>CM076584.1:479468930-479633958 GCA_034641835.2 Pinus albicaulis
TTTAAAATCAAATCAAAATTAGATTATTTAATAAACAAAATAGTCATTAGAGAGTTGGAAGGGAGCGTAAGTCAAAGAGATGATTTAAATTTAAAATCAAAATTTAAAATAAATTATTTAATAGGTTTATTATAGGGGTAACCCTGGCTTGTTAGATTTATAAAAATGAATAATATTGTAGATAAAGAAATTTAATTTTAATTTTATATGGAACATTTCCAAAGAGGGATAAACAATCAAATTTGGAACTATTATTATGTTATGGTTAATGTAATTGAAATTTAATGTAATAAGACATCAAAGGATTACGGGGTTAATTAAATTAAAAATATATTACATTTATGAATTAGTGTCGATATAGAGGAAGTGAAGAAATGAAAAGGTGGAGAAATGAGATATTTGAAATGACATATGGCAAACAATATTGAAAAAGGGGTGGGGGTGGTGGGGGGGTTAATTAAATTAATTTAATAATGAAGAATTTACCAAGATAAGAGAAATGTTAATCAAAGAAGGAATTTAAAGGGAAAGGGGATAGGGGGTTAAAATTTAAGGAGTAAAATGTTTAGGAAATGTGAGAATTGGGATTAGAGGAAAGGCATTTAGATGATAGAAAGTGGACGGTGGGCTTCGAGGAATGACTTAATTGATAACCATCATCTCGGTTAAAATTATTAGGATATTTTTCAATTTGGAGGGCTTCCCTAATGACCCAGTTGGAATGGAATTTGGGAGATGCTAAGATTTTGTATTTGCCAAAACATAAGGTGTTTGGTAGAATTAGAGTGCTCATCAATGGTAGATTTTGCAATGCGGTTTTGGATGGTGTTAACCATGTGTTCTTTTATCGAGTTTTAAAGGATCTGCCAGTTTTTCCTATGTAAGACATTCCCCATGAGTAGGGTATCTCATAGACTCTGGGACCTAATATAGGGTCATTTTTATCCTTGGATGATCTGAAGAGCTGGTTGACGGTTCTTTGGGGCTTAAAGAATGTTTTAATGTTCTTTTTAGAAAGCATCCTGGATAAATGATTAGTAACCCCTTGAATGTAAGGAAGTATTACCTTGGCTAAGGGAGGGGGGTTGGGAAGGTTTCTAGTTTGGGGATGTAAGCTAGAATGGAAGGCCTTATTGATATGGGAAGAGGTGTAACCATTAGACTTAAGAGCTCTCGAGAGAGGGGATTTTTCCTTGGGAAAGGATCGAGAGGAGGAGATTCAAATGGATTAGGTGACAATGGTTTTGAGAATGACTCATTTTTTAGCAGGATGGTGGTGGGAGTTAGAATGAAGGTACCTATCCATATGAGTCTTCTTTCGGTAGACCTGGTGGGAAAGGGAACCATCAAAGAGGTGTGAGACAATGACATCCGGAAAGGGAAGGGATTGGTTCTCCTCTAGTTCCATAGTGAACTGGATGTGGGGGAAGATGCTATTGATATGCAAAAGAAATTCACAGAGCGCAAGAATACCATGAGACCAAATGACAAAGGTGTCATCTACGAAACACTTGCAACATTTAGGTTTGAGGTGGAAGGTTTCAAGGGCCTTGGTTTGAAAGTGTTCCATAAAAATGTTAGCGACAACAGGGGAGAGGGAATACCCAATGGCTGTGCCCTCAACTTATTCATAACAAACTTCGTCAAAGCTGAAGAATGTGGTGGTTAGAAATTTTTTGATAAGGTTAAGGGTTTCAAAATGTACAAGCTTAGAAAAGAGATCAATGGCTTCACGGACAACAATTTTGGTAAATAATGAGACGACATCAAAGCTAACCATGATGTAATTCTCATCAAGCTTAAGGATCTTGATGTGCTGGATGAAATCAACAGAGTCTTTAATGAAGGAGGAAGATGTGAAGGATGAAAATACACAAGTTTCTAGAAGTTATCAACAACATTGTGTACCTCAATGTGGAAACATACACGTTTAATACTTGAGACCTCCAAGTGATTATGTATTCAACAATCTTGATGTAACGTACCCAACCATTGTTTTTCACTCGAGTATTTTTTTTTCACAAAGGAAAAATTCATAATTTTATTAATCATAACAAAATTACATGTTACATTAGCTGGTAGTGTCAAAGACAAGCAAGTATGCCGCAAGATAAAAATACAATGAAGAGGAAAGTTAGCCTTTCCTCCCTTTTTTCTTTTCAACCTTGCGCCAACCATCTTGTGTTGGCGTGGTCGATATCAGGACGAGCTGGTTCTCTATCACATGTGCTCCAACGTCCTTATCAGAGTCCGATGTGTCTGAGGTATGTAGTCTTTTATTTCCTTCATTTTTTGGTGCCCCGGAGTCCAGATCTGGCTGTGTCATGGTAGTGGTAGTGGCATCAATGGGTTTCGGCATTTCCTGCTCTTGTGCACTCAAATCAATATTTGTCTGTTTACTTTCTTGTGGGAAGGGTTCTTCCTCTTCCTTTTGTTGTTCGGGCTCTTCTGATGGAAATTGCCATCCTTTGGCTACTTTACCTGTTTTCTTCTTTCTCCTGTTATCTCTTGTGGCTGTCGGGCAAGTGTTTTGTAGATGATCCGTGTTCCTGCAGATCCGGCAGCGAAAAGCGGTGTTCTCATAATCTAAGTGTTGTGTCCATTTCTGCTGTTTGTGATTCAACATAATGCACTCTGGTAGCCCTTTGCTCAAATCCACTTCCACACAGATTCGTGCGAAAGTGTAGATGCATTCCTCCATTCGCTATGTATTAGTTTTAATATATCTGCCAAGGATGTTACCAATGCCTTCTAGAACACTTTCCTGCCAAAAGTGAAGCGGGAGGTTGTGGAGCCGGACCCAAACCGGCATTCTGGTCACCTCCATGGTATTGGCATCAAAATCTGGGAACCATGGTGTGATGGAGAGTCCAGTAGATCCCCAGAACCATGGCCCCTCCTTAATAATCGTATCTTTTTCCTCGGCTGTTGAAAACTTGACAATGAAAAACCCTTTTGAGCATAGGTGGATTTCACAATCCATGGTCCAATTGGAAAAAATCCATTGGAAGAGCTCCACAGGTTTGGGCCAGAAGCAGTTGAATCTGCATATTATAGCTTGTGATTCGTAAATGGTTCTGTGTAGGTCTATGTCAAGAATGTCAATATTTATTTCAGGCACACAGTTCTGCTGTTCCACAATATATGGCTTAGGGGAGTTTTCAGCCTGTGCCACAGTCGCTGTAGCCTCTTTGTTTTTATCCCCTTGCAGTACGTTTCTGTATGTGGGTCCTTTGGAGTGGGCAGTGTTGGATGCACTAGCACCCATGGTGTTCCCATAATCTCTGTTCTGTCCCAACTTTCCTCCCCTCAGTCGAAAATTAAGGCAAACAGAGGATCCAGAAGCAATGGTGTAGTCATTTAAAAAGCACGAATCTGCTAATGCTTTCCCCCCAAATATCAAGGACTGATAATGAGCTGGGAAACCAGTAGCAGTTTGGATTTTGTTCTTCAAACATATTATGGAGTCTTTCCCTTGAATCCAAATGATAATACTCTTGCCTGTGGGAAGCTTAATAAAGATTTGAAATAACTCAGATCTTACCCGAGAATCCATATCTGTGGGGAAATCGCTGCATCGATCTGCGATTCCAGCGGAAGAGCAGCAACTCCTGATGTACTTTGGTTCAGCAGGCAGGAATGGAGTGCCAACCGGCGCAAGCAGTCGGGGGTCCCAGCACAGAGCACCATGGAAATCGTGTCCAGATAGGTAAATAGTCCGCAGGTCGTCCACTGGTTCAAGTAGTGACCGCCTCCCATAGATGACTTCTAATATCACAGCAGTTCCATGGAGATATGGGAAGCCATGTCTGCCTCGAACCAGTTCAGATCTGGTGCTCTGTTCACTCGTCCAACTAATGAAGAAGATATCTGTCTCAGAAATGAAACTGTGGTCTGCAAGTGCGGGAGGTAATGAACGATCCACCATGGGGCAAATGAACACAAGCCCGCGGGAGCCATGCAAGGCCCTGCCATAGAGAACCGCCGCCTCAAAAACTCCAGAACCAGAGCCATGAACCCTAACACCGACCGTCGCTCCATGCATTCACTTCCTCCATTTTCCTAAAAATTACTCGAGTCTTTTATACTTAATAGCGATCCACATTGAATATTATTTTCCTCATTATTATTATTATTATTATTTTATATATATAATGTGTCATGATTTATAATTTCACGTTCTATATTCCAACGTTTTTGCACCTTGTTTTTGCTTAGTATAGAACTTAGCTTGATGTTGTTAATTGAAATCCACCATATCTAGTATTCCATAACTAATATATAACGAATCGTAACCATGTTGTTGTGGGGACTTCCGAACCTTCAAGGAGTCAAGTTGCATTCCACCTCGTAAGTTGACATCATAGGACATCTCAAAACCCTTGTGCAGATAAATGACTTTGGCTTGGTAGTTTCTATATGTAGGTTTTTCCTTTCTAAACCCTAACTGATCAAATGTCATATATTAGTAATCAAAAAGTGAAAAATTATTATATACCTGCTTGTAACATCCATGAATTTACCTAAGAAAATATTTCAATTGCTTCCATGCAATTACAGAAAACATGCAGTGAATTCTAATTTTATTCCACTTCATTCTATCTGTTTCTGGCATGTAAAATTTGGGTAGCGACTATCGATCCTCTGTTGGATAAAATACGACTCACTTCTACGTTCCACTTTAACATTGTGCTTTTAAATGTATTCGAAGTGTTTGGAGAACTCACATGGTTAGGGTTATTTCGCAACAACTTCATTTAAATCCTTCCGAGGATTTTACAGTTCCTTTTAGACTGAATAGGGCTTTTAGTCAGTCTTGCATTTAGATGCTCGGTGTATAAATTAAATTTCCATCCGAAATGGTCTGCGGCCAATACCCATTTGGGAGTGAGCCTCTTACTGTCGACCCACTCACTATTATATTCTTTATTTTGGACATGGATATTTGTGGAATTCTCTTATGAATTTTATATATGCTACGACTGTGAAACCCTCGCATGGAATATCTGGAAATTTTACCTGTTTGTTTGATTTGAATAATTTCATAGGTTACAAACAACAATTTTGAATACATTCGACCAGTATCTATTTTTTGGTTGAATGAAATTTTAAGTATAATATTTCACTATAAAAGCATGTGTATGCCATCTAGGTTATATAATTTTTGAATTTATGCTCTGGTTCGATTCTTGTATTAATACACAAGGAAATGATATGTTATACTAATGGTCCCTCGACAAGGTTTTATTATACAGTCCAACCTTGGACCTGAATTTGTAACAATAGTTTAACACTTATATGTAATGTGCTTTGTTTCATGGGTTTATCTGTGGAGGGCCACGTCCCTATGACGTCGGTGTTATTCTTTAATTGTTGTATAGAACTTTCGATGGCTTTTTATACTTCTATACATATCCCTTTTTAAATAATGATATTTCATGTTTTGAGGTGTTTACACTGACATAACATGTTTGACCCACTTCTTTTATTAACAAAAGATATTAATCTTTATGGAAACTTCTCAAAATTGTTTAAAGATGTAGGGACTGATCTAGGGTTATTGGCTAAGTCTTCTTGGCCTGATACCTAACCTAAATCTTGGACAGGGTTTACCCACTTCCTTATTTACTATTTTCTTTCTTTTCTAGCAAGGGTAATAATTCTTTGCACAGTTGATCAATATAATTTATCATAAGTCACAGAGCTCTTAAAGAAGGATATTTAGACCATGTCACACTAAGACTACCTCATAATTGAGAATGAGCGCCATGATATCCATAAACCATAGTTGTAGTTTCTTGGAGCTCTTTCTCTTCAGTTTACACATGTTTCTTCATAGTTTTTATGTTTATTTTTATCTTTGTGTGCATACTTTGTCACTTATGTCTATTTTGTATCTTTGGACTCATTAAGGGAGTCTGGTTTCCCATGAAGGGCAACCGATTTTTTGACTGTTTGTTCTGTCTTCAATCAACAAGGATTGGCTAGTCCAACAACCAGTGTCATGAAGTTTGATTGTAATTTTTGTATACTATAATAAAATTTAGCCTTACTTAGAAAAAAAATAGATATATTTTATCATAAGATTGCTACAAACGTCCTCATAAGGACACCATACTGAACTGAACCAAGGCTGTTGATTTTGTCAACTTGGACTAGGATCTAACCCAATCCCAACAGCTTTATGCCAAATTCCTCACTTATTAATTTTCTCTTTTCTTTCACTTATGGACTCCAGGTAGGTAAATAACAATACAATTTCATTGAAATTTCATGAATATTTTCCGAACACATTCTTTTGTCTGGAAACATTATTTCTTCTCTCAGAGTAAAGTATTAATGAATCTTTTTGTTACTTTTCTAACCATTCTGTTTAACCAAGTTTCTCATTTACAAAGAAAACTCACTATTTTATTCAATGTCCTTACAGTAATCCATAACCATTTTGTTTAACCACAATTTTTCATTTACAAAGAAAACTCACTATTTCATTCAATGTCCTTACAATAATTCATATTATTTCTTCTCTCCTAGTAAAGTATTAATGAATATTTTTGTTACTTCTCTAACCATTTTGTTTAACCCCCATTTACAAAGAAAACTCACTATTTCATTCAATGTCCTTAGAGTAATTCACATTGTGATCTTTATAGACAGTATTCATACTATGATTACACTAAGAAAAAAAAAACTACCATTTCTTCTATTATCCAACTATGTAATTTTCATCCAACCACCTTACCTAATTTACCCTCTAGTAAAAAAAATTAAATAGTTATCTTTTTAGGTGTAGGTTGCCAATGAATCGACAAGGAAGAAAGACCACTCCTAGTAACCAATAAGAATGACAACTACCATTTCTCCTCCACGAGCTAGTTTTTCCAAAGGAATCAAGACAAACCTAGGAACTCAAAGACTCTACAAGTTGTGGCTTAGGGATTCCAATGGCTCCAAGGGATTCCAATGGCTCCAACCATCTCAAGAACACCCCAACTCTCAGTGTCCTACCTTCCCTCAAAAGTGCCCTATTTAAGGGATTCGTCCACTTTCACTCCCTTATTAGTTACCTTGGGTTTCTCTCATACCCTCTTGGATTATTTTTCCAACTGAGATGATTTATCTCTAGGGAAATGGAGTAAATTGTCTAGTAAGTGAAAACTTTTTCATTTAGTGTCTTCTCTCTATAATTTCTATGATTGGACATAACCAAGTTTTTAAATAGAATCAAAATAAACTTTAAACATTTGAATTCTTTGTACTCAAGTTGTCTAAAAATAATACATTATAAGAAATAAATCAAAATCATGGGATTTTATCAAAATATATGTATTTACAATTAAAAATAAAAAATTTAGACATGAACCTTTTCTTAACTATGGCTTTTGGAATTTGAATAGTATTGTTTTTTACAAATTTCATCTTCAATCAATAATTAATGCTTTCTTGAAATTTTATCATAACTTTTATCATAGTGACTATAATTAGTAATGCCACTATAGAGCTCTATGAAACTGATAGTTAATGAAAAAATTAATATAAACCTAAAAACACATATAAAATGAATTTAACTTATTTACAAAAATAAAATAAAAAACTAAAAATTCGTTCATTTAATAATCGTAAAGAAAATCTAACTTCAATGATAATAGGATTTTATCATATAAAAATAATAATATTATTTATTTTAACTATTATGATAGATTGAGAAAATGAATTTATTATATAAAAATAGTAACGTTTCTTCTTTGAACCACAATGATACCATTGGAAACAATGATTTTTTTTATTGAATAAAAGCAATGATATATATATATATATATATATATATATATATATATATATATATTAAAATTATATTTATTTTTTTAACTTGAAGAAAAAAGTCATATTTAATGAATAATCTTTATTTTAACTTTTTTTTTCTAAAGGCATTTTTTATATATAGAATAATTTTATGATATTTTAATTTTATTTTATGATGGAAAACTTTCTTAACAACTAATGATTTTTTTTAATTTGTATTATTGATTTTATGTAAACCTGTATTAAGATATGCATAACTAGCAATTGCATTTTATGTTGCAAAAGAAAGGTAGTAATGAGTAGCATATAATATTAGTTAATCCTTCTTTGAAAACTATTGAAAGAAACAAAATTATCAAGAATGGAAAAGACCACACTACAATGAAATCTTAGTGCAATACTGCTTTCTTGAGCCTTACAAATGAGGAGGCATATGTTGAAGTTAAAGACATTGTCTGATTATGCCAACGTGAATGCATGGTAAATAAAGAAATAGATCGTGATTTCATACCTTTGAAATCAGATATTTTTTTGGTACAATTCCTCCATATTTCTTCTTGATCACTTCCTATTTATATAAACAACCTTAATGAGTACAATATTGAAAGATAATTCTTCCATACTCATATTAGAATTAGTTGTAGATCTGTAGGTGGATGTTGAAGACCTCTAAATTATATTTATATATTAAAGTAAGTTTGGATCTCGTGACACTATAAATATAGAGTAATAGATATATAATTATTGTGTGTTATTCCTGTGCATCTCTGCTCTCATGATTTCTTATTTGGTATCAAAGCTTGTTCTAGCTTGATTCCCTTACGGGAAGGCCAGGAAGATGCGAGAGCCATAAATCGTAATCCTATGTTAATAGATAGGATTAGTGCGTTTGAATGTAGAAGATTATTTTTGTTAGAGATTGTTGTAACTTTCTTTGCAGGTTGATTTGCTACTGTTGAAGGAAGAAGGCAATAATTTACTGTTGTTGTTGTTAAGTGGCGATCTGGACAAAGACTAAGACACTGGTGCAGTTGGACAACGTGTAGCATTCTCTTGATAGTAATTTGCGTTATGTGGCATTCGGTGAACTGATTTGGCATCATGCATCACACTGAGTTCCCTTTGCTACACCTCGAAATGGCTTGGTAGATCGTTGGTGCATGGACGATTGAGGAGATCTGAGTCTGCTTGATCTATGCATTGAAGCTTGAGATCGATTGGCAGATTCTGATGCGTTTTGAATGAAGCCCACGACGAGTCAACTAATGGTAGAATATGGTTCATGTTACAGGTGTGGTGATCTAGCGCTAGCCTATGGGCAAGATTTGCTATTCTTCTGCCTTTGATCCGCCGACTACACTAGAGGAAAGGCCGTAAAAGTGGCTGCAGATGTCTTGCTGGCGATGATGGCATGGGGTCGCGCATAGCGCTAGGCCATCCTCAGAAAATATGTTTTCAGAACCAGAGGCGAGCGTCCCCTTCGAGGAATCTGTTTTGCCATATTTAATCACCATAAGATGTCTTGGAAATCCCGATCTATCTTTAGAGGATTAAAAAGAGACAACCACATTAGTTGCCCCAATACCGAAAGTATCATTCGAACCACGTTGAAGAATTGGAAAGAAATTTCTCCAACGTCGCTCCTACATTCCTGCGCATGGTTTTCCATGATTGCTTTGTCCATGGTTGTGATGCATCTATAATTTTGTTTATAGTGGAGGGATTTTGGTTGGAAAGAGAAGCCTTCCCTAATTTGAAATCTTTGAGAGGCTATGAATTCATTGATATTATCAAGGCCAGACTAGAATCTGCATGTCCTGTCACTATCTCATGCACCGATATTGTTACTATGAAGGATGATTATGGCGGTGGAGAGCTTGTAGATAAGATATTAGATAAGACTGGAATGGAAGCTTCAAATTCATTTGAAAAAGACAGAGGCTGCAATCACTGGAGAATCAAATCGTCGGGAGGAAGGTGCTATACTGACGGCGAAATTGGAGCCGCTTGTGCATTTGTTAGATATATATTATGTGAAATTTTTTGTGTGAAAATAATTTTTATATTGCAGAACCAATCAATGAATATTATCATAATCTAAATTAGTGGTTCTCGACATTCTTCGGTGCCGAGAGAATGTATCGTTAATCTGATTGTGAGAATCTGTTATATGCTGATGGGTCTTGTTGTGCTTCGAGCTTCAATAGAATTGGTTACAGGTTATACAATGAGATCCTTGTGTGGACAAAGGTCACTTTGTAGGATTGATCGCTGATCATATTCTATACCTAGAATATTTTCCTATATGACTGTAGAAATTTATTCTTCGAGGTTATTTCACAGATGGAAATATTTTAATAGCGTAGTTCAGTGTCGAGACTCTGCTTCGGGGGTGTCAAGAATTTTTAATCTTACAAATTCAGCATTGTTGGTCAGAAGTAGGTGTACTTTAAATGAGTTGGAAGGTAATCTCGAAGATGTGAAGGAAAAAAAAGAGCGGGATCCAGATGATTGTAGAGTGGGTAGAGTTGTTGATGAAGACCAGTGAGACGAAGATAATTTTTATTATTATGATATGTATGTAAGAATTAAGGGGGAGTATTGGAAGATATTTCTTCCATACTCATATTAGAATTAGTTGCAGATCGTTAGGTGGATGTTGAGAGAATATCTCAACCTCCCTATTCATATTTAGAATTGGTTGGATCTCAGTAGCACTATAAATATTGTGATGTATTCATGTGATAAAAATATAGAGTAATAGATATATAATTATTGTGTGTTATTCGTGTGCATCTCTGCTCTCATAGCCATTTTTTTACAGTTTGAAACTTATGTCTAGAAAAAAAATATATAAATTTGCTATTTTTTTTTTTTAATATCTCCAACAATTTGACAATGTATATATACTTTTTTTTTTTTGTTTAAATGTAACTCTAATTTGTAATTGGCATCCATCATATGGCTATACAAAACAAACCCTCTCTTAAATGGGTGTCCACAAAGAAGTTTGATTTTGACATTATGTCTAAAACTTTAAACTCTAATTTTAACACTTTGAAATTCAAAAAATAAAAATGGTAAAAAAGAAAAGAAATAAGACTTGGTTTTTATGATTGTTATAATTTATTTATAACATGCATATAACCCATTAAAAAGTACATTTAAAATTTAAAATTAATTATTATTATCTTCCATCGAAATTAATACTTATTTATTTTCTAATTTATTATTTTTGAACATTGTAAAACTTTAAAAGACTTATTTAAAATAAATTTTATTTTGAACGCTGGATGAGATAAGAAGAGTGGCTAATTTTTATTTAAAATATAGTTATTTACTATTTAATATATCCACTACTATTCATGTAAATATAAAATTGACATTTTAATTAAATAATAATAATAAAAACATATTTATTTGTACATTTAATCAAAATGTATCTTTAAATTAACCAAATAAATAAGTAGTCATTTCTTATTAAACAAAATCATTATAAACCAAATACCTTTAATAATATAAATATGCATTACAATTAATACTTTGCATTTGAATGTAATCTTTGCCTTCTACTTAGTTTGCCATCATTCAACTCTAGAACCGTGAAAGATATGGCCATTTTTGTTTGATGGAAAAAAAGGCTTCTCCATTACAATTAATACTTTGCATTTGAATGTAATCTTTGCCTTCTACTTAGTTTGCCATCATTCAACTCTAGAACCGTGAAAGATATGGCCATTTTTGTTTGATGGAAAAAAAGGCTTCTCCAAAAACCTGTGGTTGTTATAAGTTCGAATCTCTTGAATCATTGAACATGTTTTTTAGACAATTTCTGTTGTACGTCATCCTGCATCAAACGAGTTTGGCTCTCTTTCACTTCATCGCTGCACTTGTTCAGAATATTATAGTTGCAAACTATGTGGGTGTACTCACGCTCTTGTTGACGTTCCTTTTCGGTGGATATGTTATATCTAGAGGTACAGTACATATTTTCAAAAACAAACATATTATCAGTCAAAGGATTCAAAGGATTCAAGTGGAAACCAAGAATTTTTACTTTTATAAATCATAAGTTATTGCCATTTTTGAAATAGAGGATATTAAAGGGTGGAGGATATGGTTTTATTGGTTATCCCCTCTTTCATACGCTCAAAACGTTGTTGCAGTGAACGAGTTCCTGGAAACAAGATGGCAGAAGGTTGATATTATTTTCTCCGATAGCTACTGGTATGGAAACAAGATGGCAGAAGGTTGATATTATTTTCGCCGATAGCTACTGGTATTGGATTGGTGTTGCCACGCTCACACTGTTCTATGTTCCATTTAATATCTTGTTCATGTTGGCGATGCATTATCTGAATCATACATAGTAACCGATTTATGTCTCTTTAAATAGAACTGAAAAACTCCATCATTAGTATTAGCCTGTACATATTCTCTCAAATCATGATGGACAAGGTGGAAGGGATTATACATAATGTTGATGATTTCTAATACTCTCTACAATCATCAACATTGATTATACTTCGTGTGCTTGCAAGTCTCATAATTGAATATAAATGAGTTAGTTTGGATATGTTAGGTTGCAGCCATTGGAAATTCACGGGCTCATAATACTTACTGCTTTATTTGGTGAAAGCGATGTCGGTATATGTAAAATGAAAAATCTGGATAGGCTTTTCCTTGAATTTCTTGACAAAAAACTTAACGGCTTGCTCCATGGCATAAACTCGTTGTTTTAGAGGCCCTGAATTCTCTATGGCATACCAGTAGAAGCAAGAAACACAAGTGACATAGCCTTCTAAGTCATAGAAGCTAGAAAAACGAGCCATGCTGCACAAATCCCAAGTACCTGAACCCCTCCTTCCCTTCATTTTGCACGTCCAAAAAATCCATGAACCAATCAAAATGAATGATACCAAATTCAATCGTATTCAGTTGAGAAAATGCATGAAGAATACGTGGAAAAGGAAATTAGAAAATCACAAAGATCAGAAACAGATCGTAATCTTTTTCGCAGTTTGAAATATTAACCAAGATCTCTTACAATGTACTTAGCTAGTTGATAACAACTGAAAACAAGAAGTTCGTTCACTATAATTGTTTTTAATTTTGATGGTAGAGAATTGTAGACAAATTGATTTGACAGTAAAAAATAGTATACTGTGGCAGCTGGGAGAGTTGTTTTCAAAGAGAAACCCCTTACTACTTAATTATTAGGGAAGTCTAAGAGATGTATATTGAAATTTTTTAATAATAGTAATAATAACGAAATCATTTTTCTCGATATATTTAATAATAAGAATTTAAAAAAAATATGCAGTGTATATCCATTTTAGTGTATATCCATTTTAACTCTAGATATATCAAGTGCAAAAAAGTATCAAATAATGTAGGTATGTAAATGAGAGCAACATAAAAAAAAACTAAAAATGAAAATGGACCTGGTGGAAATAGAGAAGGAAATGGATCAAATTCATAATTTAATGGATCCTGAGATACCAAATTGAGTGCATTTAACTTTGTTAAAGGAATTGGAATGAAAAAGAGATATATTCTAAATCTTCAAGAAGAAACATGGCGTTTAAAAATCCATACCATTTGGATATCCATTGGTATAAGAATATTAAAATTTTGCAAGAGTTAGGGAGGTAGATAAGAAGCATAAATATGCAAGAGTTAGCGAGGTAGAGAAGAAGTAAAAATATGATATGGAAGATCGAATCATATTATGGTACTACTACATAAAGGGAGGTTTTAAGAAAATATTTAAGACAATTTTTGGGCAAATTGTCTTAACTTGAGACAAAAGTAAACTTGTGTATTGTCTTAAATATTGTTTTTAAGCGGGTGTCTCAAATTAAACCGTCTTAAAATATTGTCTCTATAAAACAATACATAACACAAGCATTTTTGTCTTTCTAGAGACAGTTTCATTTTTGTCTCTCTAGAGACAATAGTAGCACTACAATGCAAAGGGGGGTTTTAAGACAGTTTTTGGGTAAATTGTCTCAAATTATTGTCTTAAAATTTGTCTCTATAAAGACAATAGTTGGAATTAAAGACATATTGTCTTTATGGAGACAATGTATTTAATCCTATCTATTGTCTCTCTAGAGACAATATAAAACAATGAATCCATAAAAATATCTCACCATTAAGATAAATCAATATAAAAATATTTAATTAAAAAAAATATAATACTATTGAATAATTCATATTAGGGTAGAGTGGAATCAAACCACCAACCTCCTGCATGGCAAGTGCTCTTCCATTGAGCTAGCACTCTTTAAAGAATTATTTGAGGAGTTATGGTAGTCCTTGAAATTGTACAATAAACATTGATTTTTAAAAAATGTTCAATACATAATGGCATAATCCTTGTAAAATATATAATCACACAAGCCCTTATTTTTAACTTAATAAAAAAATAACACAATGGAGTTAGCTCAGTGTGACACCCTTGTAGCTTGAATTTCACAAAAAGCTAATAACAAACAATAATCTACAAACAAATTAATCTATCCATACAAAGAAAATTAACTAGAATTAGCACAAGAAATACAATCACTACCCAAAGAGATACACCAACTTGCTAGTAGGCACTGATGACACATATGATGTATACAACAAGCCATGACTGCATCATCAACTCATTCAAGATAGATTGGGCACTCTCCTCATTCACCGTTATTAATTTCTTTGACCACTTCTTCAATGTAAGCTTTTAAATGTATATAACTAGAATCTCCATTAACACACATTTGGCTTCCTAGATGAAAATGCCTTGCCCGCTTATACATACCTGATGCAGGGGCATTAGGCTAAAACAAATTCCATACATTATTGTTAGACTTAGGGGTTTTTAGTTTTCAAGAGAGTTAGATTTTATGTAATGAATTTAGTGGGTTTTCATTAATTTTAATTAAATGAGGAGAGAATTGTAACTGCCCTCGAATGATTAGTTGGGCATATGAAGAGATGAGAGATTCAGAAAGACTGCAGAGTAGGAATGCGTTGGAGTTAGTTTCAGTTTATTTAGGGATTTAGGCTAATTTTAGAACTGTAGGAATTCAAGAGTTTGTTGAGTCATTGTAGGAGTTGAAGCGATTAATTGATATTCTGTATAAATGTAAGCCTCAAGGGCCTTAGGAAGGAGATTGGGAGAGCTGTACATAGTAGTGTTATAGAAGGGACACCAAAACGAAAACCAGGCCAGAACAGAGGTTTCTGTAAGTCATTTCATTTATATGTATGAAGGTCTATGTTTCGGAATTATATGGATGTTATTTGATTTAACTCTGCGTAGAGAGCATTTTGAGTTCAATACGTGACTGCGTGAGCAGACGTAATATGAGTCTCTGTGTAAAAGGTTAACATTATAATCCTGTACATGACTGAGTTAATGGTGCTTCTGCACACATTTCTAAATTAATGGGAATGCCGAGGTTGGGTACTGTGAACCAAACCTATCTGGATCATTTTATTAAGACTGGTTATTAGTCACGGCATGTATCAATGCTTTTGAATGGTTATGACCTTGAAATTGGCATTCAATTTAAGAGAACCGAGGCAAGAAAAATTTTCTGATGTAATGCGTATATGCAGGGTATTTTATAAATGATGATTCATATCCAGAGGCCATATGAAATCCGTGAATACATACATAGTGGGAAGTGCACAAGCGTGAATTGAAGGGCCATGACACAATGGAAGAATCGAATGAAGAAGTGGTGAGAGCTGTAGCGTTGAAGAACTGAAGCAAAATCGAAATTAAAAGGTTAATAATAGGAATGGAACCGTGAATAAACAAAGGAGAGGAACCTTGAAGAGGTACAGTAAATGTGATTTTTGAGGAGTTAAACCAACGGTCTCGCACTTCTTAAAAATGGTAAGCAGGATTGAAAAAAAACGCGAAATCGGTCTTTGTCCGACTCGTGGCAAAATTGGTAAGTGAAAAACCACTTTTATTGTGTGTTTTTTTTAGCGTTAAAGCTCAGAGGTTAAAAAAACTCGATTTTTCGTTATATTCGTTGGATCATTGGATGGGAGCGCGATAAGCCTGCAACCGTTGGATGCGAAGGGTATGTTAGTGCTGGGCCCCAACTCTAATATATGTTGATGTTTGCTATTTTAATCAAAGTCTAAGGTTTATATGAATTACCATAACCAAAGGTTCATGTGTGGAGGCTTGGGTAAGTTGTAAAGGATTGAGGCACATATGTATAATTGGACGAAGATATATTTATTTAATATAAATTCTTGGTATTGGATTGTTATGTGGCGGCGAAATAGTTAGATGCATTGGTAATAATTTACCAAGGTCGAACTTTGGAAAGAATATATGTTAATACATGTGATGAAACTGAAGTTCATACTTCGAGGTTAAAGCGCTTTGGCCTAATGTTTAATGTTTGATAATAATTGGTATTATGATATGGTAGAATGTTATACCTACATTGATGTATGTGTTGGTTGTGTAATGTATGTTGAGTAAGATTACAAATTTGGAATATTCGTTTTGTGAAATCATGGATTGGGTTGGACTATGGTGCAATAATAGGGTTTGAAAAAGGTAAAGCTTCCTCCTAGAGTGAGTAAAAGTATGGTTTTAACCCTATGCTTTGGAAGGAGAGTGCTTTTACATATGCAGTTTAATTTGTTGGGTTTTATAACCATAAGAGAGTGTTAATTTAATATCTCAAACCTCAGATTTGAGATATTAAAACTTCCAGATATATATTGATTTAAATTTCTAGTTGAGATTATTTGGGGCCTCAAAATTGGGACGAATTTTATATGCAACATAGAGAGTGAAAATGTGGGTTTAGTGAGAAGGCATGCCATCAATACCAGATGACTGTTGTGTATCACCCCAGTTGCTGATAAAGTAGAAATTATAACAAATTCCACGCCATCTTATTCGAATTAGAACATTTTTGTGTATAAGCCCAACTGTTATCATTGTGTATCACCCCAGCTGTTGACAACTTAGCAATTAGAACAAGGTATCACCCTAGTTGTTGGACACCACAAGGTATAGTACTTAAATTATGACAATCTATTATAATCTATAAAATTGAAGCTGTGAGATGAAATAAAAAAATTTTAACAGTAAAAGAAAAACCATGTATGTTTGAGTTTTTCTGAACAATACAACTCCTTAATGCATTTTAGTAATGGTACATTTACATTCCTTACTACAGATTTGCAAAAAAACCTGTCTACAGAAGTAACATACAAAAAAAATGGTAATAGTGAATTAACATTTTGTAGCAAGCTTTTGTAATAGTTCGGTTCTAGGTGGAAATATTAATTCGATTGTGGGTAAACAAAGATTCAATAAATGTCTATATTAAAGCACAAGGTATGACAAAAAATCGTGCTAAAGTATATATAAAAAAAATTATTGCAATACCATTAGCAGCCTAAGTGTGTAAGAAGTCATTAATATGCTATGAGATGACAATAAACATTTAATAGAAGACAAAATTACTATTCATTTGAAATGTAGCATTTCCCAAGTGTTTTTATCGAACAAAAATAGTTTGAAAAAACATCACTGTCACCAAGCCCATTTCCACTATTCATCATCTATGCATTTCTCATCACATTTAATAAATGCATTGCTTATATTCTCCATGCAAGTCAATAAAAACTATTGCATACTGATAGTTCCAAAAACTTTCTACTTGTTTGCTCGATCAATGCGCTCAGTGTAAAATTGGAAATTAACAGCAACCTCACAAGTCACAATCATTTTATGAATTTTCTATCTTGTTCACCTGAATCAAGCTAAGAGTTACAAATTCCTTGGACGGACCAACTCTTGGGATCGTCAAATCGTAAACCTCTGACAATTATTTACAGTGTTGCATTAACATCCAAAGCATATTCTCTACCTACATTCATATAGGTGCAAAAATGCCAACCCCAAATATGGAAGCCTAAACTTTCACCTCAAACAATAGACCATGGAGTTATTAGTTGTTTTCAATATTGAAGAGAATTTAGCATTTTAGCTGAATATGTTCCCATGTGACACCATATCCTCCCTCCATTTCAATCTCACTTGCATTCATTGTCATGGTTTCAAGGAGTCTAAAAACTTGAACAATTCAAGTTATTTATACTATATTTATACCATATATTGGATCAAAAATGTAGTCTAACAGTCCAAAGACTACTCTGTTGTGTTAGTAGACAACACTCTTATAAAAAACCTAATTTGAAAAATTACAGAAACCCAACTCTAGAATTTATTTCCTCTTTCTTTCTAATAATATAAATTAAATCCCTTCTAAAATCATTGATCCCAAACTGAAGAAAAATGTAAAATCCATTACGAAATCATTGATCCTAATCTGAAGCAAGCAGTGGAATTACCATTGAGAGGCAATATTGACAATGAGTATAATATTGTCTTTGTAGATGCCCAGATCCACATCATTACCCCTAATGTCCTACATACAATTTAACAGTGTCCATTCAGAATCTTATATGAAAATATTCAAATGGGTGTAGAGAATAATAATATCAGAGAAAGCAAGTAAAAGAATCAAACTAAAATTAAACTACAAGTTACCTTGACTGATAGGTCGTGCACCAAGGAATATTGTTCTGATGAGGGCCCAATCATGGCTGTGGAATTAGCAGATAACGCAACAAGAAAAATATGGAAATATTTATTGAGTACTATTGGTTTGATCCAAAGAGAAGGGCATGAGAATGATCTGGTATTAGTAGAAAGTGAAGGGCATATGGATCAGTGGAGGGTACAAGAGGTTTATATAGGAGTGCTCTAAATCTGGGTAATGCAGAAAATGTACATGGAAGACTAAAGGAAAAGCCGGGGGAGCACAAGGATGCATATGAGTGATAGGTGGTCAAGGGACATGTAGAATATCCCAACATTTTATGAGGCCCATTCCGATATTGATGCCATATAATCTTGAAATAGATCTTCCAAAACCAGATTGCTCTAGAAACAAGAAAATGAATTATTTAAGTCAACAACCTTTGAAATTTGTAGTAACGCAACTAGACAAGAAGATTCACAAGTTTCCATTTGAAAACCTGGTAACATTATATTTAATTCATGCTCAATTCCTAGGCTGGGGACAAATCAAGTCTTTGAGATGTCACATATAAGCAAATAACATGAAGGAAATGCAAAGTTTCGAAAAATGATAGAAAATAGATAAGTTTCTGCATCTCACAAGTCCACAGGTGATAAACCAGTCCCAAAAAGAATATCAAATACGAATATAGTACTATCTTCATTTTTATCTGGGATCTGCTGAATTTGAAAAATATTCTTAAAATTTTCAAGATAAATATTCCAATATAAGACATCAAGTTTTGCAGACTCTTTTATCCATGTTGATATTTAATATATTCAGGTAGGTTAAAATGGATCTAAGGGGATCCATGCTATGTAAATATAGAGTGAAATATTTTCTTTTTAAAAAATGAAATGAATTCAAGTGCATAAATACCAGGATTAGAGGTCCATTCCTTTGAGGTATCTCTGGGGGTGAAAGAAAAAGTGTGTGCATAGGGAATGAGTTATTAATGGCCCATATTTGATTCTCCTAGACGAACCCACATCTGTACTTGATTCTACAACATCATTTCGCATAATACAATTGTTAAAAAACATGGCTCTAGTTCATCCAACCATCCTCTTTCTCCTCCATAAATCTAATGTCCCATAAAGACCATAGAGCATTCACAACATTACCAAAAATTATAAATTTGACTAGTAAAGTTTCCCAATATTTTAGATGCCGACGATTGTATCAAACATAAAGATACTATTTTGATATGTGCCCATTAGAATCTATGCATTCACACCTTAAATTTGAATAGTATTATCAATCTTTTAAGAGACTAGTATTGATTAATTGGAAATTTTCATTCACAGGAAGGATGGACAGTTGTTACAACCATCCACCAGCCATCAAGTAGAGTGTTTCACAATTTTGATAAGCCGATTCTTCTCTCAGAAGGCCATCTAATTTACTATGGAAAGGAAATATCTGCTTTGGACCACTTCTCATGTCTAGGCTTCAATTCGCACATAGCCATGAATCCTGCAGATTTTCTCCTAGACCTTTGCAACGGGAATACATAAGAGATCTATCTACCTCCAAAATTGCAGTTAGATACAGTTAAGACCAAAGAAATTCGACAGGTACATAGATCTATATAATTTCATGTCTTTTGCTTATTTTTCTTTTACTTTTTTCTGGTTATTGATTTGTGTGCTAGAGTTAGTAGCACATGAGAAATGGCTACGAATCTATAAGGTGAAGCATGGTCGTGGTAATAAATTTTGATCCCAATGAGCTCAGAAAAAAGTAAAGAAATATGAAGATAGGAGACAATGGGGGGCATCTTGGTGGGAAAAATTCTTTGTCCTCCTAATCAGGGGATTGAAAGACAGGCCCCATGAGTACCTAAGTTGGATAATATTTAGACAAGTGCTTTCCATTTCTGTAATGGCAGGTTTATTGTGGCGGCATACCAATATCAACACAGAAAGGGCAGAAATTATCTTACTGAAATTCTGCCTGATCATAGAGACTCACAAATCCTTACCAAAACTGTGTCATTCAAACCACCATAACCAATAAAATCGTCATTTACCAAAATCAACCTTTGTGTTAAACCTTCTCGACATGCAAACATAGAAAACCCACTAATTTTATTGAATTCTAAACAATTGGTGAAGCCCATTATGAACCCACGAATTTTATTGAATTTTTGGCAGCGGGTGAAGCCCATTACGAACATAGTTGTACAACTTCATTATGTTCTCAATCTGATCCTCATTCTAGTCCTAATATGCATGTATTAGCCTCACAACCTTGTCCAAAAAGGTGCCAGTAAAACAACCATACCATACCAAGAAAATCATCCTTCACTAAAATAGACCTTTATGTAACCTACTTTGCATGAAAGCATAAAAAAACCCAAGAATTTATTGAATTTTGACCAGCTATAGAAGCCAATAAAATGCAGTCATATTAACGCATTTCATGACTAGAATCGCAATTTTCTCTTCGTCCTAGGCCTAGTCTACATGCTTTCATAATAATAAAAATACGATTTTCACTGAATCAAAAGTTGATTTTTAAACACATTTTGCAACCAATAGATCCTCGTTCTTGTGCCATCAGAATAGACAAACCTGAAGAGTTCGGCGTAAAGGCCAAGGAGGACCTTTGGCAGCATGTGAACCAATCCAAGATGTGTGCCTCTAGACAATCTCCCTGTTGCTTTGAGCATGCACTTTTCTCCCTCCCAAAACCAACTCCACTGGCCATGTATCAGACATCATTTGCCACAGTAGAAAGCATCCAGTTTCGCTAGCATTTAGTGAATAATTTTGACAAGATTTTTGTATCCATTTCAACTTTTGAGGATACCATTTTGACTCAACCCTCTATGTATGAGCTCTTTATCAAATTTTGAAACTTGAGGCAGCAAGTGGAAACCATGTATTGTTGCACTATGTACTTTGCTGAGGATGTTTCTTACCCAAATCAAGAAGTCAAGAATGTCAATAACCATGCATCCGTGTCCGAGACCATCACAATTCTAAATAATTCATCCCTCTGTAAATTACTTAAAGGTTAGGAACAGTGTCCCCAAATCTACTAATTTTTTTTTTTTGCATGCGAACAATCATATACCTTGCAACATTGAAAGGGCTTTTGCACTCCTACTCGGGTTTTTATGTACACCGAAAATAAACTGGAAGAAAACATTTACCAACTATATCGAAAATAACAATAGTCTCTGCAAATTAATTAAAATTAAGAAGAGTGTCCCCAAATCTATTAACAAACAAAAATCTTGCATGCAATCATATACCTTGCAACTTTGAAAGGCTATTTCAATTCTCCTAGGATTTTCGAGATACCTGAAATAAATTTAAGGAAAACATTTACCAACTATGTTTCAAATAATAATACAGTCCTCAAATTACTTATGATTAAGAACTGTGTCCCCAAATCTGCTAACAAACAAAAATCTTGCATGAAAACATATAACTTGCAACATTGAAAGGGCTCTTCCATTCCTTCTAGAGCTTTATGTGCACCAGAAATAAATAAAAGGAAAAAATTCACCAAAATATGTTTCAAATATGATCTCTGTAAAATTCAAAAGTTTCAATGACCCAAATGTTTTTCTAATCAAACATAAGATAAAAAAACAATAGAAAAGACAAAATCCTGCATAAATTACAAAAGCGATTCCAGTTTCCATTATACTACCTTCTTGTCAAAAATCACTTTTCAGTGCTACAATTTAAGGAATAAACACTTTGTAAAAATCAAAGCTTGGTCAATTGTGGCTTGTTGGGTCATTGAAAGCAAGTAGCTATTATAGCCCATGAATGTTCCAATCCTAGCAAGGCGCTTGCTAGTGCTTATGCTCGCCCTTGTGGATACCCCACTGGCACCTCCCCTACCAAAGACGACTGAAATGAATGGTGGTAGTGACTCACAATCATACTAGATCTGGACCCATTGGTCTTGTCACAATAAATAGAAGCTAGTTTAGAAAAATAAAAAATAAAAGGAATTCAACCATCCAAACACTAATTCAAATAAAATATATGACAGAACAATCTCATAAATTATGCCTTCTTATCAAATTGAAGGACCTTGCGCAATTGCACATTGTTATAAAAAAAAAAACTAACCAATTTGAAGAAGGATAAAGTATCATTTTCTTCCCTATCAAATTGAAAGACCTTGGGCAATTCCACATTGCTGTCAAAAACAAAACTAACCAATTTGAAGAAGGATAAAGTATCATATTCCATTCTTTATCATTTCCAAAGGATAAAGCATCATATTCCATTCACTATCAAGTTTAACGGAAACCAACTATCTTCCAAGTTATGCCTTGCATATCATTGGCAGGCCATGGCAATTCAATATTTCTATCAAAACCAAAACGACTCAATATTAGAAACAATAAAGTATCCTATTACGTTCAATATTAAGTCCCATGAGAAACCAAAAATCTGGGCCTTGTCTATTAAATTGAAAGGCATTGGACAATTCGATATTGCTGTCAAAATCAAAATTATTTAATATTAGAAATGATAAAATAACATATGAAGTTCACTATTAAAATGTCTATGGAGGGTGCTCTGTCTTGGTTGTAAAATATCCAATGGTTCCGAATATAGCGCCTAAAATTCCTCCAACAACATATGCTACCTTGTCAATACCCAAATATTTGACTTCTTAATATTCTAGAGCAGAGCCAAAAGAATTGGTGATAATCTTATAGATGCAAGACAAGGCTATGTGAGGGAGAGTTACCGATTGCAGAGTATGAATAGCTACCAAAAATGAACTAGTATTCAAGCAAAGATGAGAGAAGCTTATCTCAATGCTGAAACTCAGCTTTACTGCCTCGGTCAAAATCCTCTGGGATTTTGAAATTCCCTAATAACCACATCATCACCGCAAGAAATGGAAACCAAGCTGCCACAATAAACACTTCCTGCAGTGCTCCCCCTCAAGGGGACCGACTGAAAAAACTTAAACATTTGCGATTACTTGACCTAACTTAAAATACGGTTAAATTTGTTTTCAAGTTATTAGTATGCCCCTTATCAACATATAATAAATTTGCAATACAATATAAGCAGAAATAATGCACCTATAAATTTTGTATTGATTTTCTACATCTACTAATATTAAGATTCTGAATCACTAGTGTCATCAAGTATAAAATAATAAGTTTCCTAGACTTATGGAAGTAGACGGGTAAAACTAAACCTGCGCTAGATCACGTAGCAAGGAGGACACATATAGGGTAATTGTCTAAATATTGGGCTCCCTTGACACATTGGATCGTTCTCTTGGGTGTTTTTTATGTACCGTATTCATAGTTCTTCCTCGATCTCACATTTCCAATAATGGAATGTGATAGAGGACTTACTTCCTGTGTGTGCTACCTGCATCAAGAACATACTCATACAATATATATCATATCATTTTTCCATAATACATGAGAATCTAAACAGTTTAAACTTGTCCATAATAGGATCAACATTAACAGCAGAAAAAACACAATACACTACACATCCCTTGCAACTTGTTAGCATGAACAATTTATGCATAGAATACTGCACCACATCAAATAGGTACCCATTTGACCTCAATGTGAGTGTGGATATGATTCAAGCCCTTTCTAATGCAAGTTACCATCCCAATTGTACATTTTTGAGAATCAGCATAATACTTACCTCCTTGAAATGGTGTGAAAATTCTTGTTCCCCACCATGAGCACTAGTTCCAAACCTAAAATTGTTAGGTTATTTTTGCATTAATAATTTCATATATCAAAAGGCTATCCAGAGATGTCCATGCTTGGGGTTTTATAAATTGGATATAAAAAGATCCATGATTCTTAGGTAAATATTCAATCTTCATAGACTCTCTATAGTGAGCCATGCAACTTGGTTGTCTAAGTTTGAAAATCATCGTGTTTTTAAAATAATGTTTACACATATGAAAATGAAGGACAGGTGGCACAAAGAATAGATATGATGTCCAAGTTATTCCACCTATTTTGGAAAATAAGAAACCAATTGGAGATACATAAAATCTGAAACCACAACTAAGAGAGTTGTACTGAAAATAATAGATGTAGTCCTTGATTTTGTGGGCTAGGTAAAACGTTGGCGATTCCATGCACTAGGTGGATCAATAACAGATCATGTAGTGTACATTAAATCTAATTCTTATATGGTCGAGGGTTCTAATATTAGAATGAATCTTCTTCCTTAAGGGATATTGCATATATCATATTTGTAAAGGTTGTGTCCAAAAAATGGCTGGATTGTTGATTTATTAGTATTCTACAAAACAAGGCATTTTTACAGAAGTCAAATAGTTTAAATAATCACTAACACAAATAGATCAAAGATTAATATACAAATGTATTATATGGTTAAAACTCTCAAGGACAAAAACAATCCAATTTATGACAATTAATATTTATATATGGACTCCATATGATCTTCGAAGAGTTTGGCTAATGTTTTGTGCTAAGATGAAATTTGGTGTAAAATTGGCTTCGGTTTGGTGAGCAGCCTCAAATCCTACTCCTGGATGGGAAAGGAAATCTGAAGGTTTTTTATTTTGGGTTGCGTTTTACACCAAGTGTAATATTTTATTATTACATTTAAATAGTCCCAAATTACTTAAATTTTCAAAATCATAGTTTTAGCTATGAAACCTTGTTCACCGACTGTAATTTGTAACAATAACTAGATTTTCAGAAAATATATTCTTATAAGAAGCAAAAGGGACATAGGCAGTATTAGTTGATATGAAACTGAGGCAGTAATTTAGATACAATTTTTTGGCCCAAACATGCAAGTTGAGAAAGTAAACACCAAATGAGCTCAAATTTTTTATTGGTCTTTAACTTAGATGAGAAGGTAAATACCAATAAAAAACTTGATCCTTTCATGACAAGTCTCACTTGGCTCCCAAGTACAACAAATCCATGATAATATATCTTTTCTTCAAGTTTATTGAGAAGGTAAAAACTTTCTAGTAACAAACTTGATTCTTTCATGGCGCTCTCACTTACCCCTAAGTCCAGGAAAACAAAGATACTTTGGCTTTCCCCCAAGCCTAACCAAACCAAGATATATTAGGACGGTAAAAAATTAACAATCATCCATCCTTCTAGACTCATCTTCCAAAGACTCCCATGCATATAGCTACCAAATCTCGACTCCAAAAGCACAATGTATTACAGAGCTACATACAACCATGCTTAGAAAGTGTTCACATGAAAAAATGGCTCCATAAGGAAAAATCAGGACCCTGCATGACGTTGAGATCCTAACAAATCTTTAGAGTATCATACCAGGACCAAATATCGCCAACATATTTGGTATGACTTTAATTCCTAACCTTGAATTTTCAAAACATCATATTTCCTGAAATGTAGACCTTATTTAAAAGAATATTTATAGCATTTTGAACACCATACTCAAAACAAATTATTTTTGCAATATCAACTACACGATCTTCCATTTCAGTAGCCATAGCCATATGGATTGAGTCAAAAGGGGATTTGCAGCTTCCATAGTACTATCTTCATTTTTATCTGGAATAATATGTTGCTTCTTTAATGGTTGTGGTGCAACCCCTATCCAATTCATACATTCAACCCAATAAAATTGGTCTATTATGAGAGGAAAACTTATCTGGGGTACTCCAACATTTGATGATGTTGCAGTTGTTCCACTGTCACTCTAGGGTACTCCAGCATGTAATGCTGTTACAGTTGTTCCATTGTTACTGTGATGTATTGATACATAACATTTGGGTAATGACCAACTATACAACATGGAACAAGAATAGTAAATTAGCATATTTTTAAAAGATGTACTCCATCTTTAACAAGGTTAGGATTCTTTTCATAGTAATTAACAGATGCATCATGAAGTTTGTTGGCACCCAAAAAATTCTCTAGCAAAATATTTATGGCCCCTTGCACCATTTATGGCCCCTTGCAAGATTTATGGACTTCTCCTTGCACCATGAGCAGAGAGTTTCTTTTCAAGTCTCCAACAATTCAACTCATCCCAAACAGACTATACAAGAATGAAAATAATGTTTGTACAACAGGCCTCCACCATACCAGAGTGATAAATATCCACATCTTCCTTTTGAAATATCTAGACAAAGGAATCTTCAGAAGAATCTAAGAAAGGAAATGACTGTTATGGCCTATGGACTAGTCATTCCAAATTATGAACCAACCAATGATCAAGATGGGATCACCTCTAAGGACCATAATCATCCCTCGTAAGATGGGGGCCTTATCCCATCCAATAGAAAGCTCATTTGTAACCCAGACTATTAAGAATTGGAATATGACAACAAACCACTAGAAAAGAACTTGCAGTTCATCAGCCCGCCTTTTTCTCAAAAGGATAAATAGAATGCTAAAGGACATTTATCCCCTGAGAGAAAAAATTAAATTTAAAGGCCACAAATTAAGGAAAACTTTCACCTAAAACATTCAATTAAGTTTAATTTTGAAAAATGACAAAAATATTATTTCCAATATTGTCTCTTCCAAGATCAGTATCAATCATCTACATAATTGGTATAACTATAGGGTGTGAAATAGTAAAAAAATCCTTTGTCAGGAATTGATGGGTACAAAATGGTTCAATCAGAAACCAACTTTAGATGCAACAATACAATTATAAATAAATTGTTTGGACTTTATAGAATTTATACCTGCTTATACAAGCCTTGAACAAAATCTGGAATGCCCCTCTAGAGCCAAAGGTCATTTTTGTATGGTCTTTGTTGAATGGTAGCCGTTCTCTTTCCCAACACTTGTGATATCCAATAATAGCCTTTGCATTTGTGCTTTCTATGGCCATGTTGTAAATAATATATATTTTTATTTTCTAGGAAGGAAAAGGCTAAAAAGTGGCTTGGAATTGAGCCATGGATCTCTATGGTTACTTTTCACTAGGTCCACTTACTTGGAAGGCCACACTATTGGGAAAGAAAAGAATATGCACTATTAAGTGTGGACAATTATTTTAGTCACTAGAAATATTGTAACAATATTAAATTCAAGAGTTGAGATATTGATCAAAATTTTCTTGAGCTGATAACGAGGAAATCATGTATAATTTATGTCTGCAAAATGAGGAGTTGAGATATTTACCAAATTTTTTCTTGGGCTGATAAAATGGTTGCCATGTATAATTTGTGTTCACAAACAGAGGCTCAAGTTCACTAGATGACCATGGACTTAAACATATTTTCCAAATGGATTCGACAAAAACTTGGGAAATACTCACAATTACAAAATATAAAGTTATAATTATAATTTGACACGTGCCCAATAGAGGTCAAATGGAGTAAGTCAAACTTGATCAAACTTGGTCAAACCGAGTTTGACTCAATAATATGATGAAAAAATCATTTAGGATCTTATCAAAGTCAAACTCATTGACTCACAAGTTTGACTCACAATCCTAGTAACTATACTTCCATGCTCTTTATTGGGTGGGCTTCTCCTCAGTCAACCCCCCTTTCAAGTACTCTTTAGATGCTCCAAATCAATCGCTACTATCTAAGTATGATATGAACAAGGTGATTGGATAGGATCTAAAGGAAAATATGTTTAGGTTTGTTGAATCGAATCCCCCGAGTGTCTTATACCTAATATGGCTTTCTATTTGAGCACTTCATGCAACTAAATGAGATGAATGTAAAACCTAAATATACATGGAAAAAATTGTTGCAAACCTTCAAGATTCCTTTTGGAAATTTTTGAGTAGGATGTCACTTAGTTTGGGTTTAAACCAATCACAAAATTTGATGCCTTGATGGGACTTTCAAGTTATAACACTTGGAAAACACAAGGTCAAAGGAGAATATCCTATCCAGATGTCCTATTTGTGAGAACTAGAATTTTTAATTCATTACCAAGAATCAGGTGGCTCCCTCTCTACTTTCTTCTATTATCCATAGCAGCAAGCCATAACTACTATTCATGAGGTAAATTTTCAAGACTAGATCACCATCCCTACAGGGACCCCCAAATAGTCTCCTTTGATTGTGCTATAATTTCAAGATGACATGGAAGTCATGGAATAGTGATTCCTCAACTTCTTGGTGAGTAGTGTTCGGTCTTTGTACAAGAAGATGAAAGTTGTATTTTTCCCAATATTATCACATTGAATTTACCTATCAAAGCTACTCCATAGCTTTAGAAATCAAAGAAGTTGTTAGTATTTTTTTCAAAATGGGTTTGTAAGTATGCAGCTCAAATCCAAATACCTTAAACTACATCATTCAAGGGTTGTGTGATAAAGGTAGGACAAAAGAAGCTTCATATTTTTATAAAGATATTCTCTACAAATGATTGTTTCCTAATAAGCACATTTATAATGAGTTTGTCAACAATATTTCACTCGAAAGAAGACTACAGGATGCCAGTAAAGCTCTTGACGACATGGTAGTTCATGGCATGGTGCCTAATTACATCACTTATAGGATTGATATGGATATGAATTGTAATAAAGGCAGGTGGTGGGAAGCCTCTAAACTTCTTTGTGGCCTTCATGATAAGATCCATTTCCTTGATGAGTTACCTTATAGGAGATTGGATAATGAATTCAGTTTTCTGAGCATGCAAGGGTTGCATTTGATGAGATTTGAGAGTTTCCCTATTGAATTTTGTAGTTTGGGAGGTACTCCACATCCCTGGGTACCTGTCTTGTGTGAGTTGGCAACACAAAAGCTCTTTAAGGAAGAAATCCCCAAGCGGGGGGGGGGGGGGGGTCTTGCACCCAAAGTTGTGGGAAAAAAACCAAGCATGGTTACATGTGTGGCACCCTTAATTGAAAAAGGGGCAACTAACACAAGTTGCAACTATGGGAGCATTGTTAAAATGAAGGAAAATAATTTTGTATTTATATGAGTGGGATAAATGACATAAAATTTCAGGTCGGCTTGGTTTGTAGACATTCCCTTTAAGGGCTGATTGTTGCACCCAATTAGTATATAAATCGAAGAGGGCTTTGAATTCATTTGGCACATCACAAGAGAGACACATCATAGGAGAATAATTTTTGAAGCAACCACAGCCTTTAGGAGCCCTATTAAAGGACGAAGGAGCTGAGTTTCTTGTGTCTTTTTCTGTGATTGGTACAAGCCAAGTTTGGGCAGTTGGTGGCTGAGGTTGAGGGTAGTTTTTTCCTCACTGTTATAATGTGATTCTCTATGAATCAGGCTGAACATTTCTGTGCATGTTATAGGAGAGTCGAAACCCTATATCAGATATGGACAGAGGTAGATAACCTTGGAACGACATGTATTAGGCCGATTTATAGTGTAGTGAAGGGAGGCTTGAAGAGGAAGCGTTACACTGGTTTTGATGGATATTTATAGGCCGAGATATGGGCTAGTGTATTGTTGAAAAAGTGCCCTAACCAAAGGGAAAAAAACTAAAGATTTGGTGCACAGTATGAGTAGAATTAAGGCAGTGGAAGTCATCCATTACAGAGGTATGCTTATTTTTCTTCCATGTTGATGTGTTTCTAGGTGGTGATGTATTTGGAAAGTTTGTGTGGGTAGCTTAAGCAGAGGTTGTAGGGCTATTCCAATTTACCCTATTGTGCCTTAAGTTCAGTCCTTGACAAGGACTACAATGCTGATAGGAGAGGTGGAGTTATTCGAGCTTAAAGGTTGATCCTTTGAAGGAGAAAACGACAGCCAAGAGGGCTTATTGTAAAGCCCCAGTTCACTATATTGCAAAGGTCATATTCAGTGGAAAGTAGGCAACCTCCATTTCCCTAAGACTTGTCTTTTGTGGAGAAAGTAGTGGGCAGAAGGAAAACCCTATCTATTGACATCCTTGATGAACTAAGGAGAAGCTAGAGCGTAGAGTTGGTTGAACTTGTGTTCAGTGACCTAAAGGAGTTGTGTTGACTGATAGAGGTAGATTGTTGAGCTGCAAATTGGGAAGCAAAAGGACCATCATATGTGTTAGGAAGCAAAAAAAACAACGCTCCATCAACAAGTATGTCAATTGTACTTTTCTCACGATAGATTGGTTATCATAGATTGTTGATACCAATCCCTAGTATTGTCTTGTATCAAGTTGATTGTAAAGGGCCGTGATCCTTGGTATGGGAGCCCTAGACTATTGTATTAAACATTTTTTATATAACAAAGTTGGGTTTGAAAAAATTGTGTTTTGTGTATGTGTTGATTCACTGCTAATGTTTTCCACTGTGCAAATTAGTATTGTTGTGACATTTGGGTGTGTTCGTGTTAGAGATTATAAGACCCAAACCAGATTATTGAGTGCCATGGAAAATCAACAATTCCCAGGAGAGACCATCAATGGTATCATGCATAAGTTGGGAATTTTTTTGAGGTTCAAGAATCATTTTCCAAATTTGGGAACGTTTTTAAGGTTCAAAGGATCTATCATGTAATGTATTTGTTTTACCTTTTAATATATGCGTTTTTTTCATGTGGTGAAAAAATTCACATGTAAACACATGCACCCACATGTGTGTGTGTTGTGAGAGAAAACTGATGGGCCAACTTGAATGGTTGGGCACTTTAATTTTCATGAAAAATGTTGAGATTCATTTCTTGGGAGGTACTTCAAACCCTAGGGGATAGGGTTTTTGAGGAATTGACATCACAAAGTCACTTGTGGGCTAAGAACCCAAGCTTGGGGGTTTTACATCCAAAGGAGTGGGCCCAAAACCAAGAATATATTTGATGGTTTGACCCTTGGAGATGGAATAACACCATTAAAGGAGTAAGGGGAATCTTCAAGCAAGAAGAAAGGAGCTCTAGAAGTTGAGATAATAATTTTTAAATGTTTTTAGTGGACTTGTAGCATAAAAAGGAAATTTTTCTTGACTTAGAACATGCACTTAAGGGAAAGATGTTTCCATGAGAAGATTCATATATATAAGAGTGAGAAGGAGCCTCTTTCTCACCTAACCAAGTGTGAATCATTATAAGAGGAGAGTATTTTAAGTAGCAACAACTCAAGAGGACAAGGAGGAAGAAATAAGGGGTTGTTTTTTGGATCTATTTATGTCCATTGCAGGTCTGAGTTAGAGAAGAGGGCAAGCCACTTGGGAAAAGGTCCGATTTGTGCATGTTAGAAATTTGAACTCTTCAAGTAGTAGGGGTTGAGAGTTTTGTTGGATTGCAGGTAGGGCCAAAGCCCTGCAGTGGTTTATTTGGAGGTCAAAAGTTTTGTTTTGAAGGAAAAAAACAACTTAGCAGATATAAAATCAAATATAAAATGTATTCTATGACTGCTACTTGACACTTAGCTCGCTACTAGATACTCAACCAATCCTACATATTTTTATTATTTTTGGCAATTGTGCACAGATATAACTAGAAACAAAGGAGAAGAGAATTCTACTACTCCTCTTCCTTTTCTCCATTTCTTCTGTTTTTAAACTTGAGAACATTTAAGTGATGTCAAAACAGGTTGAGCGCATTAATATCAATGAAATAAAGATACCCAGGCATGGAAATATCTACCAATGAGGATTTCCTGATTAAATATTGAGATTATTGTGTTGGAAATAGATGGGGAATGCATCCAACATTGTCTTATTAGGCATTTCTTCCATAAAATCAAGTGTAAGATGAAAATGTTGTCTCTTGCCATTTCTTCCACAAAAATAAAGTGTAATCTCTATTATGGTGTATCTTGTTAGCATGCAACCAAAATCCCATTACAAGGAGGCTTCATATCACAAAATAAATAAATAAGAGGTGACAGGAAAGTGAAAAATGACGCGTTGGCATCTTACTAGTCAACAAGCTTGACAGGAATTCTATATCAAAAAGATGTTGGATGAGAGACAGAGTTCATTCATAGCGAGAATTCTTTTGGGGCACCGTGACCAATTTCTCTCCCTCAGCCAAACTATGGTGCTGATGTTGTAATCATCTACTCCTTCACCATATATCCCTTCTCTTCCTTTTTATGTTGTTGCTCACCCCATTCCTAGCAAACCCTAATAGACTCAATACCAGTTAATTGACAGAAATCTTGCAGAGAAAAAAATTGGGACCGCCTTGTTTCGATCCTCTCATGCAGGTATTTACTCGCTCTTCCCGTTTCTAACCTCTCACAAAAGTGAGTAGAAACCTATAATAACTCCACATAATCCAATCCTCTATAGCCAGAAATACTACATTCCCATGTTGTGTACTTGACAGAGCCAGTAATAAAACATGCCCATGTTGGGTACTTGACGGAGCTCTGTGAAGAAGGGTTTCATTCGAATATTATCCCCTCAATTCTAAAAGCCAAAGATTATAGAATTCCATTCAATATCTAAATCGTTAGTTTCCGAGTTACATATCTTCCTAAGCAATTTCATTTCAATTGTAGCAAGTGCGTTGGCGCCATAGCGTGTAAATGAAATTTTTGTACTGAAAACAATTGGAAGGTTGTAGCAAGTGTGTTGGCGCCATAGTGTGTAATGAATTTTTTGGAGTGAAAAAAAATTATTGGAAGTTCGGTTTTTATTAGGAATCAAATAAGATGTAAATTTTAGGGAAAAAAATTTATTTTAGAAATAAACTTGAATATTGGACCTTATTTTATATACATTAAGCCAAGGTCAATAAATTTATTTGAATAATATATATTAAGCCAAAATCAATCAATTTATTTGAATAAATAAATAAAAAAAAATAAGGATGAGATTTTAAAGTAGAATAGATGGATCGTTTTTTGGTCCAACTCTCGCTCATGAATAATGGAAAAATATTTTCTTATACCATCTCCTCTTCCCCTTTTGGATTACAAACCCATTGACCTAATCTTAATGCTAAATTGAAACCCAAGAACCCCCTCCACTTCAGATGTAATCCTTTCTAGTTCTCAAAGAGGCTAGAGAACTTGATCATATTTGAAATTAAAGAAGTAGTTGGCTCACTATTTTTTGTTTAGAAACAAATATTGGAACATGTAAACCTTACTTTAAAGAGTTACTCTAAGAAAATTTTGTGGCTCCAATAATAAAGAGGGTAAAATATATTAGTGGAGATATATGGATAGAATGAAAAATAAAAAATACCATTCTTCATGGAAATACAAGGCTTTGAGATGAATCAATTTGTCCTCACAACTCAAAAGGAAGAACAATCTCAGTGTCTCAAATCCATGAGTGTATGTAGAAGCATAATAAATGATAATAATAAATTATTTAAATAATTAATCAATCGCTCTCTGCCCTTTGCCATGCATAGGGTTTCTGGTTCTGCATGGGGTGCTCACCTGGCTAGGGCTCGAACCAATGGCGGAATCTTAGGACCCTCCTCTACCTCCGTCTCCTCCTCCTCCACCACCTGAGGTTGAGGCGTTCAAGCTTTTGATCACTTCCCAACCTAAGAAGAAGAAGCAACTCGCCTCCAAATTTTTCAAGCAATTGGATGAGATTCCCTCGATGGAACTCCCACCTGAGGGTCTGATGAAAGTGGCCCTTTCCCTTATGGGCCGCGCTGTGGTTGGATAGTTCACGGGCTTATGGCCCTCACCAAAAACTATGGAGGCCTGGATCACTCGAAACTGGAAGCCCCTTATTGCAAACAACGTTACTTCATACTTCCTGGGGCGGCGGTTTTTTCTGTTCGAATTCAACACCAAGGAGGATAAGGACCTAATATTCAGAAACAAACCCTATTTCATTGGTCCTCAAGGGTTGTACCTAAATCGCTAGACTCTGGACTTCGACCCCTTGGAGGATGTCCCATCTGTCGTTCCAGTCTGGGTTAGGCTCCCAAACCTTTTGGATTACTACCTTGGGGATTCAAAAGCCTAATTTTTTATCTTATACCCAATTGGTTTTTGATTTAGGGATATATAATTGCATATATATTTTACCTCAGCACAGAAATTTGAGCATTTATATGTACATGCTTTGAATTATAAGAAGCTTGGAGTAGTATGATGCTTACTATGAAATTTAAGCGATTATACATAAGTTTTGAACTATAAGTAATTTGGATTATACATATGTTTTGAATTATAAGAATGTTGGAGTGATATGTTGTTTAATGTGGAATTAACATACTAGCTTATATTTGTTTGTTAGAGTAGAGGAATGTGAGGAATAAGCTATTTAATTCTATCCATCATGTACGAATAGAAATAATGCAGTAGATGTTAAATGTTGTTTATATGAATTATGTCAAATTTTTGGCAGAGGCAACTGAGGAGAGAGGAGGTTAAAGGGTAAAGAGATGAGACCATAGCCATCTGTTCTGGGAAAATGGTACTGTAGATCTAGTAGGTACAACTAGAGAAGAGATGAGACTGTACATCATACCAGTAATATTAGTACAAAAATAGAGTAGAATAGATGGAAGGAGGTGTGATAGCTGGGAATATGACAACTTCTAGAGGGGATGGAGAACTTGTGTCCCCCTTCACAACAACAGAACCAACATCAGCAAGAAATTCTAATGGATGGGTTTATGACTTATGTAGAGGGGATGCGAGAATTGGGTGCCCCTTCACAATAACAAAACCGAAAACAACAAGATCTGCATCAACGTCAGAGTCTCATTTGCATAGACGAAGATGAAAGTGATGACCATCGACTAGGTATGAAATGGAGATCTCACATGGTAAGGCATCTGATTCAAGTGGGTTTTTTTGTGATTGAGGAACCGAATAGGAACAAGTCTAATGCTCTGGTTATGAAGGGCAAGTGTAAATATATTTCCAAAATAATGAAGGAGAAGGGATTTCATATTTCTTCAACAATGCCAAGATAAATTCAACGACCTCATAAAGAAGTTTAAGACACTGAATGATGTGCCTGGTAGAGACACATCAAAGGTTGTTGAGAATATTGATCTCATTGATTCTATGGATGATATTTATGAGGGGACAAAGAAGGATATGATGAAAATTATAGATTCCAAGAAATTATTCTTTGAACAAATGTGTTCTTATTCCAAGCTACATATCGGGGCAAATTCTGGTATGTAGTCATTGACTCCTAAGGGAAGAGAGAATCATGAGGCAAGTGGGGCAATGAATGATGAAATTGGAGAAGATGTTGAAGAAGATAATTTAAGAATATGATCGATGCAAAGGCAACTGTTGGAGGTGAAAAAGCAGAATGTGGAGGTTCAAGCCTGGGCACTTGAGATTGAAAAGGAGCAGTTTAAGTGGGAGATAATCTAGAGCATTATGGACAGAGAGTTGAAGAGGCTGGAGTTGGAAAACGGAAAGAAGAAATTTGAGGTTGAATAGATGAAAGGGCAGTTTAAGGAGAAGGAATTGGAGATCATGTTAGATGCATGAATGACATCACATGGCTCTCTATTGGATTGTTTGCAGGGAGGAAAATGGAACTAGGGGGAAAGCTTCATTCTTTATGCCAATCATGAACTGTTTCCAACTTGCCCCTCTAATTCTGTTCATTTCCCTAAAACCAATCCAACAGAGGATCGTGTGATGTCATTCCTGCCTCTCACATTCTCCAATTTCTTATGTTTCAACTGTAATTTCATGCGTTCATTCTCAAGCTTCATCTTTTCTATTTCCAGCATTAGCTTCTTCAACTATTTGTCCTTCTTACTAGAAATATTATGCCACTTGAACCACTCCTTTTCAAGCTCAAATGTTTGGACTTGAGTTTCCTCTTTATGCTTCTTCAATGGCAATTCTTGAACTCTCATCCGCTGCCTTTTCAACTTTGATTTTCTGGAACTATTTCGTTACTTCCATGTTTTTCTTGCATTATCTTCTGCATCATCTTCGTCATTTTCATCATTCAGTGTAAACAATGCTTCATGATAAAAATATATCATGATATATAGCTTGTCTGTGTTGTGATAAGAACACATCTATTGATAGAATAAGTGCTTGGAACACATAATTTTCCTTATTTCTTCCTTGGTCTCCTTAGAAATACTATCCATAGAATCCAAGATAGCAATATTCTCAACAACCTTTGATGTGTCTTCTTCAAGCACATCATTCAGTCTCTTAAACTTCTTTTTGAGGTAGTTGAATTTATCTTGACAATGGTGAGGATAAATATGAAACCCTTTCTCCAGCATGATTTCTGAAACACATTTCCACTTACCCTTCAACAAAACTCCAGACTTGTTCCTATTTCTGTTCTCAACATTGTTCATATTACACAGAAAAAACAACTTGAATTAGAAGCCCCACCATGGTAAGGTTACCTTACCTATAGAGTACATATAAAAATAGGTTTTATTTATTTACCATACTTCCGGTTTATTTATATTTTTATTTATTTACCGTACCTCTATTTTTAGTGTTCGTAAACCTCTTTATATTTTAAATTTTTATTATGTTTATAAATAATAATAATTAAATTGATTTTTAAATAGGGTTGACATTAGATTAAAAATGTTAAATGTTAAGCATTATGTTTATGTGTTTACTTGAGATATACCTCCATACTGTAGAGCACCTCTAGGGGCAATTATGTACCTTTTATACTAGGAAATTTTTTTTTCTCAACAAGAACCTCTCGGCGCAATTATGTACCTTTTATATCAGGGAAAAAAAAAATTTCTCAACAAGAATTTTCAATATTCTTTGAGTCATGTGCCAAGCCTTTTGTCTCTTTACATTTTAAATTTATATTGTGTTTATATAATGATAATTAGATTGATTTTTAAATAGGGCCAACATTAAATTAAAAAAGTTCAATGTTAAATGTTAAACATTACATTTAAGTTTACATGCTTATGTGTTTACGTGAAATATATCCGTAAACTGGGTTGTAGATCACCTCTCGGGGCAATTATGTACCTTTTATACTAGCCAATTTTTTTTCTCAACAAGAATTTCCGGTCTTCTTTTAGTCATGTGCCAAGCGTTTTGTACCATAAATCTGTTGTAAACTCCTCCGTTTTGTGCCATAAATATGTTGTAAACTCCTCCTTAACAATAAAAATATTAAAATTTTGTAGTTTTGACTTTAATGTGTAGAGAGTGCGCCGTTACCAAGTGTTAGCCTCCATATTTGGAATTTTTTTCTTGATAGATTTCTTGCCCATTTCTTCATTTAATAAACTATTAGAAACATCCTCGAAACACAATTTACCTTTTGGTACAACCTTACTTATTGTGAAAATCACTTTTTTCCAACTATCTTGCATTGAGTCTAGTAACAAGGCCTGGATCTCATCATCAGATGCCATTTTTAGGGAAGTGAGTTGATTTAATATTATAAACAACTCATTTAAGTGTTTAATCACTAGACTCTATTCCTTTATTTTGAGATTAAATAATATCTTCATTAAAAATCTTTCCTTCCTTCATTTTGAGATTAAAAAATATCTTTATTAAAAATAATTTGTTAAATGCTGTATCTAGTTTATATAAATCATGAAATTTTTTCCATTAAGATTCAGTTTTTTTTCTTGAGAAGCATGGAAATATACCGTGTCTACTAAATATTTCTGAATCTAGTTTCTCATAGATTAGATTTATTTAATTTACCATCAATCGCATGGTGTAGATATTTCAATGTCAATATATACTACATCTTTTATCTCCATATTGTGAAATTCACTCCAGTAAGATTTTCAATATTTATGAGTGATTCCATTCTAACTGTCTTTAAATAAATTCTACACAAACCTGTCATAGATGGGGTTTGTTTAAGTTATCATTCTACACAAACCTGTCATAGATGGGGTTTGTTTAAGTTATCATCAATCACATAATGTAGATATTTCAATGTCAATATATCTTCCATTATTTGTCTCCATATTGTGAAATTCACTCCAATAAGCTTTTCAATACTTATGAGTGATTCTATTCCAGCTTTCTGTAAATAAATTCTACACAAACCGCTCTCACAAGTAAGTTACATACTACTTGTTAAAACCGCCAACGAATTATTTACCAATATAAATCAGACATTTGTGTGAAATGCAATAGATCTACAACACATCTATGATATCTATGAATAATGTCCTATATTTATGAAATAAATATTAGATTTGTAAATAATGCAATATGTCTGTAAGATCATGTTAATTCAAAACCCAGGTCTAAAATATATAAAAGAAATACAAACAATCAAAATGAACAATAGATTTACGTCGAAAACCCTATCGGAAAAACTAGCTCAACTCCATTCTTCTTGCCTTCTCACCCCCACACTCATGTCTAACCAATATTAAATATAAATAATCTATAATCAAATAATTTAGAGAAATATTATTTTCACAATACTATGTGCTATGAAAATCAAGGGTCCAAAACCGCGAACTCAAAACCATGTTTCTATCAAGAAGTAATAATGTTACATTATGTTTTTACTTTATTTATTTGTTTGGTCTCACACAAAATATGGTAGAGATGTTACAATGTAATGTTTAACATTTTGACTAAGTCAAATTACATAAAAATAAAAATAAAATAAAAATTTAAAAAGAAAATTAAATAAAAATATTAATGTAAATATTTTAGCTAGGTCAAAATAAAATAAAATAAATAAAAAATAAAAATAACCATATCTAGAGAAATATGATTGGCACAATACCATGTGCTATGAAAACAATGGGTCCAAAACCAATAACCCAAAACCACTACTGTAAACTTTTTGGAGAAGCTTCAAGAAGTCATTACATTATGTTTTTATTTTATCTATTATTTGGTCTCACACACAACATGGTAGAGATGTTGTAATGTAATGTTAACATTTTGACTAGTCAAATTACATAAAAATGAAGTTAAAATAAAAATTTAAAAAGAAAATTAAATAAAAATATTAATGAAAATATTTTAACTCTATAAAAAAAATAACCCTATCAAAATAAAAATAAAAATAGAAATGCCCCATGGTATTCATGTGGAATGCCCCTTATTTAAAGGGGAAATTAAAACATCATAGATCCATCTTAACTCTTGATCTACCAAGGGTCCAGAGGGATCAAATCTGTTGATATGTAAACCTCTTTTAAAATGAAAAGATATTTGTCTCCGCACTTGTTATATCCAGAATTAAAGATAAATCTATGTTGATATATTATATAATTATGTAATAGAGAAATAAGTTTTAATATTGTTAAATATATTATCATTCCATATATATCTATTATTAAATATATTAATAATATTGAAACTTTTTCATGTATTACATATTTTTTAATTATTATTACATTATTAAATACATAATAATGCAAAATTTATTATATTATTGACATATTTCAATTTTTATTCCAATGAAGCAGTCTAGTTGATGACTCTCAGAGTGAAGAGATCTCAAGTTCAAGTCCTTTTGATGAAAATATAATCAAAATTTATTTTATTATAATGTAAAATTTATTATATTATTGACATATTTCAATTTTTATTCCGATGAAGCAGTCTAGTTGATGACTCTCTGAGTAAAGAGATCTTGGGTTCGAATCCTTTTGATGACAAGTGCATCACCGAGTTGAAAGAGATTGAATAGAAGCCTAATGAATCTGTTAGGGAGTTTTATCAAATATTTAAGGTGTTATTAGATCACAAAAGATTTGACATAGCTCTGCAATAACGTCAAGAATGGCTTATAGTTACAGTGTTGCTACCACACATCAAATTTTCATTGATGCAACAAAAGATAGAAAGTCAAGCTGAAGCTCAAGATATTGCGATGAAATTGGAAGATTTGCCTATATGAGATACTAATGCAGGCATGCAACAGACTTAGAATCAGCTGGAAAAATTAACCCTACAGGTACTTGAAATCAAGAATATCAAAGAACTTAGAGAAGAAGTGTGGTGTATGAAGTGTAGATTGGAGGGCCATTCTAAAAAAAGGTGCCCTATCTTCAGGGATTACATGGCTAGTGGGGCACATAATCCCTTGAACGCAAGATCCAACTTGTGGTGCAAAATATGTAAGATTAGAGGCCAACATCATTCAGAAGATTGTTACTTGTTACATAAATATGTACAGACTCTAAGGAAGTTTTATTTCAAATTATGTAAATCAGTAGGACATGATGAGAAAAATTGTGAGGCCTATGAACTAAGGATGCAACATAGTTCTCACACTTATAGAATGCAAGAAGAAGAGCACAAATATGAGGAAAATGTATAGAAAAATGGCTGCGGAGGTTACCAAGGAAGAGGTCTAGGTGGTGGAGTTGGTCTAGGATGTGGAAATATTATTTGCTATAACTACGATCCGCCAGGTAATTTTGCGAGAGACTACCAAAACCCTTCAACGACATGTAAGTATTGTAAATCCTTTGACCACGTAATTGAATAATTTCTTGTGCTTATGGTGAATATGAAAGAAAAGAGGAATCAACAGTCTACATAGAACATTCAAATGATGACTTCTGAAAGGAGGACTGATGAACCTCGTGTTAGTATTGTCACTAGAAGTGGAGTTGCAAACAGAGATTACCTATAGAATTGCATGAATTTTGTAGGTAAATACAAGTTTTATCAAAATAATAAGAAATATTTAAAATATGAAAAATATATCATTAAGGTACCTTACCAAGCTAGAAATGTGAAAATGAATACTTGCTTGGGCTTATGGTGTTGAAACAAAAGAGGAAAAAAAGGTGAAATGGATGTCAAAATTGAGGGTTTTGAGGCTCCACAGATGGAAGAATAGAGGAGCCGTTGACACAAAATATTCAAATGATGACTTCTAAAAGGAGGAATGATGAGCCTCAAGTTAGTATTTTCACTAGAAGTGGAGTTATGACCGGTAATGATAAAGAAGATGAAAATAAAGAATATGAAAGTGCATGGGTTAGAAAGACTGTCATGAAAACTATTGTTTTTTATATTGAGAAAGAAAAAATCAGTATTTAGGGTAGAAAAGTGAAGTTTTATGGATGATGGAGCCTCTAACTCTAGTGCAGAGCTGAAGCCCGATCCTAAAATTAACTACGACGTATCATCAGCTTCGATATAGAACCAAGCTTCGAAAAAGGATTGAGCTCTGACACAAGATGTGTGTCAAAGAACAGGGAAGCCTTTCATAAGAGATGATATTTCATTGGTACCACAAGTTATATTGCAGACCTTTGATAAGTGGGACATTTATTTTGTTGGACTCATCAACCCACTTGGAAAGAGGACTAGTGCAAGGTACATAATTACAACGACTGATTACTTTACAAGATGGGATGAAGCACAACCAGTAAGGGACTGAGTGAAAATACTGACGTAAAGTTTATTTTTAAGTACATATCGTCTATATTTTGATGTCTGAATATTTTGATGAGTGAAAAATTTTTGGACTTCCTAAATAAGACTATTGAAGCATTGATTGAGGAGTTCCAAGTTTATCATCTGAAGAGTACCCCTTATCACCCTCAGCCCAATGGAACAATATAAGAATTTAATAAGATTTTGGAGAAAGCACTTAATAAGGTATGCAATGTGAATAGAGATGACTCAGACCTTAGAATTTTAGTAGTGTTATGGGCTTATAGGACAACATGTAAGAAGTTGATAGGTCAGACACCCTTCAGGTTAGTTGATGAGAAAGAAGGTGTGATACAAATGGAGTATGTTGTTCCTATATTGAGGATTGAAACTTTTAGAGATATGGTAGACCTTGATATAATAGAGTAAATAATGTCCTAGTTTCTTGCTTTGGATGAAGATATATTTATAGCAGGATTCAATCAATAGGTATAGAAAGAAAGAGAAAAGGCTTGGCATGAGAAACATATTAAACAGAAGAAGTTCCAGGTAGGAGACCTTTTTCTCCTTTATAACAGTATTTTTTTAAAGTTTCCAGGAAAATTTAATATGCATTGGTTGGGCCCATAAATTATCAATATTATTACTGATGGAGGCACAGTTCAATTAGCAAAGTTAAATGGAGAATTGATTCAAGGAAGAGTAAATGGGAGCAGGTTGAAGCTGTATTGGGACAATCCTCCCCCTACAACTTCAATCTAAAGAAAGGATAAAATTCTTAGTGCCAGCTATAATTGAAATTGGGAACTGGACTATAAACTACGCTACAGAGAGAGCTTCAATGTAGGAAGTTACTTCGCTACATTCTGGATTATGTCTCAATGTAAGAGGGGTTTCTTCTCTATAATATGGGATGTGCCGAAGTTCCCCAGGAAAATATCATCATTAAACATGAAATTTTCCTTTGAAACACGTGGAAAGATGCATTTATGAGGACAAATTGATCAGATATAGCGATAGATATGAAATTAATTAACATAGTCTGAGCTAATGATGAGGATATAAATTTAGATTTGTTATAAAAGTCGTATCCCACTCAAATTTGGCGCTTTAATGTTCGAAGAGTTTGAATATTGCTATTGCGGAGAAGTTGGAGAAATGTTCGCTTCCGTATTTCGTCTGAGGATTCCTTTGAAGAAATTATTCTTCTATTTAGTGAGAAGGGCTTAGTCGGAGTCATGGAATCATCATATGATATGCCCGTAGTAGCATAACCACAACTTGGATGTGTGCATCAGAGATATCCGTGAAATAAAATGACCAGAGAGAAGAGAGTGAAGAGGAAACAAGAAAAGAGACTCGTTAAACCTCAGAACGAGCACAAACATGTGATAGTTAGTGAGGAATAAGAAAAGAGAGGGCAAATGGAAATGGATGGCGCAACGTTTCCGTCGCCTCTCCCACCATATATTCCACCAAGAAAACTATATGAAATACCATTTACCGAGTCAAAGGATGCAAATTATGTCACCTTCACAAATTTACTACCAGAGTCAATGTGATTTATCAGAGAAAACCTTGGAAAAATTCAGAAGATGAAGTTCGCAGACAACGATTTCAATGATAGAAAGACATATCCGTAGTTTAAACTAGACAAATACTTAAAACAAGTGCACTAACCTGAGAGGTGTGTTAACAGGTTATAACCACAACAGTGAGTGGATGGATTGGCGCAGTCAGGATTGTTGAATATGTTTAATGTGTCATACTTCGGTGGAAGTCCAGGAAGCATAGTTTTTGTGAGACAACTTTTCATGCTGGTGCACAATGGATGCTTGTGGATGGGGAAGAGGATCCCTATCGAACCAATATTAATATGCAGAATAAATATACTTCCTTATCAAGGGTTGAGCCCCGCAGAGGATTTTGTTTGGAAAGATTAGGACAAAGCCATGGCAGACAACATGAAGAAGAGGTTTGGACTGGTGAAAGGGAAGTGAGGTTATGATATCAACTCAATTAATGACCATGGATTTTTCTTCACAACACATATATTGGCTAGAAAAATCATGAGGAGTGTTGGGCTAATGAAGTCCATGCACCTATGGCTTCATTAGCTGTGTGCTACACTAATAGGGTTCAGTGCAATTGAGCCACATATCTATGCCAAGAGTTTATGGAAAACTACTGTGAGGCTCAAGATAAAGGTATTCCTTTTCACTACCCATGTTTAATTTTGATAATCATGATGCTTGCATGGGGAGAGCCGAAAGACTTGCAGTTCCCTCTGCTAGCCTCATAATTTTGTAAATTTTCACAATATGCCTCGCTATGGTATACTATGCCTCGCTATGGTATTCTACTGGTCCAACATGAGCACATGATAAAATAATGTTTTTTTTTTCATACCATATGAACTTACACATGTTGGTGAACCATCACCCTCACATTTCATCGAGCCTATATGAGAAGTATAGCTCTGTCACAAATTTTAAGGCTGAATTACACATAATTTACATACAGGATCGTAGGGACACATGAAAGACATGGCATCCCCTATCATATTTAGTGACAAGAGACGATCTCCTAACACATATACAATAGTGGTCCACAAAGTGGATCACTGTGCTGGAGACAAAGACAAATGATACTTCGGTAGAGGAGGACACCACACAACTCGGGGAAGCAATTTGAAAGGATAAGGATGAGAGAAAAGTCAAAAAAATAGGAGCAATACAACAAGGGTCTCTAGGATCCTCCTGGAGGTGATGAGCAGAAAAAAGAGTTTGAAAATATAGAGACATACCCATCTATCACAAAGAAGAGGAAGGCACGTGTTGAAGCTTCCACAAGAAGAAAAAAGAAGCAGAAAGAAGACAAGACAAGGGACATAACACCATTGGTCCTTAGTAATGAGGATTTGGACCAAATTGGGGAGAGAATTCAGGAAGCAACAATAGAATCACAGAACAAGCTAGAGGATCACAATTCCACACTTCTAACAAATGTCGTGGAGTACATTGTAGAACTGAAGATATTGGCATACAAAGTCAGAAAACCAGTGTAGGCAGAGGAGACACTTGGAGATGAAAGAATAGTAAAGCCTAAACTTGGGGCGTGGATAGTTGTTATGTAAAATTGACTCAGGGATATATTCAAAGTTGACCAGGTTAAATAGTGATGGTTTTGGGGCACATGGTATTGTGCATCCATGGTTTTCTTCCTATGGTATTACATGTAAAGGAGCCTATAAAAGGTTGGGAGGACTTCCTTGTAATGTAGGCTAAGGAAGTGAGAAGTGAAGGCTCACCTGTCTAGATTGGCCAGGATTTTTGCTAAGGCTAATGAAATTTCATTAGGGTGGGTTTTCCCCAGAGTTGGTTTTTTTTCCCGGTTAAATATTTTCTACATTGTTTATGTTTTATTATTGTTGCTAAGTTTATTAATTTTTCTCTCCGTAAATTTTATGTCTCTTGGTAAATTTTCTTAATTTGGTATCATAGCCAAAAGTTGTTGTGTTTTGGCTTCATAAATATGCTTGTGTTGCCAAGGGTTATTTTCCCTGGTAGACAGAGAAAGGATTTATGCATTTTTTGTTTGCAAATCTAATCAAGTGATCACTATTGAAAGTGGTGGTTATGGATCAAAACTCAATTTATATCTAGTGAGATATCGCATGCACATATCTTCAAGCTACCCACATGTGTGGATTTATTAAGAATGAAAAAATTCTTAGTTGTGTGCAGTAGGAACAAGGCTCCAAAAGTGCTCATATGGGAAACTACATCGTGGCTGGAAAATGAATGAGCTCATGGTTACCACTTGCGTTTAAGGTTGCATGGATTGTGATAATTTCAAGATTTTGTAGCATTAGAGAATTTTTGAGGTCTAAAATGGGCCTCTTAAGAAAAATGTACAACCAAAATAAAATTTATAAGAACCAATAGGATTCAAGATGATGATGTCAACCATGGGGGATGATTCACCATTTTTTGGGTAAAAGAGTAAAAATATAAAAAAATAATAGAATAATCAAACTACTTTTTCAACTTGTATTTTCAACTTATCTCACTAAGATTTTATTCAAATTTCGAGCGAGAGTACTTGTTGGATGCAAAATTTAATTCCTCATGCAAGGAGTACCCATGTTGCATACTTTCGATGGACCTTGCTACACAAAAAATGAGAAATACATGAAAAAACATGATTGCAATCACGTTTTTCATGTATTTCTCATTTTCTGTGTATAAGGTTCCATCAAAAGTATGCAACATGGGTAATCTTTGGATTAGGAATCAAATTATGCATCCAACGAGTGTTGCCACTTGAAATTTGAGTAAACCTATAGAGAGATAAGTTGAAAATACACGTTGAAAAAGTAATTTTTTTCTTTTTTCCCTCAAAAATTTGATGATGTAATCAAATCTTATTTTATTATTTCCACTATTATTTTATAATTTCCTTAGGAGGCCCATTTTAGACCTCAAAATTCCCCTAATGCTCATCATTGAGTGACCTGCGTAGGAGGAGATGAAGTCTTAGGAATTCAAGAAAGTGGATCGAGCATTGGATGGTAATGTAAACATTGGATCAGGTGTTCATAGGGTTATTATAGTCCCATAAGGTTGACACAATGGATATATCATGAAGAAATTTCATTTGGGACAAAACCTGATCGTGTGGCATTGAATAATGTTGCATTGGTCTGGATATTGGCCATTGGGAATAACGTTGAGCCCATCCACTGATGGTGGCACTGTGGTGGAGAAAATAGTACCATCGCAGCTCTACAGAGGGATAGAATGTGTTTTAATCCAAGCTCGATCAATCGGTTGACGCACAACACGGAGGACTGTAGAACGAATTCAGAGTGTTGGCAACCAATATTGAGAAGCTGTAATAAGTGAATTGTGTGGAAAATACCAACACCATTAGGAAGAGAAACACCATTTACAATGGTTAGAGGAATGATCAGATGTTGCTTGGTGATGGTGCAACATGTTTTTATTGTAGATTAGGAAAGGGCTTTGATTTAGAAATTGTGGTTTATATATCCTATCAATAAGAATTTGATGTGAAGCGACGATGAGTAGATCTCGGTGAAGGGTAAAAATTGTGGTAGGGTGGTTTTTTTACATGTTAGTGCTCAAGAGGGTGGCCTGGTGGAGGAGAAATACGGTGTGCCAAGGCTATACATGGGCCCCCTCGTTATCTGATAGTTTCTAGGGTTGCAGGCATGCTTAAGTCTGTGCACCGTTTAATGAGAAGAACCATTTTAAAACTATATTTGATGGTTCATTAAATGAATGGTTTCTGGTGGGATCAACAAATGGCATGAAAATAATCCTGTGTGGGTTTGTATTTATTCATGTGAGGATTAAAATGCCACAAAGGCAACACCGAGGAGAGGAGAATATTAGGCACAAATTGTGTTAGGTTGAGAGGGTGGTTATATGAAGATAACAACAAGGTATAATATATATATATATATATATATATATATATATATATATATATATATATATATATATATATATTACAATGGAGTTAAATTTATTAGATGTAAATAAGAATATTGTTGTAAGACCTGATAAGGCATGTGTACCCCTGGGTAATCACTGGTAAAGTCTGGGTTAGACCTAGGTGATAGGGGGAATGTTAGGTTAACATATACCCTCAGTAAAAAAATTGAGGGGGGGAAAGGATAGAGTGAGCGGGGTTGTCTTATAGGAATTTACAGGGTAAGTTCCTTAGATAAAAAACCAAAGGTCACCACTCACAAACATATCACAACTGAGTACATCAGTATTTGACATGGTTAAAACCCTTCAAGAGGGAAACATTCCACGACCTAAGCCAACACAACCACTTCAGGAAATTTATTATTATAAAGAAGGAAAATTTACATAAGCTTCTCTCATAAAACGATTACTAGAAAAATGACCCTCCATTCTCTTTAAATAGAGATCATGGAACAATTGGGTGTTTAGTCACGAATCAAGTGTCAGTAATACCGAGGAGAGAGTGAACCGTCAGATCACTACATATCATGACTGCCAGATTATAAGTTACAAATGTATATAATAAATAAGCACACTTTACCTAACTCTAGCTTAGACCAAGTTATACTTAACATTTTCCTATGTGTTGGAATATCCTAATATCCCCCCTTAAGAAAAACTTTGGATAGGATTGGAGAATTTACAAAGGTGACACAATAGGATAAGGAACGAGGCATTGGAGCCAATCCCCCCTTAATGATAACTTTCTTGAAGTCCAAGCATAGATCGAAGTTTGGTAAACTTCGTTTCTCTGAGATCCTTTCTAAAGATATCAACAACTTGATCATTGGCTGAACAATACTGCACTTCAAGAACATGATCATGAATGAGCTTTTTGATGAAGTTTATGAATGAGCTTTCTGATGAAGTGTATCAATTTTTTTCATGTGATGATGCTGAAATTGATCTTTACATAGTTTAATGACATTCTAATCATGACACCAATGTGTAGTTGGATGCTGCTGATGAAGACCAAATTCACACATGATCTGACGAAGCCAGAGGGCTTCCTTGTTGGCCTCAACAACACCATGCTACTCTTCTTCTGCCAAAGAAAGATATATCACAATTTGTTTCTTACAACACCATGTAATGGGTCCCGAACCAAGAGTGAATACATAACCTTCAGTATAATTTTGATCATCAGGGTCACCAACCCAATCAGAATTAGTGAAACCAATCAAAAATGGAGATGCTCCTGCACTATAATGAATCCCAAACTAAATTGTACCTCGAATATATCAAAGTATTCTTTTAACTGCTTTCCAATGACTTTCATGAGGTTTTTGCATAAACCAAGCAACCAGACCAACGAAAAAGGAAAGGTCATGACATGTATGGGTTAGATACATAATTTTACCAAAAATATGACAGTAGAAGGTACCATCAACTTCAGGGGAAGTACAAGTGACTGAAATCTTGACTATAGACTGAAAGGGACAAGAGGTTGACTTACAGTATTCGATGTGAAAGTGACATAGAAGATCACAAGCATAATTGGACTGAGAAAGGGAAATACCTTTTTTGGATTGCAAGACTTGAGGAAAGGTCAGGACAGGTATGGATTAGATACATAAGTTTACCAAAACATTGACAGTATAAGGTACCATCAACTTCAGGGGAAGTACAAGTGACTGAAATCTTGACTACAGACTAAAAGGGAGAAGAGGTTGGCTTACAATGTTCCATGTGAAAGTGATATAGAATATCACAGGCATACTTGGACTGAGAAAGGGCAATACCTTCTTTGGATATCAAGACTTGAAGGCCAAGGAAATAATGCAAGTGTCCCAAGTATGTCATTTAAAACTTATTTTTGAGCCTATAATTCACATGGTTTATATGATTTGGATCACTACCAGTAAGGATAAGATCATAAACATAAATAAAAAGGATGACTAAGGACTTACCCACTTTCTTGGTGTAGACAGTGTTGTCAAAATGACATCTAGAAAAGCCATTATCTAAGAGAAATCTATCCATTTTGGTATTCTAAGCTTGAGGGGCTTGTTTAAGACCATAGAGAGAATTCCTAAGGTGAAAAATAAAGATAGAGTCATTTTGGATAAATCCAGGGGGTTATTCCATGTAGATTTATTCATGCAAGTCCCCATGTAGGAAGGTGGATTTAACATCCATCTGATGGACTTCCTATTTAAATGAGGCAACAAGGGAAATAAAAAGGAGGATAGAATTAATTTATGAAATAAGGGAGAAGGTTTCAGTATAGTCAATGCCTTCAACTTGTGAAAATACTTTAGCAATAAGACAAGCTTTATGTTTATCAACTTTTACATCTTGTCCAAGCTTTGTTCTGTAAACCCATTTATATTTTAAAAGTTTTATTCCCTTTAGAAGAGGAACAACATCCCAAGTATCATTTTCCAATAATGAATGATATTCTTCATTCATAGATGCATCCCAATATAGATGACTTGAATATTATTCAAAGGTGTATAGATCATGATTTTCTAAAACTTTATCCAATAAGGAAGAGTGTTTGTTGAACTGAGAACGTGTACGATATTGAACTGTAGGGTCACATGCAAGAGAACCTAATGCATCTCGAGTAGAGCGGACCCATTTTGGAAGTTGTGTAGCTGAAGGAGGATCCCGAGGAGGTGGAGGAGGATTGTCATCCTCACTGGCATCATCCGAACTAGAAGGAATGATGTCAAAAGTAGAAGAGATATATATAGGTGGCACATATGCCGAATCAGGCTCACAGGCCAAAGGTGGCACACCTGCCAAACTAGGCTCGCAGGCCAATATATTTTCATCAAATTTTACATATCTTCTAATGATTACATTTTTTTTATTTGGATTTAAGAATTCTGTATCCTTTGACATCCAACAAAAATGATTTTTCACTCGTAGGTTCTAAGGATTTATGTTTCTCATTTGGAATATGGGCCCAAGCTTCACTTCCAAAAACAAGAAAGTGACTTACCTCTGGTTTTGTTGAGCTCCAGACTTCTTCTGGAGTGATATTCCTTATAACCTTAGTAGGAGTGTGATTTACTATGTAATTTTCACATTTAATTTCTTCTTCCCAAAAATTAAGACTAATTCCTTTAGATTGAAGCATACAATTAGCCATTTCTTTTAGAGTGTGATTCTTCCTTTCAGCTACACCATCTTGTTGTGGAGTATATGGAACAATATGTTGCAATTGAATTCCATGCTTAGTGAAAAAGAGGATAAATTTGTTGTTAACATATTATTCTCCTCCATTGTCAGATCTTAAATTAAGAATGTGATGTCCAGATTGTTTCTCAACAAAGGCCTTAAAGTCCAAGAAGATGTTAAAAACTTCACTCTTTAGTTTTAAGAACTATACCCAAGTGCGTCTAGAAAAATCATCAATGAAATTTAAGAAGTACTTGTAGCCAGAGAAAGAAACAACTGGAAGTGGACCACATAAATCACTGCACAAGCTACAAAGGGGCTGAAGCATGCCAAGAGGTACGTTTGTCGAAACTATCCCAATGATGTTTTCCAAGTACAAATCTGGAAGAAACATCATCTCACCAAGATACCATAGGAAGACCTATCACCATATTTTCTTTACATATATTTTGAAGAGAGAAATATTTTAAGTGACCAAATCGCTCATGTGAAAGTTTTCTCACTTCATCATTATGAGAAACAAAAATGGAGGGAAGACATGATGACCCAAAGTTGTCAAACTTATACAACCTTGTGGAATCATCAGCAATGGTAGTAGCTAAAATATGTATAGGATATCTTAGGTCCTTAATTACAACACCATGAGGTGGGAATTATACTATTATTTGATAAACAGATAGAAGGTTGTAGGAAAAGGTAGGAACACATAATACATCATTAAACTGACCATTATCTAGATTAATGGTTCCAAACCCTACAACACTAAGAGATCTATCATCACTATTGAGCATGTAAATCCCCTCTATGGAAAAAGGCGATCCCTCTAGCCCTAGGGTGGGTCTAGCAATAAGGGGATACACTGGACTCCTAGATTCCTGGCTTATAAATGAAATATGGACTAGAGAAGATATCCTACCTTGGTCCAATGATTTTTTTGTGGTACACAACAAAAATCCTTCGATCTTTGTCTTCACACCTTGCAATCCATGTTGGTGACGATGTTCATGCGTCTGCACGAAGATCAAACAAACCATGACAACATACAAGAATATACATTCATCTACAACTATTCAACTACTCAAGGAGAGCTAAACACTTTGCATATAAATGGAAACAAATTTGGAACTAGAAACCAGTCATGTATTATTGATAAATGGAAAAGAAGTTTACAACCTTATGCCTTGACGTTGTAGATATCCTTCGACGGGTTCAGTCGAGCGCGTCTCAAGAATTCGTTCAACATTCAACTCAATGAGGCAATGGGCTTAAACACTCTCTCAATAATGGATTCTTCTATACTTCTTCAACACACTAGCTATACTAATGATTATCCAACTAGCTAAATCAATGTGAGGAGGAAGAATTTATAGGAGAGGAGGAGGAGGTTTGGGATTCCAGATAAGGTGGAGGAGAGGTCTATCCCTTTGGGGAGTTGCATAATTGTAGGAACTAATAGGCCAAAGGGGGAAACTCGACTTCATTCAGTCGAAAAAAACATGATGACTCCTCTCACGAATTTGTTAGACATGGAAGCTTTATTTCTATTTTAAAAAAACTTTCCAAAAGTAGCTTGGCGCGGGTGCCCTTCCGAGACAAAATTCCAAAGGGTACGAGGCCCAGTGTTAATTTCTACATCGGTGTGAGGCCATAACTGCCTACTAGTTCTGGCCAAAAATCATATTTTTTTGAAGGTCTGCTTGAGGAATGATCAGCAGAGGTTATGATATTGACATGCCAAGGGATGTAATGACATTTATGGCAATGTATGACAGTAAACAGTGATCACTAAAATAGTCCTCTAATTTTTGGAATGGGGATTGCGGGGACGGTAACAAAATACTGTGTAATATATGCCCCCTAAAGCATGAATTTTGAGAGAGAGGGAGGGGTGAAATGCTTTATGAGAAGATGCCCAAACCAAAACACTACTGTCGAAAAACCTGCAAGAACAAGTACAACTGGTATCTCTGATACATGAATATGTGGTATGGGTGAAACCATCCATAATAGAGTACATACAACAAGATCTGAGGTATGGACACAACCATGTAGTGAGAAGGATCGTTAAATAGACTCAGGTATGGTCGTAGCCATCCAATCAAAAGAGTCATGCATATAGTCATGATAAAGCAAGTCGTCCCGCACCATGGATTTTATCAGACAAAACCTAGGGTCTTGCACTCCATCTTGGCCTGAATAAGTACAAATTCAAGAATGTGAATGAATGAACTGAATTTGAACATGCAATTAAATCACCTAATTACTAGCCAATGATGAAAGCTATTAACAAGCGCGAGAGAAACCACCAATAATGAAAGTGGTTCTCAAGGTACAACTAGTAAATTTCACGGAATGTGAACAATGAGCTGAAGTCGAACATCCACAAAATCACTTGATCGAAGACCAATGGTGAGAACCTATCATTGAATGCGAGGAAATTTCCATTGAGGCATGCAAGCTCTAAGGTACCAGAAGGGAGTCTCTAGATCAACTTTCTGGATAATGAGTTGAAGTCGAAAGGAAGTCACCGATCGAAGGAGGGCCATAATTTTTCCCACATCATCGAAATGAGACAAAGGAATAAGATAATAGTGAATCAAGACTGTACAGAGGATCAGGGGTGAAAACTAGAGAAGAAACTTCTCTTGAACATATTGGCCACACGAATTCGAAATTTGGTAATATTTGACATCAGGGGATCTGAGGTCATGGTGACCTGTCAAAGAGCAGATGAGAGGTCAAAAAAAATAACCCAAACCCATGGAGGAAAAATTATGAATGTGGGATGTCCCCAACTCGACACAATTTAAAAACAAGTGTCATGTTCAAGAGTGACATACTACAGACATGACTGAGAACTGGTTCAATTTCCCCCCACCATTTCTGGCGAGTACCCCAATTATTTTTGGAAACAAGCTTGAAGGGGATAGCATCTGCTTGTCATGTAAGTTTTTCCTTCGGACAAATCCATCCTAGTACATTTTACGAGCCCTAGGAAGGAGGAACTCGGTAACGTCATGGTGACGGTTTCCAATGTCATTTAGTTTTAACGAGTCTGACAAAGGAAGAAATCCGCATATTTTCATGTTTAGAGAGTTGGAAAAGAAGAACAAAATAAAACTCAGGTAGGTCCCTTTTCGTAGGTAGTCTAACAGATTCGAAAAGGTAAAAAACAATATCTGGGAGAACCTCTTAGCCATGTTTGACTAAGGTATTCCTTTTTCATAAATAATCTATCCCAACCCTAAAAAGGGGTAAACTTATACTTGGAAGATGATGTTTCGAAACCTTTAATGATTTCAAAACAACAAGAGTCTTGACAATCTTTTCAATTTTTGAGAGTTAGAAAAGAGCTGAAAGATGACTCTAGGAGGTGACTTTTTGTTTTTTTACCGAGTCCGAAAAGTAATAAAACATAACTCGTCGCTTCATCGTCGTCATTTTTTAGGACCTGTTTATGCACAAGAAACAAATGTAAAACCCATTTCTCGAGATAAAACAATAAAATAAATGAAAAATAAGCTTAAAAACCTAATTAGGGTTTAGAAAATATTATAAAATGATGCAAATAGTAAAAACAATTTACTTTTCACCTTCTTGTGAGCATTTTACCATTTTTTACTTTGAACTTGTGGAGCTGACAACAGGCAGTCCAGGAGGTCATTCGAGAATCCATTTCTCCAGGTAAGAGTTCTCATCTTCTTCTGCATTTCAAACCATTTCCCATTTCCTGCATTTTATTTTTTTATTTATTTTGGGGGAAATTTTGTCATGGATTGGTTGCGGTAGTTGGCACGAGTTCTGCGCATGAAGTCGTGACAAACAACATAAAATTTGAAAGGGGAGGTGCCAATCGGTGCTGCCATTTGCAAAACAGTAGCGCCAATCAGCACTGCCATTTGCAAAACAGCAGTGCCAATTGACGCGGCCAAAAATGCATGAAATTTCTCCTAAAACACCTTATTTAAATGAATCAAATGTGAATAATGTGCCTAATGGGAGCCTCAATTATGGTTTTTCAGGGAAATGAATAGCCAAAATGGTCATAGAGCGGAAATAACGACAGCACAAGGAGCAATATGAACAAGCCATGGGAAATGATGCATGCATGGATCCCTTGAGAGACTGCGGGCTCTTGAAATTATTCTTGACACCGTGTATAAGAGCTCAACTAGAACTATTACTGTATTTTATTAGTGTGTGGGATATTGATCAAGAATCATTTTTGATTCATGACCGAGAGTTGGAGATAGAAGTCTCTAACATTTATTTCATCACTGGATTGTCATAGAGGGGAGCGAAACCGATCCTGACAGGTACCTGACATCTTGGTGAGATTATGGGCATGTTGATAGACAGAGTCTACCCAGGAACAAAGAAAGGATCAAAAAGTGGCAAAGTGGATATTCAGACAATACCTGACTTGGAACTATGGGTAGTGCAACAAACTATAACTTGGGTCGCTAGATCTCAGGCCCCTCACAAAGCTACAAAGACACAACTTCAACTTGTCGTGGATTGCATGGCTCCAACCATCTACAACTGGGTGGAAGCCGTAAAAATAAACTTGAAGCATCAGTTAACGAATTGAAAGAATGGAAAGTTGAAACAATTCATATATGTGTCCATCTTGATATCGTTCATCCTAGAAAGATTGTCGATATTCCAACGCTAAGAGGTGATAGTACCTACACCACCAGCACGAGATCCACGGATGGTCTGTTGGGTGGAGTTGATGCCTCGATCAGGAGGTGGTCAACATATGTCATGGAAGCCAAAATTCTTCGACTGGCTCCACCGATAGCTCATCATGGTAGAGGACTATCCGTACTCCAGCACTGATTTCATGGGTGATCCAAATATTCCACTCTCGGAAGGAGATGACTGGGATGAGGCTTTGGATAAAAACTCATTTTTATTTTATGACTATTATGATTTTTTGTTGTTTATATATGTTCTGATATTTACCCATACATCGTAGATGTTGGCCTAGAGAGACTTGTAGGGATGTCCCCATAGTACGGAGGGTCGCACGTGATTTCGAAGCGGCCCCTTAAGGTGAGGGAAGCGAGGGAGAAGAGATCGCATGCAACTTGGAGGGACTCAAAAGTTGATCCCAAATTATGTGAGATTCGTGGATGTTCCTCCTGCGTATCAGAGGCACACTGCAGGGGTGTCTAACCGCATCCACTGATTGCTGAGGTGGGTCGTGCGTGCAGTGACGTGCTATCATGAGCACCATGATGATTAGATGCCTAGGTTTTATTTCTGCATATTTTTTGAGAGACATGATGTCTCAGGATATAACCAAAAACACATATTTTTTGAACTTATGATGCACATGGATGCAAACAATCGATATATATATATATATATATATATATATGCCTATTTTCCTGTCTAAATCTTACTATGTGATGATGAATGCTTTTTACAAATTCCACAAATGTATATTCAATAAAATATTGGTTATCGCATCAGTTAATGTATTCATTCTTCTAGGAAAATGCTAATATGTGATGTAATCAAAATTCCTTTCTAACAGATGAACACACAAATACATCCTTAAAATATGAGGGTTTTTAACAGAATATTGCCCATTGTGTTGGAGAACAACAAGCTCAGATTCTAGGTACACAATTAATTCATGAATGTCGAGAGCAATAGCTTCAGTTAAGAGTTCAATGACTGCACTGTATCATTGACATTGTTGGTGGTATGTCCTAGAAAAATACCTTGTAGGTTTACCAAATCACCATTAGGATCATAAATCACCCAAGCCGCAGAGGATATATTTCGGTTACTGCGTTAAGGACCATCATCAAAACCGACATAAGGAGTGACAAACATCTGCACAGTAAGAAAAGACATAACAAGAAAGAAAAAATTCTTTCAAAGCACACCAAGCCAAAATGTACAAAAATGAAAGACACACTTATGTACAAAAGGACATGCATGAGAAACTCATGCATAATATTTTTTGAGGTACAACCCATTTCTGGGCTAAGTCAAGGGATAGCCATCATAGTCAATTAGCTCATAGGCCCCATCCTACAAAACGTGCTTATCAATGTAGGGCCCATGTCACATGGGTTCGAATTTTCCTGCCCCCATATTATCATAAGCTTGGTCATATAAGAGGAATAATTCTCCTTCTACAAAGGTACGAGGAGAAACTGTCTGATCAAAGTGAGATTTGACCCGCTTTTTCTGTGCTTATATGACTAGAGCAGCAAAGCAGTGAGTTTCATCTAACCTCTCCAAATATAGAAGATATTCTTCCTCCAACGAGGTATTAGGAAGTAATTCAAAAACTATCTTGAGAGAAGGGATTTCGCATTCAATCAGAAGGGTAGCTTCTAGACCATAAACAAGTTAGAATGGGGTGAATCTAGTTGCATCCTTCACCGAGGTTTGGTAAGCCCGGAGAGATGAAAACAACATGAGATTCCAATTGGACTTGTGAATCCCAATTGTACATTGAAGCATGGTGACTAAAACCTTGTTTATGGCACCAACCTGGCCATTGGCTTGGGGGTAGTATGACATTGAGCTGTCGTCACACAGACCCAACTTAGTAGTCAACTCATCCATCATATAATGACGAAAATGGGAGCCATGGTCTGTGACAATGGCTTGAGGGACACCAAACCTTGTAATCACATGACTGAAAATAAATTGTGCAGCGTCTTACCGTCAGCTATAAGTGTAGGCATTTCTTCAGCCCATTTAGTGAAGTAGTCCATGGCTAAGATAATATAAGCATGCCCCCTAATCGAGTGAGGGTTGCACGTCATAAAATCGATGCCCCACTTCGCAAACGGACCAAAGGTAATGACGGGATGGAGATGTGCAGGTGGCATGTGTATCTTGTGCTAGTAGATCTGGGATTTGTGACATTTACAGACATCGACAATACAGTATTTGAAAATGGTAGGCCAGAAATATCTAGCATGAAGGCTTTTTTGAGAAATAGCATACCCATATATGTGACCGCCACGTGCGCTAGAATGGCAGTCATTGAGGATTTTCTTAGCTTCCTTGAGGGTTAAACATCGGTGGAGAAAATAATCATCTCCGATGTGGTATAAAGTATCTCTGACTATGCAATAGGATTCCGAAAGATGGTGGATACGTCGACGAGAATCCTTCGTCAACTCAGACGAGAAGGTGGAATTATGGAGATAGACGATGATATCATCATACTATGGATCGAGGGTGATAATTAGAAAAATAGTGTCATTTGGAATCCGTTTCTTAGAACCAGAGGGAGAAGAGGCAGAAGGTAAAGAGCAGATAATATCAGAAAAACCGATGATTTATTTAATTTGGTGGTAGTGAACTCCAAATAAAACTCTTGGATGATAACTATCCATTTCGAGTATTTCCCCCCTAGAAATTATCGAGTCAATATATAGGTCATGGGGTTGCAATCATAAATCACGGTTACTGTGTGGAGTAAAATATAATGGCGAAAACGTTGGACGGATTGAGTAGCTTCCAACACCAGTTTATCGACGTGAGCATAACACGTTTCTATATCGAGAAGATTGTGGCTCAAATAATAAATGACGTGCCCATCACCATCGTCATCATCCTATACCAGAACCATGGAAATAGTGCTAAATGCAACAAAAAAATAGAGAGAATAGTTGTGATGATAATTTGGTGGACGCAAAATAGGAGCATTGACAAGAAATGTCTTCAGTGCATTGAAATATTTTTGGGAAATATCATCCGAGAGGAACGAGACACCTTGCTTAAGAAATTGCGTGAATCCTTTGGAAACTTCAACATAGTTCAGTATAAAACGACATAGGAAATTAGCTTTCCCTTGCAAACTCTGCAATTGATGTAAAGAGGAAGGGGAGGGGATATTGACAATAGCTTCAACCTTAAGGGGGTCGAGACGAATTCCATCTTTAGAAACGATAAAACCAAGGAGTCTACTAGAATCAACGTAGAAGACACATTTATGTCGATTGAGCGGAATTTTTTAGCTTCTACAATGAAGAAATATTTGATGGAGGTGATCCGGGTGGTCCCTATGCTTAGTGGAATGAGCCGAAAGGTCATCTAGGTAAGTATGAAAAATGTTCTTAATGTCATGGAAAGAGTATGAAATTGCTCATTTTGCCTTAAATATAACTGATGATGATCCCAGAACTGTCAGGGAGGCAGTAGATTCAGAGGATGGAAAACTCTGGAAGGAGGCCATGGTTGATGAAATGGCATCCTTGCACAAAAATGAGGCATGGGACCTGGTGGAGTTTCCAGCTGGAAGGAAACCCATCGAGAGAAAATGGGTGTTTAAGAAGAAGATGAATGTAGAAGGAAAGGTGGAGAAATACAAATCTCGGTTGGTAGCAAAAGGGTATTCCCAGGTGCCAGGAATTTATTTTGGTGATATTTTTTCTCTTCTTACCAAAGTTACTTCTATTAGATTTCTTTTATTTGTTGCTACTGCATTTGATTTTGAGATAGAACATATGGATGTGAAGACAACATTTCTTCATGAGGATCTAGAAGAGGAGATCTACATGAAGCAACCTGAAGGCTTTATGGTGAAGGGTAAGAAAGAACTAGTGTGCAGGTTGAAGAAGTCTCTGTATGGGTTAAAACAGTCACCAAGGATGTGGTATCAAAAATTTGATACCTATATAGGTGGACTTGGCTTCACCAGAAGAAAGGAGGATCACTGTGTTTATTTTAAATTAATTGGTGACCATGTTATTTATTTGGTCTTGTATGTGGATGATATGTTGTTGATTGGAAATGACAAAGAAATTATCCAAGATTTGAAGACCCAACTGTTCTCCAAATTTGACATGAAGGATCTTGGTGCTGCAAACTATATTTTTGGCATGGAAATTAGGAGAGATCAGGAAAAGAGGAAGCTCTGGTTAAACCAGAGGAAGTATGTCGAGACTATATTGCAGAGGTTCAATATGCAGGATAGTAAACTGGTGAATGTTCCTATTCTTGTAGGTGTAAAGATTTCTGCTGAACAATGTCCCAAGACACAAGAAGAAGAGGAGGATATGTCCCGTGTTCCATATGCAAGTGTAGTGGGTAGCCTAATGTATGCAATGGTATGTACCAGACCAGACATTGCACATGCAGTGGGAGTATTGAGCACGTTTATGTCAAACCTAGGGAAGGAGAATTCGACAACAGTGAAGCAGGTTTTCAAATATTTAAGTGGCACTAGTGATTATGGCTTGTGATACTAGGGAAGATCAGGATTGGAAAGAATGTTGGACATTCATGGTTTTTTTGATGCAGACTGGGTTAGAGATATGGACCAAAGAAGATCTACAAGTGGGAATGTGTTTAGCCTATTTGGAGGCACAGTCAGTTGGATGAGTAAAAGATAGTTTGTAGTGGCTCTTTCAACTACAGAGGCAGAATACATGGCAGCCACTTATGCAAGCAAGGAAGCAATTTGGTTGCAAAGATTGTGTTCAAGTATAGGGTTGGTACAACAAGCTATAAGGATAGACTGTGATAGCCAAACTGCAATTTTCTTGGCTAAGAACCCTGCTTATCATTCAAATACAAAGCACATTGATGTTCAATATCACTTTGTTAGAGATATGGTTGAGGCTAAAAGGGTGTTTCTAGTAAAGGTGGACACTTTTAAGAATGTTGCAGATGCATTGACAAAGTCTGTGAGCACTCAAAATTTCTCTTGGTGTAGAGAAACAATGGGTGTTGAAGAATTGGGCCAATGACTAAGCTCTCCTGTGGCCCCCTGCAGAAAGAAAACAACAAGTGGGAAAATCTTGGGTATGTGTTATATTATTTCCACGACTAATCACGCGTGGGTGGTCTGCGCCCATGGTTTTGTGCATGGTTTTGCACATGGTTTTGGGGTACGATGGTTTTCGGCCCTGGTATTTTTGTAGATCCAGTCAAGGGAACAATGGTTATGTTCTAATCCAGGGTTAATGGATTAGGGTTTATGTATGCTTCAGCATGTATATATATGTGTTGTAGCACTAAAAGGAATATAACGAAATATCAAGCTAGTTGTCCTGATTTGGGATCTAGGGGAAAATCTTTGTGTTTATCTATTTTATGTTTTATGCTCTCGCTATTGTTTATTTTATGTTATAAGATTTGTGTGTAGATAATTTCTTTTTAGGTTTAAAACCTACACAAGCACAGTTGATGTCACGGTAATTCACACAGACTCAAATAATACCCTGCTTCTTATCCAGAGGGACGATGTTAGAGACCTAATCTGTCAAGGGGATCAGATAAATGAAGCCAACTTTGAGAATTTTTTCAACTTCTCCCTTTATAGCAGCTGCCTTTCTAGGGTGCATGGGACGAAGACATTGGAAAATAGGCTTCACATTAGGATAAGTAGGTATTTAGTTCACGACTACACTCGGATTGATGCCGGGCATTTCTTCGTAGGACCAAGCGAAAATGTATCAAAAATCTCATAAGAGACTAGTATAGACCTTAATCTCATCAAGAGAATAGGTCACCCCAATATGGATGTTCTCGACAACCCCCAGTTTAACGGAGATGTCAATAGGCATCGTTTGCGTAATGTTCCCCATGTTACCTTCCGCAAAAACCTCACATTTCAAGATGGGCATTTGAAGTGGATGGGAAGGAGCTTGTGAAATTAATTTCTTAAGACAAGTAGACATGGCCCTGGGATCAGGCATAAATGAGGAACGATGATGAATATCATCTCGGGGAGGATCCTGTAGAGACATGGTTTCCATGATGGCTTCATCAGTGGGAAACGTCTCATTCAAAGGATCGGGAGAATCTGAAGCGTCGAGCTAAGGGGATTGAGAATACGTGTCGAGAGACACACTTTAATGAGTATGACAGCAAGGAGGAGGAGCCGAAGCCGAGATAGCTTCACAATAATCAATTTCTATTAGGATTAATGTCATCACATCACCAAATGAATCAATCTATTCAGGCGAAGGGATGATCCATGAAGCAGAAGACGTTGATATCATATTGACCTAAGAAGTATTCGGTAGAGGAAGAGAAAAGTCTCGGCCCTATGCTTTCATAAGGCGTAGAAATATGATCTAAATATGGAAAATTGCTCTCACAGGACGTGGAAGTGAAAAATGATAACTGATCAACATTAATGATATTTCCTTCGTGTGGAAATCGAAGAACACGAAAGGGAGTGGACGGGATGCATAGCATGGCATGAGTCCAACTGCAACCGAGGAGAAGATTATAATTGAGCTTGGCGTCAACAAATTCAACCTTAGCATTAACTGTTTTCCCTTCCAACGTGATCGGTAAGCTAGTGAGAACACCGATAGGGCAAGATTCCCTTCCGTCGAAGGCTTCTAAAGCATTTAGAGACTGATTAAGGGCTAGAGAATCAATGGCTTTCCAATATGCAACGCAAATGATGAAAGTAGATGCACCTTCGTACACGACTGCTCGATGGATATTCTTACCATTAATCCCAACTCAGATAATCAGTGCAATATGGTGAGGGAAATGTGGAACGAAATTTTCCAGATCAAAGGTGATAAAGCTTGAATCGGCGGGGTCCACCCCTGTGATAGAAGATAACAAAGCCTTCTGTTGCGACAAACAAGTATGAAGCACTTCCAACGCGGACATATCAAATGGCGCCTTAGCCAAATCCTCAACAATACTATAATGCTGAGCGGCACAGGCGTTTGGGTTTTAGGAATAATTACGGAGCACACCTTTAGAAGGTGGTCGTACAATGGGCTCAAAACTGGGCCTTTCAATATGAAGAGGGCCAAAAGCAGTCGGGGAAGGAGGACCATCTATGATCTCTTTCCTTGCTACCTGATGCAGTTTGGTATAATCTTTTGATCTGGTGGCAATATATATGATGCAACACCATTCTTCATGAAAACCTGAGAGCCAAAAGGGGTGGAGGACTCAGGTTGCTTCATCGTCTGAGTTTGCTGTGATGGGAATGGTTCTTTGAGAATAGCCAGAGTTCCTTGGGTGACTTTAAGTAGTCGAATCACCTTGGCTCGTCGTGGACAGTCCTTGGTGTAGTGCTCATTGTAACATATCATACAAGGGTACTTCGGCTTACGTCTCGAACCATCATCAACATTAGGTTTAAGAGAATCCTGTTTCAGGGTATCGACTTTGGCCTTGCCTTTACCCTTTTTCTTACCTTTGGAAGCTTTATTCGTTGGGGTGGACTGGACGACATTGACTTCTGCAGTCTTGCCAGGATTAGGAGGTGGATGAGAATCAGTATCAGTGGAAGAAGTATATTTTTTCTTCGTAGGATTGGGAGAAGACTTACGAGAAGTGTGAGACACATAACCAATGATACCATCGACGAATACTGTCGCTGGTGCTTTGGAAGTTCCATATTGCGGAGCATCGATCAAGATTTCATACAACATGCTAGATTGAGAGTACATGAGATCGAGGTACTGGGCAGGAGTGATGGTTTGTTCCTTAGTAACACATGCCCCCATAGCGATGTCCTTAGAAATCAGATCGATAAAAGAGGTAGTGAACCAATAAGTCAGAAGTTGATCAGGGATTTCAAACTTGATCAAACGATGATGTTCCCTCCAGTCATGAATATGATTAGAGATATGAGTGGCTTGATCTTGTTTCAAGGATGTTAGGAGGTGCGTCCTAGTTTCATAATGAACTGGTAATTGAGAGTGCGTGAGAAATGCAATGGAAAGAGAGTTGAAATCTTGAAAGATGCCGCGAGAGAGCTTAATGTACCACGTTTCAGAGACACCAGTTAGAGTCCTTTGGAAAAGACATAAAAGAATCGAATCATCAACCCAGGAGTTGGAGGAGCACCATAGATGGTATGTCATAACATGCACCTGAGGGTCTTCTCTGGACTTGCCTTCAAACTTGGGACAATCGCCAGGGATCTTGGTAGGAACTGGGGGCCAATATGGATTATGAAGGATGGGATCATTCATTAACTTGGACACATCAAGAAGTTCCAGCGTAGCAAGGAATAAAAATTGCGGATTGAAAGGAATTTTAGGCCTTTAACAGAGACCAGTATTGGGGTTCCAACTTGGTCAGGAGAAATTTTGAGCCCATATGTTCTGTCCCGAAGGATTTTTTTCATAGGGGTTATAACTTTGATAATTCTACCCATAAACCGGCTAAGGACCAGGGTACTAATTCTTACTGAACCACTGAGGTTTTGTTTGAGAAACATACGGATTTGGTTGTGGGATGTAAGCATTGTCGTGGGGCGGACCTTGTACCGTCGAAGATTGACCTTGAGACTGCACGTGCTATCCCTGCAGTGCAGTTTGGCCTGGATATTGAAGTTGAATAGGTTGTCCTTGGGGTGCAGGTTGGCCTGGATATTGAGGTTGAACAGGTTGTCCCTGGGGTGTAGGTTGACTTGGTTGAGATGAGCCAGGTTTCCCCTATAGACCAAGTTGGCCCAGTTGACCAGTGGAGGGTTGGCCTTGTTGTACAAGAGATGGGCCTCGCTGAACGTAAGGCTGGTTCGGTTGCACAAATGGTTGTCCCTGAAGTAGATAGGTTTTCCCCAAAAGGTTGTCAGGGAAAGGTTATTCACTACGAGGTAATGAATAAGATGACGGAATTGGTGGTTCCGCCACTGTGACTTTGTTTAAAAAACATGACAGAAAACAGATTATCAATTCGAGGGTTTAAGACCAATCACTAAGGAATTACTTATGAATAGCCCAAGAAAATAACTTTAATGGGTGTGTTATCATAATTTTATGACACTGAAACAAAACTCTTTCTTTTCATGTTTTAATAGTCGATAAAAGGACAAAAGGTGACTCTAGTCACTTTCACTTTGGACGAGCTTGAAAGGACAAGTGCTCGATGTTGTTTTCAAATTTTAAAGAGTCATAGAAAGATCAAAATCACTACTCAGGAACTCTATACAAGAGGGCGTACCAAGCTTCTGTGAACTGCAATATACACCTTGGTGATCAAATGAAAGAGAAATGACAAAGGACTTAACGTACGTGTAGGAAGTCTCCCCGAATGCTGTGTTTAGTGTATCATGGTTACAGGGAGGAAAAATTGGCTCCTTATGGATAAAGGATTGCAACCTATGAGGGTCTCCCTTTATATATCCAACGGTACGGGGAGCACAAGTCTATGCTAGTGCTGTCTAATGCCAAATGGTGAACGACATATACTAGGTTTAACGATGCCGGAACATGTCACTAGCCTTGACCTCTAAATATGTGTGTTAAGTTTCAATGCTTCCTTAGGTTGATTGAGTTCATTTTAAATTATATCTTGAAATTATGTTCTAGTTTCAAGGCCTTACCGAATGTAATCTCAAATCTCTAATGCACAACTACATGAGAGAGAATATCATTTTAATTCGATGAAAAACTAGCGAAGAGAGGGATAGAAGTTCACAACAAAGTAGCAATCAGTCGAATGCAATAATGATAATTTTCTAATGCTACTAACACAACCAAAGCATAAAATGAAAGAATTTTCTCTTGTTGTTCACTTTTTAACGAGAAAGAAAGCTACTAAAACAAAAGAGTACTTTTCATTTTCAAATAGAGAGAAATAATGCAAATTTGTTCTTTTATGTGAATGAGATGAAATAATGCAATGTTACACTAAAAGGACCAAAAAAAAAAAAAACTTTGAGCAATTCAAATGAAATGATCGAAACACAAAGGGACCAATCCAAAGTGAATACAAAACACACTCAAAATTAGACAGGCATTCCTGCACGCAGAGAAAGGATTTTCAAATCAACTCAATGAGAAATGTGATATATGGTCAGGGTGACAGATGGAGGGTTAAACAAACACCAAGATGACAGTTCAAAAATCCTACAACACGTCGAATCAAAAGAAAAGATTAAGAAATTAGACAAAAAGTTGAAAAACTGAAAGACTAAACTGAATCATACACAGCTCGAAAGCTCAATGAACATGTGGTGGAACAAGCAATCAAAGACACCTAAAAAACCTAGGGTGAGAAGCCACATTGATCAGATGAGAGACAATCGATTGAAAAGAATGAGACAGGGAAGTAAAAAACAATCCAAGTGGACTAAACTAGAGAGGAAAAACCAAACCAGAGGGTAATATGCACTGGAAAACTCAGGAAATAGGCCTAAACCTAAACCTACAAGATTTGGCATGACTGTCCAGCTGTAATCCGCGCTAATCATGGGAAATCGCACCCGAAACAAAGGGAACCTGCACCAATCGACACGAATGTCAAGGGAAAAACAACGCTGAGTAAGGAAACCCAAGAAAGGAGAAAAGGTAGTTGAGAAAAGGTCAGGCTTGTCACTCTGAGAATAGATGGGATGGATTAAAACAGTTAGATAAGAAAAACAAAGAAAAATACAACCAAAGTTAGACGTACAAGAAAAAATCTAAACGAACAATGAGAGACGACAGATACATCGATCCCTAGTATGGTCGCCAACTTGTTGAGTAGGAAAATCCCCTATGCAGATAGAGGCAATCCCTCTAGCCCTAGGGTGGGCCTAGCAACAAGGGAACACACAGAACACCTAAATTCCTAGCTTATAAATGAAATATGTACTGGAGCAGATATCCTACCTCTGTCCAATGATTTTGTTATGGCACAGGGCAACAGTCCTTCGATGTTTGTCTTCACACCTTGTTCTCCGTGTTGGTGACAATGTTCATGCGTCTGCACAAAGATCAAACAAACTGACATCATATAAACATATACATTCATCTATTCAAGGAGAGCTAAATACTTTGCATATAAATGGAAACAAAGTTGGAACCCGTAACCAGTCATGTATTATTGATAAATGAAAAATAAGTTTACAAAATTATGCCATGATGTTGCAGGTCTCCTTTGACGAGTTCAGTCGGGTGTGTCTCAATCATTCATTCAACATTCGAATCAATGAGGCAATGGGCTTAAAATCTCTCTCAACAATCGATTCTTCTCTGCTTTCTTCAACACACCAGCTATACTAATGACTTTTCAACTATCTAAATCAATGTGAGGAGGAAGAATTTATAGGAGAGGAGGAGGAGGTTTCGGATTCCACATAAGGTGTAGGAGAGGTCCATCCCTTTGAGGAGTTGCAAAATTGTAGGAACTAATAGGCCAAAGGGAGAAACTCGACTTGATTCAGTTGAATAAACCATGATGACTCCACTCACGAAGCTATTAGACATGGAAGATTCGTTTCTATTTTAAAAAAAGTTTCCGAAAACATCTCAGTGTGGGTTCCCTTCTGAGACAGAGCACCAAAGGGCACGAGGCCCAATGTTAATTTCTACATGGGCGCGAGGCCATAACTGCCTACTAGCACTGACCCAAAATTATATGGTTTTGAAGGTCTGCTTGAGGAATGATATTAACATGCCAAAGGATGTAATGAAATTTATGGCAATGTATGATAATACACATGGGTCACTAAAATGGTCCTTCAATGTTTGGGATGGGGATTGTAGGGACGGTGACAAAATACTGTGTAACAATCACCAACATAAATTTTTTTGGTGTTACAATAATTTAATGAATAAAACATGGCTTTATTGTTGGCCATGTCATAAGAGGCTCCAGAATAATGAGCCACTCATGAGAATGAGAAGAAGAAGATAAATTCAATGCATAAAAAAATCTTGATGCTTGAAAACCATAAGCAGAAAGTGTCATTCCCGAAGATGAAGTTGAAGAGTTCTCCAAATTTATGTTGTGCTTCTTCATTACTTCTTCCAAGGCTTCCTTTTTCTTAAGACATTTTTACTCTACGTGGCCATCGCGATTACAAAAGTTGCAATGTATATCTGTCTTCTTCACTTTGCTTTTATATTCCTTATCATTTTTTTGAGTTTCTTTTTCAGTTTGTGACTGAAATTTCTTAAGACCCTTGTTTGGTTTAGGACCATTCTTTTTACGATGTTGCTTCTTAGGATTCATTAGATATGGTTGTTGCTGGGCTACTAAGGCTTTCTTAGAAGAGTTTCCAGTATTAATAAGACCAAGGTGTAAGAGTTTTTCTTGTTATTTTATCAAAGAATCACAAAAGGAATCAAAATAGGGGGACTTGTAGGTTGTTCCTTGAGAAATGAGGGATTCTCTGGTGGAATGGAAGGTGGAAACAAATACAGAGTATGCATCGCCTAGCTTAGCAAGAATGGAATAGATAAGGCCACCATCTTCCTTTTTGACCTAACAACCTTCTAAACGAAGTCTAAGGGTCTTGAATTTGGAAAAAAAATCTTCAACAAAGGAGAAATTTTTGGGGTCCAAAGTAAGAAACTCATTTTCAGGCTCCTGGGCTCTGATTTCATTTTTAAGGCCAAAAAAAATATTTATCTTTTTCATAGCTTCAGTAGGGGAGTCAATTTATTGGATATGAAATCTAATATCTTGAGAAATGGACATTCCTATCAAGCCCTGTTCTTGATCTTGTTTATTTTCCCATTTAGCCATTTTATCTCCATCGGTAAGTTTAGATTCTTTTCCTATGGCTATTCTATAAATACCTTTACTTCTAATTAAGTCTACCATGTAGGATAACGATTGTAAATAATTAGTTTTTTTAAGAATAAATAGACATGAACTTTCTATTTTTTAAATCTAAAGTTGAAAATGTTGAAACCAACTGCTCCAATGGAAAGATCTCAAAAAATTAGGGTAGTTAAAAAAAACGGTTCTGAAAAACGGCTTCCAGATGAAGAAGTTATGCATTTTTGTATAAAAGTTGGAGTAGATGACGAGTAGTTGCGTGATAGGTTGAATGTTGATGATGAAGTTGTACTTTAAAAATTAGTGAGAGTCACTTTTACAATGTTACTTTTACATGTGATTTTTAAATAAAACCCTTAAAAAAAACAACTGGCCAAAAAGATTTTAAATAAAAAGTAACTTAACAAAAGACTTTTTAGGAAAAGAAGCTTGACAAAGAGACTTGAACTGAAGACCTCTATTGTCATAAAGTAACTTTACACCAAGTGAGCTAGTAAAAGGATTATGTAATTGTTTGAAAGGAGGAAGGGGTTTTTTTTTACTCTTCGATTTGCATGCTTATTCTTGAAAAAAAAACTGTGCAAAAAAAAAAAAGAATTACAAAACATTAGATTTCCGGTTAGTTCCTTCTGGCAACTATATATTTTTTCTTTCAATTTTTGATTTCTTGAGATCAGAAAGTCGCAGCGAAAGAGCATTCGTAGCAGAAAAATCTCGTCTTCATGTTTCCGGTTTGCCAGATCGCACACAGTACAGAGAAAACATCATATGCAGCAAATAGGGTTGTTAGTGTCCCGTGATTTGGCTAATTGGCAAGCCAAATGACAGTGTAACATCAAACCAAGCTCTGGAGCCCAAGGACCTAACCTTCCTGGACTCAGAGAGGGCTCTCTCTATATGTGTAAGGGATATCTGTTTGTTTGCTTATTGTGTTCTGATTTTAGGCTAGTTATGAAGTAAGTTTTTTGGTTTTTTAAGTTGTGAGGGATGAAACTTATCAAAGATATAAAATAGATAACAAGATGATAGATTAACTGGGCTATGGGGTCAAAAGGTCAAGAAAGCTATTAGATGACGATACAAGGCTGTTGAAGGGCCGATTTGATTCAAGGTAGAAAGGATCTTTGGGCAAAATGGAGTAAATGGACATCAAGTTTGTGAACGACGAAGGATTTCAAGCATAACTAGTTTAATAGCAAACATAAACATGGTAGGGCAAACCATTAATCATGCAAAATGTAACTATAAGCTAATCAATACATAGAAATAAACATTCAAGCCATGCATAGAAGTATAAGACCCTCTAACTTTGGGAAATGGCTTTCAGACTTTGGGGAAAAACACTTAAGGAAGACAAACAACTCAAAACACTATGCCGGAACGCCTAAACACAGTAATTCAAGTTATTGGGCACTTTGAACAACAAGATTTGCATAGTTTTAGGCAAAGGGCTAGATCGAAACTAGGCCTCCTTGGTTCAAACAAAATGATAATCTAATCAGTCAAAGAGAAATTTCATGAATGGAACTATAGCTAGCCATAGGTAAGCAGGGCGTACCGTAAGTCCTTCTTAGCATGTATAAAACCATGAATGAAACAAGCAACAATATCCTAAATATTTAAAGAGTAGTCAAGAATTCTTTAATGTTACTTAGGAAGAAGAAAACAAAGAGGTTATGAAGAAACATGAAATTTGAGGTGCCTCCATGGGCATGTCTCAAATTTGTTCTCTACTGATCTATAGCAAGCCAGAAACATGTATTCATGAATGAAAAATAGAAGACAACAACAAAGCAAGAGACACTATACCATTCTACCAAGTCATGGAATCCATCAACATCCTTCATCATTCATCCAAGAACATCCAAGAGGCAATCCAAAAGCATAACACAAGTATTTCCTTCCAAAGCTCATATGACCATATATTGCTTCTCTTCTCAAGTTCAGCCTCCTTTAAAAATGAGATCTTGTGGAATAAATAGGCTCAAGTGAAGAAAACCTCATGGTTCAACTTGCATCCTCATTGGCCTAATCAAAATATCTAAACTTGTCCTTGAGGCTTTGCAAAGCCCAAGGCACAAAATATCTCATAAAATATCTAAAAAATGCTAAAAAAGGGAATTTAATTGACTTTGCATATTTTTTCATGTGCAAAAATAGCTAAACGCACATTTGGAAAAAGCAGATTTTAGAGGTTCAAAAATTACAAAAATATTTCAAATTTTCATTAGCAAAAGGTCCCCTGATTTGCTGGAAACATTTGGCAGCCTTTCCGGTGTCGAAACGAGGCTCATGATAGCTCGTTGGAAAGATCTAAGCGTCTACTTTCCGTCAAAAATGAAATTTTGCAAATCTGATGCTCAGAAGTCCTCCAAATCTGCACCTGTGTGTAAAAAGACAGAAAATTACAGTCTGCTGATAGACCGGGCAGAGTGTGCAAAAAGAGAGCCTTTTCCGCCGTTTTGAGGGGGAAAATGATCTCCAAATCTCCTGAAAATCGTTGAGGGTGTGCTCATGAAATTATGGCATCCAATGATACCATCCTCCTCCCTTGAAGAATCCTCAAAATGAAATGGCGAATTTATGATTTTTTGATCAAAAACTCAAAAATGCCAAAAAACCAAAAGTTGTCAAAATGGGCCCAAAATTGGTATGCATGACCCTCAAGGGTCCTTGGCAACATGCTCTGAAACTGAAGCCAAAATTTCAAGTGCTAATGTGCCTTTCCTCTCTTTCCGTGCTAGGCGCTTCCCCTTTGCTTCCTTCAGTTTCTCTTGAGTGGCCTTTAGCTTGCGCCGGGAAAACTGATTTAGCTTTTGATAGTGTTGTGTCATCTTCCTTTGCAGCTCCAAGTCTCTGTTTGCCTTCTCAAGCTTCATCTCCAAATTTTTATTGGCTCTTTCTAGCCATGCCTCCTTATTGCTTTCAATTTCTTGCTCAAGTAGTGCAGTGAGGGGAGTGGCTTGAAGATGGGCTTGTTCTTCTTCCTTTTTCCTTTCAAGGGCTCTTTTAAGCCCTATGGTTCTAGGCCTTTTCCGCCTAGGCTGGTCTTCTTCTTCACCCTCATCAAAATCACCTACGAGCTCCTCTATTCTTGCTTGTGCTTTGGCAGCCTTATTCTTGTATTTAATTTCCCGTGTTTCATAAACTGCCACATGGACACTCATTTGTCTATTTTGGATCTCCAAGAAATGATTGAAGTTCTTTTCCTGATGAAGATCATTCTCCAATGCCTCAATTTTCCCTTCTCTATGGATTAGAAGGTTCTCTAGAATGCGGGCCTCATTATCACTGTCATCACTTTGGATTGGGATGATAGCCAATGCACTTCCATGTTCTTGAATTTCTCCTATCTTGCCTTTCCCTTTGCCCTTAAAGGCTAATCTTGCACTCTTCCTTCTTGGCATGCTAGTGAGAGGTTTCTTGGGCGATTTTCTTTTGCTCCAGATAGCTCTTGTTACTTTTGGAGTAACCACCTTGAGCATTTGCTTCTTTGCTGTCTTGGGCTTAGTCTTCTTGGGAGAGGAAGGCATGATGGCCTTGCCCTTGTCACTTTGTTTGTCACCTTCCGGAAAAAGCTCTTCCTCTTGAAACTGCTGTGCAACTTGAGGAGGCTGTAATGTATCATGAGAGGACTGCTGCTACTCATCTTTATTGTGCTGCTCAAATTGCTGCCCCTGTTCACCAACATCAAGTTGCTGCCCCTGACCATCAAAATCAAGCTGCTGGTATGTTTCAACTTCGTGTTCACTTTGTGGCTCAAGTTGCTGCTCACCTCCATCACTATCAAACTGCTGTCCTTCATCACTTCCTTCATGTTTGTCCTCCTCTTTTTCTACATGTTCATGCCTCTCCTCTTCATGCTGTCTTGACTATTCTGTGGTGATCCTGAGCCTTCTAGGAGTAGGCCTACTGGATAAAGGTAAAGGGCGATGAATAGGCGGGGTGGGAGATATATGGACCGGAGGAATAGTGGAGAAATACGGGTGACTGATAAAAACATCCCAAGAAACCCCTTTCTTCTCCAGCTGATGAAGAATGATGATTTTTATCAGAGAATGATGGAAAAGAGAAGCTATTTGCAGAGATGGAGGCTTCTTCTGGACTAAGGATGCCATTTTCTCAATGCTCTTGCACAAAAAGTAAGGGAGATTGAGCTGCCTAGTTCTAGTGAAATGCATCAATAGTCGGACATGGTAGGCATAAACTCGAGTAAATCTCCCTTCACAAGTAAAATACTTCATTATGATCTTCATTAGAGGAGCATAGCTGGCAAGAAGATGAGAGAAAGGAAAAATAGCAGTGCATGTATCTCTGTGTTCGGGCTTGATGAAAGGCTTGTAGTCATCCAAGTCTAGATGGGCCTGCTTGAACCATTTCTCGCCAAGATATGGGATTTTGGTGGCTTTAGATACTGACCTCGGGGAAAACTTGAAATCAAGGTCTACTACCTGGAAATGTTTGCTTTGGAACCTCAAGGCGCATAGGTTTGTCAAGGGCGAGAAACTTTTGACCTCCTGTACTCTCTGGCAGAAATCAAAACAACTTACCTCATGAAAATTGAAGAGGATGGATGGATGTGCATTGACCTCCTCAGTAGAAATTGGCTCATATGTCTTGTGTAAACCGCTTCTGATGTCTTGCCTGGGCAGCATTTTGGGCTAAATATGCTCCTGAAGCACCAAACTGCCTCACTGTCTCTAAAATTCCCTTTTAAGCTAAACTCTGCCAACCCATTGTTTTGATAAGGAAAAAATGTCCTTGGATGCTTGTGCAAAATGTTCTCTCTTAATACAAAACCTCTGCTCCTTTAAAATGTAGACTTCCCTCCTTTGATATGTATATCAGCCAACAGACCTTTTAATAAGAAAAACACAGTGAAAAGAAGATAGGCTATTAAGTGAAATTGTTGTGTATAGTGACAAAGTTACCTTGCTCTGTGATGTTTGGAGCTCAACAACCTATTTTGTATCTTTGACCAATGGTAAACTTTTCAACTTCAAAATCCTGCCCTTGTCTAGTATGCCAATCAATCAACAAAGCTCATACCATATACAGTCACCTTAAGTGCAGACACAGTCAATTTCACTGTCTTATAGAATAAAGGTGACAGAGTTTAAAAATGCTCCAAAAATTTTCAACAAAGCCTGTAAGAGTTTTATCTGTCAAACAATCAAGGCTCCCTTTTCAATATAGAACCTTGTCCCTCTAGAAAAATGCCTTTGTATCCTCTGAAAATCAACTTCTCAAATGAGTTTGAAGAACAAAAAGGCAGTCAAATAGTATACACAGTGAACAACTGTCTTTTTCTGTGGTTGGTAGGGGTAAGCTGCCTTTTGATGCCTTGAAGATATCAGATATCTTGGTTCTTTGATTAGGAAAGGTGAAAACACATAGTTTTTAGTTCAAAACTCTTTTCCCTGGAGGCACTTTTATCAGTATATCCACCACTCATAAACACCGCCAGCCAGAGTACATACACAGACAGAAATTACTGTTTATAGGATAAGGTTGGAAAATTTGAAAAAGTTTCTGTGGTGTTTAGAAAAGGTTTGGCAGTAGTAAAACACCAATAAACTTTCTTTCAAACAAAACATTTCACCCTTTTTACTTAATTTTTCTTTGCACACAGTTTGGTAAAAGTACCTTTAACTGATAATGGCAGATTTCTCACTAGCTCCGCTCCATGGAACTAATCAACAGAACTCTTCAAATTTTACTATTCTGCTTCTACTAATGGAAACAAACAGCAATTTCGTTTTTTACACCGAACCCGAACTGTGGTTTTGATTGTGATGATTTGACCTTCCTCACCACTCAACAGTTGTGAAAAACTCAAGGGTTTCTTGTAAATACCTCTGCAAATCAGTGAAAGATCCTTTGAAGAGCTCGAGCAACCTTTAGGAGTGTTTTGGAGGTGTGTTGAGCGGTCAACAAGTGCGCGGCACTTTGGAGGAAAAGAACGCCGTGCAAGAAACACGGTCGGGTGGCTTATCGGGTCGGTGTCGGGCGCCCGTGACCCGTGGCTACAGGAGCGCCGCGCGCGGCTACAGGAGTGCCACGCGCCTTTGTTGCGCAGTTCAAAAACTCCGCCCAGGAGCGCTGCGCACTTCTACAGGAGTGCCGTGCGGTGTAACAACCCTGGAAACTCTGCAAATTTGACCTGAAAATCTCGTTCAATGCTTGGAAACTGTAAAGGGAGGCTCGATTCTCGCTTGGGAACTTTGAAAATGAAATTTTCCACTTCGATTTACTCCTTTCAAACAGAAAACACCCAACGGTCACTTTGCACAATTGATTTGGAGAGGATGTATTTGAAAGGTTTGGAGATGCGTTTGTTTTCAATTCAAAACTTTAAACTCTGCCTTTCGGACTTCCCTATTTCCTTTATACCGTTTATCTATTGTAGCAATGTGTGAAAAGACTCCTTCTTTGATAGTGGCATATTCTCATTACCCTTACCTAGTCCTAGGACTCAAAACACATATTGTGATCATTTTCGCACTCTTATAATTCTCTGTATTTACTCAAGATGCCTTTATGCTGAATAAGGAGCCTGACTGCTACTTCAGAATGTTTTATACTTTTGGCCTTTGAAAGACATACCTATCTGTGTCATTTTGCAAGGGTATGGACTGTCCTTTTAATTTGGTTGACAGTTTCTGCCTCCATGTGTCTCTTGAACTTTTCTCCAACTGTAGGTGCTAACAATATATTTGGATTTATTCATAGATTGCAATCTTCTATCAATTAAGCAGGGTGTTCCTCCAAACCTTTCTTCTGCTTCAACAAGTACCAGAGTGGTGTTTCCTGCCATTTAAATGTTGAAGACCTATATTTGTCTTAAGATATTTATCCAAAAACTGACAGTATGTTCAATCACCCCTTTTACACATTATGAACAATTGTTTCAGTGGTGATGCCTCTTGAGGATATAAGCCCGTATTTTCTGTGTCAGTTGTTATAAGCATATTCGGAAAGCACCTGTTTATATCTTTGTGTTGAGGAGACAAATATATGAGGTGTGAAATGGCAGCTAAAATTACTCACAGACACCAAGGATTTTATTAGCCATTTTCCTCCTAATGGAGCTCTGAAATCACCAACCCTGCTACATCTGAAGAATGTACTTGTCTTTGAGGTGGATTGTGGATTGCAATGCCGGGACTTGCACTGGCTCCTTAAATGATATCAAGATGGCTTATGTCTAGGGGTTGTTTACTACTTGCCTGCTTTTTCTCTATGTTTATCTAGAAACCATAGACTATATTCCACAACCCAACAGAAACATAAGAGTACACAGAGGTCTTTTTTACTGAAGTGTCTTCTTGCTCAGCACTGATTTGAGCCATTCATACTAGCACCCCTGCAGAGATGTTTTGTTATAATAGCTTTGATCAGGAGTCTCTTTTTGTTGCGCCATGATGATGATGCCTGAAACTTCAATTTATCTTCTTTCTTAGGACATAATACCTAAAAAATCTGCTTTCTCTTGATTTGAACATTTCTAATCTTAGCCCTGTTTTTTATCATCACTTTCCCTTAGAAACCTTGAGTTACTGTTTCACTGTCTAGTAAAAAAAAACAAACCTATGCTTACAGTCAGTTTGCAATTTTTCAAGTCAACCTCAGCCATCGCCCTCTACTTGTAGATAAAGGAGGCACCTTAACCCTCTGCTTATAGATGAAGGAGGTTCTTGGCCATGACAAATTACAAGTCTGTTTGACAGTGTTGTCTTTCTTCTACTGTGTTTTCATGCTGAATGAAGCTGAAAGAGTTTGATGAGTAACTCTTTGTCCTGCAATTGCATCTTAGGCTCATGTTCACATTGAGAAGCAGTTGTCTTTTCATGTGGAGCCAAGAATTTTCTTCTGAGGAGCCGACATGTTTCCTGGGCTTGTAAAATCTATAAACAATGTAAAACACCTAATAATCAACTTGAGACTGTGGTCTATGCAGTGCTGAGACTTAGGGGCATGTAAGTTGCGCGACTTAGAGTTGTGACTAACTTCATTAGCAGAATGAGAGGTATGTCATGATTGGTCTGTAGCAGATGGAGGTTTTTGGCCTTTTGATGTTTGCCAAGGGTAAAATGCCTTAAAGCGCCACTTCCTAACTTAGGGGAGGTTTTTGAACAGACTTGGATTGTCCTTTTAGAGCTGACAGGTAGACTTAGTATGGATGAGGTTAGGTGGGATTTGATAATGGGATTTCAACTTGTCATGGGCAAACTGAAAAAGTAAGGAGAGCAAAAAAGTTGTATGGGTGTTTTCCCAGCTGGCAAATTTGACAAATTTTAAGATCAGCTGTTGGAGAACTAGGCTGTTGAACTAGTCATCACTAACAGGTAAAAAATACTGATGACTAACAGTGGCTCCATTTGGGGAGGGCAGCTCCTTTTCGGGAAGTGTCCAGAATTTCAGATCTGTGGCTTATGAAGACCAATGCCTTACCCATTGGCGCAAATTTTCACTTTCCTTCGATGCTACTTCTGAAAGAGACAGCATGATTAGCATCGATGATATTTCTACTTACCCCACTATCTTTCCTAACATTTTTTTTTCTTCCTTTTTTGGCGCATTTGAACTAGCAGCCTTTTGACAATGCATATTTTTCTTTTTGCAAAATGAACCTATCTAACTCTACACTTATATCTACCGGGAGTTCAGATTAAACTGATGAACTCCTTCATTACTCTACCTAAACTAGATCAACTGTCAAGATTAAATTGTTTGACAGGATTTTGTTCTCTAATCTAAAACATGAAATTCAAAATGATCAAATCAGGGTTAAACTATCTGATTTGTCATGTATTTGCGGCATGACAGGACAAACTGCACACAAATATTATTCTACAACAAAAGGAAAACTAGAAAAGCGGGGCTAATATGTACAATGTATTTTTCATCCCTCGCTTCTCTCTTTGGTTCTGTTTTAGGCATGTGGAACCAAAATCTCTCCCTAATCTACACTCTGTGATAAGTCAATCTTACACAATGTTGACCATCTTTTTCACTCACTAACTTATCAGCAAATAAATTTAAACATGCTTAGCTATGATTAGGCTAGATAGCTGAACAATACATTGAAGTACTAGTAGCGGCATTTGGACTTGCGCGCTTTCTAAAGGACTATTTTTTGGAGCATGGGGCTTTTGTTCTATCTTCACTCGCCCTCTTTTCTATTTTTTGATGTTTTTTACTTTTATTTTTATCTATTTTTCAAACAGTGGTATATACAATGAATGAAAGTGTTTCAAACTTAGAACTGGGGCTCTTGACAAAAATAATGCTTTAATGTCCTGCCATTTACAGGACCTCCAAAAATTTTAGTCCCATCAGGTTCTTGCAAGAAGAAGGCATTTTTTCCACTGACTGAGCTGATGATGTAAGGCCCTTTCCATAAATTTTCAAACTTTCCATGTTTACCTTTGTCTTCTCTTCTAGAATCCCATTTGAACACTTTATCTCCAATCTAAAAATCATTTTCCTTAGTTCTTTTGTCAAAAATCTGTTTTATTTTGTCTTGTGCTAACTGAGCCCTTTGGTAAACTTCTTCTCTGGTTTGTTGTAAATGGATAGTCTGATTTACCCTCCTTTGCATGTCATTTTCTTCTATTTGAACTTCTTGTAACAGCTTCATTACCGGAACCCCTAAAGATGTTGGGAAAATGGCCTCTATGCCATAAAATAGTTGGTAAGGAGACATGCCTATGGATTTCTTGGTGGTTAATCTATCAGCCCATAAGGCGTGTACTAGTTTCCCATGCCATGCTTTTTTATTTTGTTCAAGAAGTTTTTTGATGATGTTGACTAGGATTTTCTTAGAGGACTCGGCTAAACCATTACCTTGAGGGTAATAGGCTGTGGAATGTCCTAATGAAATGTGATACTTGTGATAGAAGTCAACCATTCTTTTGTAGGAGAAGGCAGCTTCGTTATCTGTAATGATCTTTCTGGGACAGCCAAATCTAGATAGGATATTGGTTTCTAGGAACTTGATGATGACTGAATCGGTGGCATTCCGGGAAGGTATGGCTTCTATCCATTTGGTAAAGTAATCAGTGGCTGTGAGGATCCATTTATGTTGAGAGAATGAGGAGGGGTGAATTTCCCCGATAAAATCTAGACCCCATTGTTGGAAAGGTCCTTCGACTATGATGGGATGTAAGGGGAAAGGTAAAAGCTTTTTTCTGCCATCAAAAATTTGACATTTATGGCATGTCATAACTAGTTTGTGAGTATCAGGGAATAAGGTAGGCCAATAATAACTGGCCCTAAGGATTGTTGCTGTGGTTTTCCAGTAAATATGGCCCCCACATTCCCCTTCATGCATTTCATACATAATTTTTTCTGCATCAGACTCAAGCAAACATTTAAGCAGCATACCAGTGGGATTTTTCCAATACAGAAAACCATCTATAATGCAAAACTTTAAAGATTTTTGTTTAAGAAATCTTGCTTTTGTTTTTGATAAAGTCGGAGGAGTATTTAGATAAGTTAATACATAGAGAATATCTGCATACCAAGGTGAATCCAGAAACATTTGATCAATAGGGGGGAGTGTGCATTCTTCCTGTTCTTCTAAGGCATCAACAAAATTTATATCTAAAGCTTGGAGGTTGGTTTCAGCCATTAGCCTTGCAAGTCCTTGTCCTTTAACTAGTTTGGTAGGTCGGATTTCTAAGTCATATTCTAGGATGATAGCGATCCATTTTCCCCTTTTACCATCGGGATCTTGGTTCAGAATGTCCTTGACGACAGTATTAGGGACAAAAGCTATGACATGAGAATGAAAGATGTAAACTCGGAAATATTTCAATGCTTTTACTAATGCGAATGCCTGTTTTTCCATGATGTTGTATTTCAAGGGGACATCTCTCAGGGATTTGTTGAAAAAGGCAATGGGTTGTTCTTGCCCAGCTGCATTTTTTTGTAATAATACAGCAGCTATTGTGTGTTCTGAAGCAAATTAAAAAAATGTAAAAATCTTTGGTGAAGTTGGGGCTTATCAACACTGGTGTTTCAGTTAAAGCCCTTTTAATTAGTTCAAAAGATTTTTTGGCTTCTATAGTCCATTTAACCCCGACCTCTTTTTTCAACATATTTGTGATATTTTTCAGGAGTTCGACAAGGTTCGGGATGAATCTCCTTAAGAAATTTATCTTTCCGATAAAGGACTGCAACTCCTTTATATTTCTGGGGTGAGTTATTTGCAATATACCTTCGATTCTCTATGGGTCTATTTTAATTCCTTCTTCCGAAATAATGTGACCTAGGAGTTTTCCTTCCTCTAGACCGAAAAGTGTTTTCTTGGGGTTTAGGGATAAACCATATTTTATACATTTGTTGAAAACTTTTCTTAATTGTACTAGGTGTTCTTCATCTGATTTAGAATATACCGTTATATCGTCAAGATATAACTATGAAAACACCTATGTCTTCTGATAAGGCTATGTCCATGGCTCTTTGAAATGTGGCGCTGGCATTCATCAGTCCAAAAGGCATTTTAACGTACATAAAAGTGCCCCAAGGGGTGGTGAAAGCTGTTTTATGTTGATCGGTAGGGTAAACCAACACTTGGTTATAACCAAAAAAACCATCAAGCAATGAGATTCTTTTAGCGCCTACTACCTTCTGAAGTATGTGGTCCATTTTGGGCAGAGGATAGTTGTCTTTTAGACATGCCCTATTTAGGTTTCGGAAATCTATACAGAGTCTGATTTCACCAGTATTTTTTCTAACTGATACTAGATTTGAGACCCACTCAGAGTATCGGAGAGACACTATTATCCCGGCATCATACATCTTTTTGATTTCCTTTTCAACCAACGGTAGTAATACTGGGTTTATCCTTCTTAACTTCTGTTTGAAAGGCTTTTGGTTTTCTTTGAGGGGAATTTTATGTTGGATGATGCTTGTGTCATATGATTTCAAATCTTGGTATCCCCATGCAAACACATCTTTAAATTCTTTAAACAGCTCAATGTATTTATGTTTTACATGAGGTGGGAGGGTTTTGGACAGTTTGACCTTTCTAGGTTCCTCCGAGCTTCCTATGTTATATTCTTCTATGTCGACCTCAGTGGATTCCATTTTCAGCTTTTTGGCCACATCGTTAAAATCAAACAATTCCTCTAGAGGTGGAAGCCCTCTGGGTATGGTATCATTTTCACAATGTAAGACTTCGAGCTCTCTTGGGTCAACATCCTCTCCTATCTCAGTTCCAGATGAAAGGTTTATCAGATTTAGATCTGTCAAAGAAGGTAGATTTAGCTCTCGGTCTTGATTGTGTTTGTATTCCCTTTCTTCATTTCCTAAGTTTTTTCTGGTTTCTTCAAATTCATTCTTAGATTGTAAGAAATCATCAATTTGATCATCATCTTTGAATATTTGCCAATGATTGATATTATTTGGTACAGTAGGGCGATGTTTAACTTGAATGTCATATTGCTCACTTAGACATGGTGTTTGGCTATTGCTTGCAGCAAAGGAAAGCTCATTTGCCAGACTATTTTGAATCCTAGGGATAAAGGTGAGTTCATAATTCTCGAAGGTTTTGAGGATATCTAAAGCTGCATTCCTGTATTCCCTTAGTCTGGGGTTTTTTTCTGAACATTCACTTTTGATTTGCCTGATTACAAGTTCTGAATCTCCCTGGGCTGATACTTTTTTGGCACCCAAGTCCTTAAGTATGTGCATACCAATGAGAAGGGCCTCATATTCCGCAATGTTATTAGTACACTTGAATTCTAATCTGAAAGAATGACCTTCATTAGTATTGTGTATCTAGATACCGGCCCCTGAACCAGTTTTTCCACAAGAACCATCAAAGCTTATAATCCAAAGAACTTCCTTTTCATACAAGATACTAAGCTGTTTTTCAGGCTCCTTGGTGCTTTGATCATTGATTTCTATTTTTAGTAATGGGAAGTGTGTTTCCGATGGTTTGAAAACCTCTTCATTTTCTATTATCTGCTTGTTCACATCTCTTTCATTATATAAGATAAAAGAATCTAAATCAGAATGAATGGAATAAATGGGAGTGTTGTTCGTCTTATCCCGGTTACTAATCATGTATTTCATGTGAGTTTCTCGGTATAATATCCTAGTCTGGTTAAAAACGGGGATGGTAGCGAATGACATATCCATTTGGAGACTACCTTGTATTTTGGCAGCCCATGCCCTTGATAGTAGCATTCCATACTTAGGAGGGATATCGGCTACTACTACGTCCATGAACAAGTTTTTCGCTGGTAGCTGTGTTAGAGCAAAATCTAGGTTTTTTATCAGACCTAAACATTTGACCTGACTTGAGTCAAAGGAATACAAGTTTTTGTAAGGTTGAGTTACTTCTATTCCCAGGTTTTCCATGACCGCTCTAGGCATTAGGTTATGGGAGGCACCAGAATCTAACATGGCATTATGTAGTATCTTGTCCCGTATGTTCAGACTCACATAGAAAGGGGAGACAGATCCCTCTTGGTATTGACCTTCTATCTTCGGGCCGAATAGGAGCTCAGGTTTGTCATCAGTTAGATTCAAAGTATCTGCCTCGCTTCCTATGTCAAAAACTTTGAAGACTTGAGATCTATACCTATCTATAGTTATTAGTTCAGTAAGGGGTATGGTAATTTTTATTTTGGAAATTTCCCCTTCGAAACTAAAAGGAAATTGTGGTCTAGACATATTTGTTTCAGCTTTCTCGGACATGACTTTTTCTATGCTCTTAATTTGCTGACTTTGGTTTGGGATTTGGTTTGACACAGCCATCTCGGGGATTTTTGTAGAGGTACTAGGAGTATTTGAGCCAAGACTTGTTTGAATAGCTTCATCTTTGTTTTGGTCAATTTTCTTGGCCATGATTGTGTTGCTATCCATAGCCTTTTTAGGGATGGTATCGGAGGTTTTAGTAATTTCAGGACTATCCTTTTTGGAGCGGTCTTGGTTTTTTCTACTTCTAAGGTTATACTGCCAGTGAGCTTCTATTATGGCATTTTGAAAATCTACGGCAGGATCGTCGAGATCTTCATAGTTGGCCTCATCCTGATTAGGAGAAAAGAACGCTTGTTCTTCTTCTGTGAGGTACACCTCGCTCTCATTATCAGACCCTATGAGGTTCAAATGACTTTCATCAATGGGTTCTGTATCCCTATCTTCTTCTTCCACATAATTTTCATTAAATGGTGGCCTAATTTGTTGGTCGTTTTCCCTTGGTCTGTTTTGAGGCTACTCCCTCCTAAAATTTTTGTTTCGGTTTCTGTTTGGAGGGTTTGGCTGGTTGTCCCTTACGGGAGCCTTTTCATTTATCCTTTCCCACATTTTGGCCATGGTTTTGACTAAGTCATATATTCTAGGATCTAGGGAAGGAGATGAAGTGGAGACCTCATCTTTATATGTGACCTTTCTTTCTGATCTAGTCCTAGCCCTTTTTTCTGCTAAGTTGGCATCTACTTTTATGGCTATTTGTTGCATTTCTTCTAAGGTAGGGGGATCTTTGTCTCTCAGATGATATGTCATGTCCGGATCGAAACCTTCGGGGAATTTTGCTAAGGCTAAACCAAGTGGGGGTTTGAAATGAGGTGGGAGGGAGTTATACACACTATTGAACCTAGTGCAGTAAGCCTGGACACTTTCCCCATTTTCCCGTTTTAGGTTGTTATATTCTGACAGGATTTGAATAGGGTTCTTTCGGACCTCCCACCTATTTCTGAAGGTTTGACACAGTTCTGGGATGTTGTGGATGTTGTTTGGAGCTAAGCTTTTGAACCATGTTTTGGGTTCACCACCAAGGCTTTGGGCAAATATTCTCATTCTGACGGTCTCGTATTGTACCTCCAGGTATTCAAAAGCATCACTAATCCTACTTATATGCTGTTGAGGTGTGGTGGTGTCTTCTCCGGTAAAGTGTGGAATTTTGTCTTGATATTTATTTGGGAGAGGAGCCAAAGGTAGTGGCAACACCAAAGGTGCGTACCCGCCTGCCATGACGGGAGCTAATGGATGATGTATAAGATGAGGACTAGTGGGACGAGCTGAGGTGGTTTGAACAATGGCGGTTTGGACAGGTGTGGCGGATGAACTTGGACTAGTGATCTGGTTTTGATCAGATCTGGGATGGTAGGAGCCAAAGTGATGGAGAAGCTGAAAGTTGGGGGGGGGGGGGGGTGGAAGGTGAAGCTTCTTTACTATGACTCTGTGGTTGTTCTAGGGGTTCAAGATTGTCAAAGTTTATCTTACTATGCGACTTGCTTCTGAAAAGAGTTTTTGATGACTCTAATTCAAAAGGTGAATCCGGTAGGATAGTGAGATGTTCAGGTACTGATCTTGTTCTACGGATGGATCTACCGGTAGCTAGATGGTCAGTTTGGGAAGCTTGCCACAGAATCTTCTCTGGGTCATCTACTATGATAGGGGGATTTGGGTCTAGATGGGATCTGGTGTTGATTCTTCGCGAAGCCAGATTTTGGATCTAGAGTTTATAGAGGATGGTATTGACGAATGTTTTGGATGGGTGGTCTCTCTAAAATTCTACTAAGGTGAAGGATGGTCAAAATAAAAGGGATGGACTAGTGGAGTCGCCAAGTGGAACTTGGTTGTTTTGTGAAGATAGCTATGGTCCACCACCAGTAACTAATCTGGGAATGTTTTGGATTTTCTGAGTTTTATGTGCAGCCTATGGTGTAAAGTATTCTAAACTTGTTTCAACACTTTGCTAGGGTGGTGATAACAACAAGAGTTTACTCTAAGTGAGTCTGTGGACTGCCGGTCTGTTTAGATATCTAAAGGACCAAAGAGTCTATAAGAGTTTGCTAGACTGTCATGTACTCAGTGTCCCACCATCTCCCGCTATGTTAGTGAGCGATGGGATAGATCAATTGGATGGTAATCTAGAGTTCGATAAAATAGTAAGGCCTACTGGAGGCTAGTGGAGTCGCCAGGTGGAAATTGGTTGTTTTTGAGATATATGTGTATGGTCCACCACCAGTACTAACAAAAACCAATCTAAGGGAGTTTTTTGTGGTTTTTTTTCTGAGTTTTATGTGCAGCCTAGGATGTAAGAGTGTTATAAAATTGATTCATCACTTTGCTAAGATGGTGAAGCAGAGAGTTTACACTAAATGATTCTAAAGGCTGATGGTTTAAGTTTAAAATTTGAAGGACTAAGGAGTCTATAAAAGTTTGCTAGGCCATCATGAACTCAATAAGTCCCACCGTGATCGCCATTATGTTAGTGAGCGGTGGGATAAGTCAATCAGATAGTATTCCTAAAGGTCTCTTAAGGTCTAGGGAATCTAAGCTTGTTTAATACTCAGAGTCCCACCGTGATCGCCATTATGTTAGTGTGGCGATGAGGTGGCTCAGTCGGATAGTAGCCTAGAGTTTAGTGAAGTAGTAAGGCCTACTGGAAGTTAGTGGAGTCGCCAGGTGGATTTTTAGTTGTTTTGAGGTATATGTGTATGGTCCACCACCAGTATTGACAAAAACCAATCTAAGGGAGTTTTTTGTGGTTTTTTCTGAGTTTTATGTGAAGCCTAGTATGTAAGAGTGTTATAAACCTGATTCATCACTTTGCTAAGATGGTGAAACAGAGAGTTTACTCTAAATGATTCTAAAGGCTGATGGTCTGAGTTTGGTGTTGAAGGACTAAAGAGTCTATAAGAGTTTTCTAGACTGTCATGTACTCAGCAGGTCCCACCGTGATCGCCATTATGTTAGAGAGCGGTGGGATAAGTCAATCAGATAGTATTCTTAAGGCTGCTGGGATGTTTACGGAAACTAAGCTTGTTTAATACTCAGAGTCCCACCGTGATTGCCATTATGTTAGTGTGGCGATGAAGTGGCTTAATTGGAAAGTAGCCTAGATTTTAGTGAAGTAGTAAGGCCTACTGGAGGATAGTGGAGTCGCCAGGTGGATTTTTAGTTGTTTTTAGGTATATGTGTATGGTCCACCACCAATACTGTCAAAAACCAATCTAAGGGAGTTTTTTTGTGGTTTTTTTTGAGTTTTATGTGTAGCCTAGTATGTAAGAGTGTTATAAACCTGATTCATCACTTTGCTAAGATGGTGAAACAGAGAGTTTACTCTAAATGATTCTAAAGGCTGATGGTCTGAGTTTGGTGTTGAAGGACTAAAGAGTCTATAAGAGTTTGCTAGACTGTCATGTACTCAGCAGGTCCCACCATGATCGCCATTATGTTAGTGTCTCGTGATTTGGCTGATTGGTAAGCCAAATGACAGTGTAACATCAAACCAAGATTTGGAGCCCAAGGACCTAGCCTTCCTGGACTCAGAGAGGGCTCTCTCTATATGTGTAAGGGATATCTGTTTGTTCGCTTATTGTGTTCTGATTTTAGGCTAGTTATGAAGTAATTTTTTTGGTTTTTTAAGTTGTGAGGGATGAAACTGATCAAAGATATAAAATAGATAACAAGATGTTAGATTAACTGGGCTATGGGGTCAAAAGGTCAAGAAAGCTATTAGATGACGATACAAGGCTGTTGAAGGGCCGATTTGATTCAAGGTAGAAAGGATCTTTGGGAAAAATGGAGTAAATGGACATCAAGTTTGTGAACGACAAATGATTTAAAGCATAACTAGTTTAACAGCAGACATAAACATGGTAGGGAAAACCATTAATCATGCAAAATGTAACTATAAGCTAATCAATACATAGAAATAAACATTCAAGCCATGCATAGAAGTATAAGACCCTCTAACTTTGGGAAATGGCTTTCAGACTATGGGGAAAAACACTTAAGGAAGACAAACAACTCAAAACACTATGCCAGAATGCCTAAACACAGAACTTCAAGTTATTGGGCACTTTGAACAACAATATTTGCATAGTTTTAGGCAAAGGGCTAGATCGAAACTAGGCCTCCTTGGTTCAAACAAAATGATAATCCAATCAATCAAAGAGAAGTTTCATGGATGGAACTATAGCTAGCCATAGGTAAGCAGGGCGTACCATAAGTCCTTCTTAGCATGTATAAAACCATGAATGAAACAAGCAACAATATCCTAAATATTTAAAGAGCAGTCAAGAATTCTTTAATGTTACTTAGGAAGAAGAAAACAAAGAGGCTATGAAGAAACAGGAAATTTGAGGTGCCTCCATAGGCATGTCTCAAATTTGTTCTCTACTAATCTATAGCAAGCAAGAAACATGTATTCATGAATGAAAACTAGAAGACAATAACATAGAAAGAGACACTATACCATTCTACCAAGTCATGGAATCCATCAACAATCCTTCTTCATTCATCCAAGAACATCCAAGAGTCAATCCAAAATCATAACACAAGTATTTCCTTCAAAGCTCATATGACCAATATATTGCTTCTCTTCTCAAGTTCAGCCTTGTTTACAATGAGAGCCTTTGGAATATATAGGCTAAAGTGAGGAAAACCTCATGGTTCAACTTGCATCCTCATTGGCCTAATCAAAATATCTAAACTTGTCCTTGAGGCTTTGCAAAGCCCAAGGCACAAAAATATCTCATAAAATATCTAAAAATGCTAAAAAAGGGAATTTAATTGACTTTGCATCATTTTCCAAGTGCAAAAATAGCTAAACGCACATTTGGAAAAAGCAGATTTTAGAGGTTCAAAAATTACAAAAATATTTCAAATTTTCATCAGCAAAAGGTCCCCTGACTTGCTGGAAACATTTGGCAGCCTTCCCGGTGTCGAAACGAGGCTCATGATAGCTCGTTGGAAAGCTCTAAGTGTCTAATTTCCGGCGCAACTGAAATTTCCCCAATATGATGCCCAAAAGTCCTCCAAATCTACACCTGTGTGTAAAAAGCCAGAAAATTACAGTCTGCTGATAGACCGGGCAGAGTGTGCAAAAAGAGAGCCTTTTCCGCCGTTTTGAGGGGGAAAATGATCTCCAAATATCCTGAAAATATATGAGGGTGTGCTCATGAAATTATGGCATCCAATGATACCATCCTCCTCCCTTGATGAATCCTCAAAATGAAATGGCGAATTTATGAGTTTTTGATCAAAAACTCAAAAATGCCAAAAAACCAAAAGTTGTCAAAATGGGCCCAAAATTGGTGTGCATGACCCTCAAGGGTCCTTGGCAACATGCTCTGAAACTGAAGCCAAAATTTCGAGTGCTGATGTGCCCTTCTTCTTTTTCCGTGCTGGGCGCTTCCCCTTTGCTTCCTTCAGTTTCTCTTGAGTGGCCTTTAGCTTGCGCCGGGCAAACTGATTTAGCTTTTGATAGTGTTGTGTCATCTTCCTTTGCAGCTCCAAGTCTCTGTTTGCCTTCTCAAGCTTCATCTCCAAATGTTTATTGGCTCTTTCTAGCCATGCCTCCTTATTGCTTTCAATTTCTTTCTCAAGTAGTGCAGTGAGGGGAGTGGCTTGAAGATGGGCTTGTTCTTCTTCCTTTTGCCTTTCAAGGGCTCTTTTAAGCCCTATGGTTCTAGGCCTTTTCCGCCTAGGCTGGTCTTCTTCTTCACCCTCATCAAAATCACCTACGATCTCCTCTATTCTTGCTTGTGCTTTGGCAGCCTTATTCTTGTATTTAATTGCCCGTGTTTCATAAACTGCCACATGGACACTCATTTTTCTATTTTGGATCTCCAAGAAATGATTGAAGTTCTTTGCCTAATGAAGATCATTCTCCAATGCCTCAATTTTCCCCTCTCTATGGATTAGAAGGTTCTCTAGAATGCGGGCCTCATTATCGCTGTCATCACTTTGGATTGGGATGATAGCCAATGCAACTCCATGTTCTTGAATTTCTCCTATCTTGCCTTTCCCTTTGCCTTTGAAGGCTAATCTTCCACTCTTCCTTCTTGGCATGCTAGTGAGAGGTTTCTTGGGCAATTTTCTTTTGCTCCGGATAGTTCTTGTTACTTTTGGAGTAACCACCTTGAGCATTTTCTTCTTTGCTGTCTTGGGCTTAGTCTTCTCGGGAGAGGAAGGCATGATGGCCTTGCCTTTGTCACTTTGTTTGTCACCTTCCGGAAAAATCTCTTCCTCTTGAAACTGCTGTGCAACTTGAGGAGGCTGTAATGTATCATGAGAGGACTGCTGCTGCTCATCTTTATCATGCTGCTCAAATTGCTGCCCCTATTCACCAACATCAAGCTGTTGCCCCTGACCATCAAAATCAAGCTGTTGGTATGTTTCAACTTCGTGTTCACTTTGTGGCTCAAGCTGCTGCTCACCTCCATCACTATCAAACTGCTGTCCTTCATCACTTCCTTCATGTTTGTCCTCCTCTTTTTCTACATTTTCATGCCCCTCCTCTTCATGTTGTCCTGACTGTTCTGTGGTGATCCTGAGCCTTCTAGGAGTAGGCCTGCTGGATAAAGGTAAAGGGCGATGAATAGGTGGGGTGGGAGATATATGGACCGGAGGAACAATGGAGAAATCCGGGTGACTGATAAAAACATCCCAAGAAACCCCTTTCTTCTCCAGCTGATGAAGAATGATGATTTTGATCAGAGAATGATGGAAAAGAGAAGCTATTTGCAGATATGGAGGCTTCTTCTGGACTAAGGATGCCATTTTCTCAATGCTCTTGCACAAAAAGTAAGGGAGATTGAGCTGCCTAGTTCTAGTGAAATGCATCAATAGTCGGACATGGTAGGCATAAACTCGAGTAAATCTCCCTTCACAAGTAAAATACATCATTATGATCTTCATTAGAGGAGCATAGCTGGCAAGAAGATGAGAGAAAGGAAAAATAGCAGTGCATGTATCTCTGTGTTTGGGCTTGATGAAAGGCTTGTAGTCATCCAAGTCTAGATGGGCCTGCTTGAACCATTTCTCGCCAAGATATGGGATTTTGGTGGCTTTAGATACCGACCTCGGGGAAAACTTGAAATCAAGGTCTACTACCTAGAAATGTTTGCTTTGGAACCTCAAGGCACATAGGCGTGTAAAGGGCGAGAAACTTTTGACCTCCTGTACTCTCTGGCAGAAATCCAAACAACCTACCTCATGAAAATTGAAGAGGATGGATGGATGTGCATTGACCTCCTCAGTAGAAATTGGCTCATATCTCTTGTGTAAACCACTTTTGCTGTCTTGCCTGGGTGGCATTTTGGGCTAAATATGCTCCTGAAGCACCAAACTACCTCACTGTCTCTAAAATGCCCTTTTAAGCTAAACTCTGCCAACCCACTGTTTTGATAAGGAAAAAATGTCCTTGGATGCTTGTGCAAAATGTTCTCTCTTAATACAAAACCTCTGCTCCTTTAAAATGTAGCCTTCCCTCCTTTGATATGTATTTCAGCCAGCAGACCTTTTAATAAGAAAAACACAGTGAAAAGAAGATAGGCTGTTAAGTGAAATTGCTGTGTATAGTGACAAAGTCACCTTGCTCTGTGATGTTTGGAGCTCAACAACCTATTTTGTATCTTTGACCAATGGTAAACTTTTCAACTTCACAATCCTGCCCTTGTCTAGTATGCCAATCAATCAACAAAGCTCATACCATATACAGTCACCTTAAGTGCAGACACATTCAATTTCACTGTCTTATAGAATAAAGGTGACAGAGTTTAAAAATGCTCCAAAAAGTTTCAACAAAGCCTGTAAGAGTTTTATCTGTCAAACAATCAAGGCTCCCTTTTCAATATAGAACCTTGTCCCTCTAGAAAAATGCCTTTGTATCCTCTGAAAATCAACTTCTCAAATGAGTTTGAAGAACAAAAAGGCAATCAAATAGTATACACACTGAACAACTGTCTTTTTCTGTGGTTGGTAGGGGTAACCTGCCTTTTGATGCCTTGAAGATATCAGATATCTTGGTTCTTTGATTAGGAAAGGTGAAAACACATAGTTTTTAGTTCAAAACTCTTTTCCCTGTAGGCACTTTTATCAGTATATCCACCACTCATAAACACCGCCAGCCAGAGTACATACACAGACAGAAATTACTGTTTATAGGATAAGGTGGGAAAATTTGAAAAAGTTTCTGTGGTGTTTAGAAAAGGTTTGGAAGTAGTAAAACACCAATAAAATTTCTTTCAAACAAAACATTTCACCCTTTTTACTTAATTGTTCTTTGCACATAGTTTGGTAAAAGTACCTTTAACTGATAATGGCAGATTTCTCACTAGCTCCGCTCCATGGAACTAATCAACAGAACTCTTCAAATTTTACTATTCTGCTTCTACTAATGGAAACAAACAACAATTTCGTTTTTTACACCGAACCCGAACTGTGGTTTTGATTGTGATGATTTGACCTTCCTCACCACTCAACAGTTGTGAAAAACTCAAGGGATGCTTGTAAATACCTCTGCAAATCGGTGAAAGATCCTTTGAAGAGCTCGAGCAACCTTTAGGAGCGTTTTGGAGGTGTGTTGAGCGGTCAACAAGTGCGCGGCACTTTGGAGGAAAATAACGCCGCACAAGAAACACGGTCGGGTGGCCTGTCGGGTCGGTGTCGGGCGCCCATGACCCGCGGCTACAGGAGCGCCGCGCGTGGCTACAGGAGTGTCGCGCGCCTTTGTTGCGCAGTTCAAAAACTCCGCCCAGGAGCGCCGCGCGCTTCTACAGGAGTGCCGCGCGGTGTAACAGCCCTGCAAACTCTGCAAATTTGGCCTGAAAATCTCGTTCAATGCTTGGAAACTGTAAATGGAGGCTCGATTCTCGCTTGGGAACTTTGAAAATGAAATTTTCCACTTTGATTTAGTCCTTTGAAACAGCAAACACCCAACGGTCACTTTGCACAATTGATTTGGAGAGGGTGTATTTGAAAGGTTTGGAGATGCGTTTGTTTTCAATTCAAAACTTTAAATTCTGCCTTTCGGACTTCCCTATTTCCTTTATACCGTTTATCTGTTGTAGCAATGTGTGAAAAGACTCCTTCTTTGACAGTGGCATATTCTCATTACCCTTACCTAGTCCTAGGACTCAAAACACATATTGTGATCATTTTCGCACTCTTATAATTCTCTGTATTTACTCAGGATGCCTTTATGCTGAATAAGGAGCCTGACTGCTACTTCAGAATGTTTTATACTTCTGGCCTTTGAAAGACATACCTGTCTGTGTCATTTTGCAAGGGTATGGACTGTCCTTTTAATTTGGTTGACAGTTTCTTCCTCCATGTGTCTCCTGAACTTTTCTCCAACTGTAGGTGCTAACAATATATTTGGATTTATTCAGAGTTTGCAATCTTTTATCAATTAAGCAGGGTGTTCCTCCAAACCTTTCTTCTACTTCAACAAGTACCAGAGTGGTGTTTCCTGCCATTTAAATGCTGAAGACCTATATTTGTCTTAAGATATTTATCCAAAAACTGACAGTATGTTAAATCACCCCTTTTACACATTATGAACAATTGTTTCAGTGGTGATGCCTCTTGAGGATATAAGCCAAAATTTTATGTGTCAGTTGTTATAAGCATATTCGGAAAGCACCTGTTTATATCTTTGTGTTGAGGAGAAAAATATATGAGGTGTGAAATGGCAGCTAGAATTACTCACAGACACCAAGGCTTTTATTAGCCATTTTCCTCCTAATGGAGCTCTGAAATCACGAACCCTGCTGCATCTGACGAATGTACTTGTCTTTGAGGTGGATTGTGGATTGCAATGCCGGGACTTGCACTGGCTCCTTAAATGATATCAAGATGGCTTATGTCTAGGGGTTGTTTACTACTTGCCTGCTTTTTCTCTATGTTTATCTAGAAACCATAGACTATATTCCACAACCCAACAGAAACATAAGAGTACACAGAGGTCTTTTTTACTGAAGTGTCTTCTTGCTCAGCACTGATTTGAGCCATTCATACTAGCACCCCTGCAGAGATGTTTTGTTATAATAGCTTTGATCAGGAGTCTCTTTTTTTTGCGCCATGATGATGATGCCTGAAACTTCAATTTATATTCTTTCTTAGGAAACAATACCTAAAAACTCTGCTTTCTCTTGATTTGAACATTTCTGATCTTAGCCCTGTTTTTTATCATCACTTTCCCTTAGAAACCTTGAGTTACTGTTTCACTGTCTAGTAAAAAAAAAAAAACCTGTGCTTATAGTCAGTTTGCAATTTTTCAAGTCAACCTCAGCCATCACCCTCTACTTGTAGATGAAGGAGGCGCCTTAACCCTCTGCTTATAGATGAAGGAGGTTCTTGGCCATGACAAATTACAAGTCTGTTTGACAGTGTTGTCTTTCTTCTACTATGCTTTCATGCTGAATGAAGCTGAAAGAGTTTGATGAGTAACTCTTTGTCCTACAATTGCATCTTAGGCTCATGTTCACATTGAGAAGCAGCTGTCTTCTCATGTGGAGCCAAGAATTTTCTTCTGAGGAGATGACATGTTTCCTGCGCTTGTAAAATCCATAAATAGTGTAAAACACCTAATAATCAGCTTGAGACTGTGGTCTATGTAGTGCTGAGACTTAGGGGCGTGTAAGTGGCGCGACTTAGAGCTGTGACTAACTTCATTATCAGAATGAGAGGTCTGTCATGATTGGTCTGTAGCAGATGGAGGTTTTTGGCCTTTTGATGTTTGCCAAGGGTAAAATGCATTAAAGCGCCACTTCCTAACTTAGGGGAGGTTTTTGAACAGACTTGGATTGTCCTTTTAGAGCTGACAGGCAGACTTAGTATGGCTGAGGTTAGGTGGGATTTGATAATGGGATTTCAACTTGTCATGGGCGAACTGAAAAATTAAGGAGAGAAAAAAAAATTTATGGGTGTTTTCCCAGCTGGCAAATTTGGCAAATTTTAAGATCAGCTATTGGAAAACTAGGCTGTTGAAATAGGCATCACTAACAGGTAAAAAATACTGATGAATAACAAGGGTATCGATCCGACAATAAAAATAGACTAAAAAAATACTATAAACTGAAATAAACAGAGGGATTAATAAATATAAATGAAAAAAAAAATATGTTATACCTCCAGATCTAAAATGACATAACTCGGGCAAGCAGAAACATTTTTGCATGAAACGAAAGGGATTCCTCTCTATAATAGAGGCTCCAGACACAACAAATCAGTTCTCTTGGCCTGAAAGCGGTCATAAAAAATAGATCTGGAAAAATATAGTCGGATGCAGTCAAACTGGCTTTGGATTTCGATCAACAATGAATGCAGCCCTCAAAATAACACTGATACCATGTAGGAATTTACAGGGTAAGTTGCTTAGATCATACACCAAAGGTCATCGCTCATAAAAAAATCACAGATCAATACACCAATATTTTTCATTTTTAAAACCCCTGAAGAGGGAAATAGTCCACGACCTGAGCCAACGTGGCCACTTCAGGAAATTTATTAATATAAAGAAAGAAAATTCACAAAAGTGTCTCATAAAACGGTTACCGGAAAAATGACCCTCCATGCTCTTTAAATAGAGATCATGGACCAATCAGGTGTTAATCCATGGATCAAGTGTTGGTAATACCGAGGAGAGAGTGAACCTTCAGATCACTACATATCGTGACCGTCAGATTAAAAGTTACAAATGTACATAGTAAGGAAACACACTTTACCTAACTCTACGCTAGACCAAATTATATTTAACTATTTCCTATGTGTCGAAATATCCTAACATGTCTCACTTAGTAGTTTTGGTTGGATTTATTCAAGGAAACCCAAGTCAAGTTTAAGGGGGGGATGTTAGGTAAATTTGACTCGGGGATAGAGTCGAAGATGACCAGGTTAAACAATGATGGTTTTGGAGCACATGGTATTGTGCACCCATGGTTTGTTTCCCGTGGTATTACATGTAATGGAGCCTATAAAAGGCTGGGAGGACTTCACTGTAATGTTGGCCAGGGAAGTGAGCGTTGAAGGCTCACTTGGCCAGATTGGCCAAGGTTTTGGCGAAGGCTAATGGAATTTCATTAGGGTGGGTTTTCATCGGAGTTGGGGTTTTTTTCCTAGTTAAATATTTTATGCCTTGTGTATGTTTTGTTATTTTTGCTGAGTTTACTAATTTTTCTCTCAATGATTTTTTGTCTTTTCATTAATTTTTCTTCGATAACACCGATACCTGATGAAGCCCTGCAGTTTGACTCTACTGAGATACAAAAACATGTGAAAGAGTGGAGCTACATGAAGTTGAACATCACAACATTGCCACTTCAAATATTCCATAAGCTACACCAAGAGATCATAGACGAGTTGAAGCAACATAAACAACTCACTTCATAGTCAAGCATTCAGTTAGAGAGAGAGCAAGATTCACTAAAGCAGGAGCTTTGATGAGCCCCATCATTAGGTATAATTGGAGGGGTTAATTGTCACCTTTTTATCCTTATTAGTCCATATGCTAGGTCCTTATCATACAAGTGTATCCCCTAATTGTTATTGTTGTACCCATGTAGTCCTCATATTGATATTATTGTGCCCCATAGAAGCCCACTATTTTTATTGTTGTGCCCTTACATTGTTATTATTATGTCAACTAGGATTACATGGTGACCCATTGGACTCCTATATATAGAAAGGAGGCTTTGTCATTCATATCATCTAAGAATTGTTCATTTATGTAATGTAAAGTAGGTTTCCCCCTCGACGAGGCTTATTTCTAAGTCGTTGATCTATCTTTTCATCTATTTTGTGAGTTGATTTCATAACATTTAGATTCATAGCTTTGGATTCTAGGGTTTCACTACTACAAACAAGACATCTTGGAAATTTTGCTAAAATATTTTTTCTCCGAAGTTTCAAAAGCTAACAAAAAAACCCATTTGAGCCGCAATCTTGTGTAACGTCAGGTAAAAATATTATACCTTGGTTCACAATAGCTTCAGAGATATGATCCATGGAAGTTATGATTTGTTCAGGCTCCAGAATTTCACCTCAAACTGGTGACTGGGAGAAAATCATCATAAATTTCATTTCAGGAATTAGTTTGGAATTCTGTAAAACGTTCCCGAAATTTCACATACTTTAGTTTCGTGGCTATCGATTTCAGAGATGAAGGTCAAAACAGTGAGACGTGGCATGCCGTATAAGTTCGCTTACTAAAAAATCCCATAATTAGGTCATTGTGGGAGATCATGCATAACTTTCCCTTTAAGACTCAAAATTAGGTTTGTCCTATGGCATTGGAAAAAAGACGCAGAGGGAAATGACATGACCAAAGTTTAGATCTCGCAGTGCTGAAATTATAGAGATACATCAGTTTCAATATCGAGCTCCTGAAAATAAATAAAACTGTTTGTATTTTTTTTTTTAAATTATATAAGTCTTGTTTGAAAAATCATTCTGAAGTGATTTCAAGGGAATATTGAAGAATAGATATCAACATTGGGTTCTAAAATCCCCCCCAAAAATAATTCTACAACCATTAATCCCTTAGAAGGCTCTAATATAGCTCATTAAGAGGAAGAAGTGCAACATGATATATCAAAATTACGAGACCAAGTGAAACAAATTTCGCTCTCGCAAAGAGTAACAAAAATTGAAATGGAAGATGAGATGGATGGTTTGAATAAATACGTGAAAGTCATGGAATGTAATATGGATGTTTTAAAGAATGCCATGGAAGATAATATCGATGGTATATAAGAAAAAATAAAAGCACACATGGAAATTTTGAAGGAAGTTTTGACAAATTTGCTTCAAGAAATGATTCCTAATGACGAAAATGTTGTAGAGGAAACTCATGATGAGAACAAAATAAAAATTAATCATGATTTCATAAAATCTAATGTTGGATTTAAGACCCACAATATTCCAAAGATCGATATGAGGAAGTTTTATGGAAATGACTCCATAACATGGATACTACATATGGAGAAATATTTTGATCTTCATAATGTGAAAAACACACAAAAGGTACGTATTGCAACTTTATATTTAGAAAATATGCATTTGTATGGTATTGATAACTTTTATCTAGTAAAAAAATTATCACTTCGTCCATTTCTATGGAGGAAATTATAGCACATTATGAGGATAGAAAGAGTGGCAACTTTAGCCAATTGATAAATCTCAAAAAAAAGGGTTCAGTCGTGGAGCACATTGAGGAATTCCAAAAATTGAATATAAGGGTAAACGATATTCTAGAGGAGCACAAGTTTGATGTATGCATAGGGAATTTAAAGGATAACATCCAACATGAGGTTCTCCTTTGGGAACCCAATTCATTGGAGAAGGCATTTAGGTTGGCTAGCAGAATTGAGAGAAAAATTATGGCGACAAGGAAGAAGTGCTGCTACTCCTAGACTTCCACAACCTACAAGGTTGACACCACAACAATTGGAATAAAAAAAGAAAAATGGATTTTCTATACTTGTGATAGCAAACACACTGAAGGTCATAAGTGTATAGAGAAGAAATTATTTTACATAATGTGTGAAGAAGAGGAAGAAAAGGAACAAGAAACTTCAAAATAAGAGGATATACACCAGGAACCAACCCTAGAGGAAGAAGAAATGAATCCGAACATATCCTGTAATACATTGCTAGAAATTACCACTCCTCAAACTCTCAATATATAAGGACATATCAAGAATAAAAAATTAATTATGTTTATTGATTCGAGTAGTACCCATAATTTTATTCATTGTAAGGTAGGCAAGAAATTGAATTGCTTCCTATACCCAACACTAGAGTGTCAACTGATGGTTTCAAATGGAGGAACTATAAATTTCTCTGGAAAGTACCATAATATAAAGCTAAAAATTGGGGAATATGTATTGAATAGTCAAATTCTTTCCATTCCAATGGGTGGTCTTAATGTTGTACTAGGAGTACAATGGGTACAATATTTGTGGACGATAGCTTTTTATTTCAGAATATTTTCTTGAATTTTTTTTTGAAAGAAAATGAAGTTGAATTATGGGGCATCGCATGGAAGCCATGAAATATAATCAGTTCTAATGTCATGAAAAATATTTTGAATAAAGAAAAATGAGGCGTAATCTCACAATTATGCTCACTTGAGTTTCAAACATAAAAATCATCTGTTTCTCTAGATCTCTAAAAAGTATTGGAGAATCATTCCAAGGTGTTTGAGACTCCCAAAGTACTCACACCTATTCGTGATCATTATCATGATATACATTTGATTCCAGGAAGTGTTCCTCCAAAAATCAAGCCTTATAGGTATCCTTATGCTCAAAACAGTGAGATTGAATGTATGGTTGCAGAAATGATACAGGCTGGTATAATGCAACCTAGTCAAAGTGCTTTCTCTGCTCCAGTAGTATTGGTGCACAGGAAGGATGGATCATGGCATATGTGTTCAAATTATAGGGAGCTCAACAAGCTCACTATTAAGGATAAATTTCCAATCCCCGTCATTGATGAATTATTGGATGAATTACACGGAGTAATTTACTTCAGCAAGATGGATCTTCATTCTGGATATCTTCAAATTATAATGAAGACTGAAGACATTTCGAAAACAACATTCATAACTCATGAGGGTAATTGTGATTTTTGTTTCATGCATTTTGGCCTTACTAATGCACCTTCCACATTTCAAGGTTTGATGAATTCCATTTAAAAACCCTTCCTTAGAAAATTTGTGTTAGTATTTTTTGATGATATACTAATCTACAACAAGTCTTGGAAAGATCATGTTCAACATGTTGACAGGGTGCTCAAACTATTGGAGGAGAAAAAATTATATTCAAAAACATCCAAATGTTTATTTGGAGTACAAGAGGTAAAATATTTGGGTCATATTGTATGTCATGAGGGTGTTAAAGTAGACCCTAACAAAATTATATCCTTGAAGGAATGGAAAATCCTGAAAACCATAAAGCATCTTTGAGGGTTCCTGGGGTTAATAGGGTATTATGGCAAGTTTTTTTAAGAATTATGGGAGAATACCGACACCTCTAACATCATTACTCAATAAAGGTACATTTTCTTGGACTACAAAAGTAACTAAGGCCTTTAAACATATTAAATAGGAAATGTGCCAAGCACCGGTCTTAGATACGACAAAATTCACAAAAAAATATATTGTTGAATGTGATGTCTCAGGAAATGGAATTGGTGCAGTTTTAATGCAAGAAGGAAGACCCTTTTCTTTTGAAAGTCGTCCAGTCAAAGTAAAGTATTTCAAGAAACCTATTTATGCGAAGGAAATGTTGGCAATACTACATGCACTAAAGCAATGCGGACCTTACCTAATGGGAAGAAACTTCAAGGTAAAAACAGATTATGATAGTCTTAAGTACTTTTTGGAAAAAATATTATCGTCAAAAGGGCAGCAAAAATGAGTCACAAAGATGTTGGGTTATATATTTGAAATCATATACAAAAATGGAAGCAAAATGGTTTTGCAGATGCACTCTCAAGAAATGATGAGGATGTGGAAGCAATGCTTTGTGCCATTTCTATTATCCAACCTGAGAAGATAAACAAAGAAAGGGATGAATGTAAGAATGATGAAGAGGTGTGGAAACTCATTCAAAATCTGCAGAAAGATCCTAGTACATCTAAAACATTTAGCTAGAAAAATGATTCATTATGGTACAAATATTTCTTATATCTTTGTAAGAATTCCCAACTCAAACAAAATATTCTTTTGGAATTTCACACCTCTCCCTTAGGAGGGCACTCGGGATTTTTAAAAAATTACCACAGGGTCAAGAAGGATTTTTTTTAGGATGGCCTTAAATATAATATTCAAAAGTTTGTGGCGGAATGTTTGGTTTGCAAACAAAATACATTTGAGACAATTAAGACCCTAGGTATATTACAACCTTTATCCATTCTAAGTCAATGTTGGGAGGAGGTTTCAATGGATTTTATCAGAGGTTTAACCAAGTCCAAAGGAAAGACTATCATCATGGTGGTAGTTGATAGACTTACCAAGTATGCACACTTTTGTGAATTATATCATCCATTTAAAGCTAGTACAGTTGCTACTGCATTTATGGAAACAATTCAAAAGCTACATGGAAACCCAAATATCATTGTAAGTGAAAAATATCCCATTTTTACAGAAAAATTTTGGACAGAATTATTTTCGTGTGTGGGTACTCAATTATCTCATAGCTCATCATATCATCCTCAATCTAATGGGAATATTGAGATAGTGAATAAATTTTTGGAAGGATATCTTTGTTTCTTTGTATCCGATAAAAAACACAATGGGTCAAATGGTTACTTATCATTGAATGGTGATATAACTCTTCCTTCCATATTGCAGCAAAAATGACCCCATTTATGGAACTTTATGGATATCATCCACCATCCATAACATCATCTTTAAGAGAAAATTTTAAGGTTAAAGAAGTGGAAGATCACATCAAGCATCAACAACAAGTTCTCCAAATCTTAAAGGATAACCTCACTTTGGCGTAGAATCAAATAAAACAACAGCCAGATGAAAATCACAGCGAAAGAAGTTTTAATGTAGGCGATTGGGTATTTTTACGGTTATAACCATACAAAAAAATGTCCCTCAAGGAAGCTAAGAAGGATAAAAAATTATAACCAAAGTATTATGGTCCGTACAAGGTGTTGCAAAAGATTGGTACTATGGCATACAAATTGGAGCTTCCCGCATATTCTTGAGTGCACTAAAATTTCCATGTTTCATGCTTAAAGAAGGTTATAGGTGACAAGCTCTAAGTTCAAAAAATACTGCCAGAACTTGACGAAGAAGGAAAAATTATATTGGAACCTGAATCAGTCATAGAAATAAGAACTCCACATATATGAAATTGATCAATTTCAGAGTATCTCATCAAGTGGAAGAACTTACCTGCTGAAGATTCGACATGAGAGGATGAGAATTATATACAGAAGCATCCAAATATACTCAAGCGTTGAGGAAAACACTTGTTTGAAGGAGATGGGCATGCTAGGTCCCTATAATACTATTTTTTCCCCTTATTGTTACTTTTATTATAGCCCCCTTATTGTTATTTTTGTACCCATGTAGTCCCCATATTGCTATTATTGCGCCCCATAGAAGCCCACTATTTTTATTATTTTTCCCTTACATTGTTATTTTTATGTTAGATACGATTAGATAATGACCCTTTGGACTCCTATATATAGAAAGGAGATTATTTCATTTGTACCATCCAAGAATTTCTCATTTATGTAATGTAAAGGAGGTTTCCCCCTCGAAGAGGCTTATTTCTAAGTCGTTGATCTATATTTTCTTTCATTTTGTTAGTTGGTTTCATAAAACTCTCTTTCTCACATTTAATTATATTATGGTCATATGTTTCTTAGTGTAGATGGTGATTAATGCTTATCATACTTTGAACATGCCTAATCTGGGTTAAATGCATTATAATCATGAAGATATTCCATTTTTGTTGAATATTGTGCAATCAAAGCTAAGAGAAGACAACAAGGAGAGATTATATCAGGGTTTTCCACCTCCTTAACTCCTAAAGGCAACCAAGGGATCCTCGAGATTCCCTCCAACAACTTGAAATCAAAGGCGACCAAGAAAGTGGAAGATCAAGTGCACCAAAGCTCCACTTCTCTTGTAGTCAAAGGGGACACATCACCTAATTTTTAGCGAGTTGTTGGTAGCTACCCTTTAGGTTAAATATCACAGATCGAGAGCTCATGAGGATTCAAGTTTTGGAGGAAGCTAGTAGACTCTTAACTCTTGTGATAGACTTTTGAGACTTTCGTTGTTATGTAATGATACTATTTCTGCAATAAAATGAGTATTATATTTGTTCTTCACTGATTTAGCTTCAGAGAGTTGAGATTGTGGGTTAGGGCCCAATCCATTTTCCTCAGTATATCTCTCTCTCACTCATGTATGTATGTTAATTTTTGTGCCACTGTAGCTAGTTTACTTTATAAGTTTTAGCTAGCTTGCTGACATTTCATTTTACTATTTTTGGTTTGCTTCCATTTCACATTTTTTGTAGCTAGAATCTTTTATATCATGGTACAATAGCATATAAACTCCAAAAGTTGTGTGTCAAAGCATCCTTCTCTGACCTCTTTCATTGGAGCTTTAGGAGGGCAGATTTTCACCACAGGCCCTAAATTTATCTTCAGTTTATGATTTCTTGGAAAGAATAGATAGATTATTGTAGTTATCATGAACATGTTGAGAATATTGAGTTAGATTTATGTTTGATTTCATAAGTATGTTTTCTTATCAAATTCAACTAATATTTTCCATCTCCTTCATCGTAGATATGTCAATGTTTATTGCATGAAAAAGTAGTGTGCTTGCAGGTTTGTGTAGGGTAGTAGAAGAGAACTCTACCAGCATCCCTAGCTCCATTTATCACCTTTCACCAATCTCGTCTCAGCAAAACTACCACCAACACTATTTTTGAGATTTTCACCACCACACTGATAGAAACCCTAGAAGTGCAAGACGAGATTTGAGAGAAGTTTTGAGCTTGGCCAAGGGGTGGGCCACCTTACATCCACCAAAATACAGCTTCATTTCACCATCCCTACCCTTTTCATCATCAATTTTGGCCTCAAAGAACCCTCAACCTGTTTCTTGTAGCATTTACAGGACATCTTGTAGCACTACAGGAAACCTGCAGCAGATCCTATAGTAGCACCAGTTAGCCTCTCCGTCGGCCCAAAAACCATCTTCCACTTCACCTAACCCTGCCACAACCTCCAAGACACGTTCAAATCTAAATATATGAGTACAAGACCTTCATAAGCCACCTTAGCACCTCCTTATTTTGTTGCAAAACAAATTATTTACAAGCATAGTTAGCCCATGATTAGATGTATTGTTAAAACATAACAGTTAAGCATAAAATAGTTAGAGTTTACATAGCCATTTGGCCTAGCAATGAGTGATTAGATTAGTCTTCGTTTATGCAATTTCATTGCAGCAATTTTCTTCATGAATGTTCCCTACTTTACTTCTATTTCTTGCAATAGCCTAAAATGTATATTTTCTTTCTTACAAAATAGAAAGATGTATCTTCTTGCTTTAGAATAGTCCTTTGATTGTTGATAGAGTTATGGTTTTGAGTCATCTGTAATTTTATTTCTAATTTAGAATTGTGAAAGACTTCACTCAGAAACCCTAGCAATAACACCCTTTTATAGGACTTCAAAGAGGATGGCATGAGTAGAATACATCTGCTATGTATATAGCACCGTCACCTCCAAGTTTGTATGAACACCATGTTGATAAATTAAAGTAGAGTAGCCTCTCGGAGCTATAGCACTCTTGGTGCAATACCAAGGCTCACCATGTTTTTTGGCACCATTGTCGGGGAGGTGTCTAAGTAGACGCTTCGATTCTATTTTAGAATTCTACTGCCTCCACCCAAAACTCAACCTCAACTCACTAATTCTACTCCACCCAAGCTACCTCGGATGCCTGCACAACCCAATCCGAATTCAAAAAAAAAGCAACCACAACAGGTTTACAGTGGAGAGACATCATATCCAACTTATGTTGTGGAGATACATGAGATTAATCTCAGGTTGGGAAGAGTAATCCAAAAAATTATCCTCCATCTCCACCCAAAAAGGTTGAGGAGGAAAAGGAAGAAAGTAACACTCAAATCCAACCACCTCCTTTTCCTGAGTGCTTGATCCACTCTAATCAGCACACCCCAAAGGAAACTGAACTTCTAGGAGAGCTGAGAAATTTGTGTGTAAAAATACCCCTTCTCCGGGCCATTAAGTACTTCCATATTTACAATAGGCTCATCAACGAAAAGTTATTTAAGAAACCTAGCATTAGGGGAATTTTGAGGTCTAAAATGGGCCTCCTAAGAAAAATGTAAAACCAAAATAAAATTTATGAGAACCAATAGGATTCAAGATGATGATTTCAACCATGGGGGATGATTCACCATTTTTGGATTAAAAAAGTAAAAAGATTAAAAAATAATAAAATAATAAAACTAATTATTCAACTCGTATTTTCAACTTATCTCCCTAAGGGTTTACTCAAATTTCGAGCAGGAGTACTCGTTGGATGCAAAATTTAATTCCTCATCCAAGGAATACCCATGTTGCATACTTTTGATAGACCCCGCTACATAAAAAATGAGAATAAATAAAAGAACATAATTACAATCACGTTTTTCATGTATTTCTCATTTTTCGTATAGAAGATTCCATCAAAATTATGCAACATGGGTACTCCTTGGATGGGGAATTAAATTTTTCATCCAACGTGTATTCCAGCTTTATATTTGAGTAAAAATTTAAGGAGATAAGTTCAAAATACGAGTTGAAAAAGTAGTTTTTTCTCTTTTCCCTCTAAAATTTGATGATGTAATCAAATCCTATTTTATTATTTCCACTATTATTTTATAATTTCCATAGGAGGCCCATTTAGACCTCAAAATTCCCCTAATGGAGAAATAAGAAATATACCCCCACTATCAATGTAGTAGGACAATTGTCTGACTTAATGTTGGGAAGGGTCATCTTCCCCAAGTACACCCTGCTAGTCTAGTTGTAAATTTACACATATATGGTGCCATAGTCCCCAATACTCTGATTGATCTCGGGCTTGCCATCAATGTAACGACCAAGGAAACTATGCTTAAAGTCAAACTCCATGGGACTTTGAGGAAAACCAAAATGGTTATGCAACTTGGAGATCGGTCCATAGTAGCTCTGAAAGGAATTGTTGAGGATGTTATGGTTTCTATAGACTCTTGGGAGTACCCTACAGATTTCGTCGTTTTCCAGCCAAAAACCAAGTTTAATGGATATCCTCTTATTTTAGGGATACCTTGGTTAGCCACTATTGATGCCTATATGAGCTGTCGAGCCAAAAACATGACTATAAATAATGGTAACTTCTATAAACAACTGGTATTATACCCTCCTACCCAGCCTTCCATTGACCATGACCTACGTTTATGGTTGGAGGATGAAGAATAAGAAGATGAAGTATATAGCACTATGCCCTACCCCATTTTTACCATAGATATTGTCCTTATAGAGGGCAGCCTGATGAGGATGACCTCAAAGATAAAATCCTTTAGAACCAACCCCACAATGACAATATTCTTGATGACCCAGTCAAAGAATTTGAGAGCCACCCTTGTATGGAACTACACTCAGTGGATTCAACTTTTGAAACCATCAAGGCTGTGGAATTTGGCCCATCAAAGTATCTGAAAATTAATTCATTGCTATCAGCTAAAGAAGAAGATCAGACATGCCAGCTCTTGAAATAAAACCTTGATGCATTTTCTTCGGACTACAAATACATTAATGGGGTGCATCCCTTATTGTGCACACATCATAACTACATTAAAGAGGGGTGAAAGCCTATGTGCCAACCCCAAAGAAGGATGAACCCAACTCTAAAAGAGATAGTAAAGGAAGAACTACATAGATTATTGGATGTAGGTCTCATCTATCCTATATCAGATAGTGAGTGGGTATCTCGTCTTGTCCTAGTCCCAAAGAAGAATGGAAACTGGAAAAACTGTGTTGATTACAGGGAACTCAATAAATCCACCAAGAAGGAACATTTCCCCTTGCCCCTTATAGATCAAGTTCTAGATGGACTTGTAGGAAAGAAATTATTTTCTTTCCTAGATGGGTTCAATGGGTATAACCAAATCCAAATTAGCCCTGAAGATATGGAAAATAATATTGTTATTTGTCCATGGGGCACCTTCGCTTACAAATTCCTTCCCTTTAGGTTGTGCAATTCCCCAGCTACTTTCCAAAGATTTATCTTGAGAATTTTCTCGGAGAAAGTCCATGACTCGGTAGAAATATACATGGATGATTTCACACCTTATGGGGATGGCTTCCAAGAAGCTCTCTCCAATTTTGAAAAGGTGTTGAGAAGGTGCATTGAGATGCATCTCCCCCTGAGTCTGGAAAAGAGTGAATTCTTAAAAAGGGAAGGAGTAGTATTTGGCCACTCAATATCACAAGTAGGAATACAGGTGGACCCGAACAAAATCACCATCATAAAAAGGGTTTCCGCTCCTCAAAAGTAGAGAGATTTCCGAAGTTTCCTAGGTCTATATGGCTACTATAGAAGGTTCATCAAAGACTTCAGCAAATTGGCTTCGCCATTATTTGGTTTGTTGGCCAAATATTCTAAATTTATCTCGTCCATTCTTTGTCAAGAATATTTTGATCTGATTAAGGAAAAGTTAACTACTGCCCCCATTCTCCGAGGTCCAAATTGGACTCTGCCTTTCCTCATCCACACATATGAATCCAAAAAAATTGGGAAGATTTGGGGGAGTTGAAATAAATATTACCCTATGCCATCTATTTCATTAGAAAGGATTTTTTCAAGGTCGAACTCAACTATACTATCATAGAAAAGGAATTGTCAGCCATTGTCCATTCTTTAAACAAATTTAGACATTATATCAATGGTTATCATACCTTTGTACAGACTGACCATGCAGCCATCAAGTACTTAATCAATAAACCTGATGTTAATGCTAGAATAATTAGATGGTTTTTGTTATTATAGTATATTTTCTTAACAATTGTTGATAAACCAGGGAAGGAGAATGCTGTTGCAGTTTTTTTTATCTAGACTAACTCTACCTGCAGATGAGGAAGGAATGGTGGATGAACAACTTCTGGATGAACGCCTATTTTCTATCTCAGCACTCTCTCCATGGTTTGCTGACATAGCTAACTACTTGGTTGCCAAAAAATGCCCTCCAAGCCTCTCATCCAGGGAGGAGAGAAATATCATCAAAAAAAGAGCCCCTTTCACCTGGATTGGTGGAAATATCTTTAAGTTGGGCCCTGCCAAAATTCTCAGAAGATGTGTGAGGGAGGAATAAGTTTTTTAAATACCCTCAAAATTTCATGATAGTCCTTGTGGAGGCCACTTTTCCGCAAAAAGAGAAACCTTCGAAGCTTTGCACGCAGGTTACTATTGGCCTACCCTCCACCAATATGCGAGGAGATACACTAGTCGGTGTGATGAGTGCTAAAGGATGGGGAACCTACACAGAGGGATGAAATTCCTCTGCACGCTCACGTGGCTCTAGAGAAATTTGAAAAATGGAGCATGGACTTCATTGGAAGCATCGATCCACCATCCGAGTAGAAGAGGTATATCATAGTTTCCACTGGCTACCTTACCAAGTGGGCTGAAACAAGGGTTGCAAAGGTGGAAACAAAGGAAAAAGTAGCATATTTTCTGAGAGATAATGTCTTCTACAAGTTTGTATACCTCAAATATGTAGCTATTGATCATAGGGTTCGATATACATATCATCTCATTAAAAATATGATGCGGCACAATATCAAGCATAACACTTCCACTGCCTACCATCCACAAGAAAATGGCTAGGTGGAAGTGACAAATAGAGCCTTGGATAATATACTCACCAAGGTTGTGAGCATCAACAGGAAATATTGAGCAGATAGATTGATGGAAGCCACTTGGGCCTACAATACCACTTGGAAGACAACTAGAGGGTTCACTCCTTATGATTTAGTCTAAGGGAAGAAAGCTCTGCTTTCCATTGAGTTTGAATACAACACCTTGAGGATGGAAACTAAGTTAGACCAAGATATCAAAAAGGCTGAACAAGAAATGTTGTTGTATTTAAATGGTTTAGATGAGTTGAGGATGCAGACACTCCTTCACATAGAAGTGATTCAACTGCAAACGAAGGTTTGGCATGATAAACACATTAAGGAAACAACCTTTCAAGAAGGAGATTGGGTGGTGCTTTATCACTCAAGGTTCAAGGAATTCTAAGGAAAAATAATGAAAATATGGATGGGAACTTACAAAGTGTAAAAATTCTATGATAATGGCACAGTTCAGATCATAAACAAGGAGGAGGAGGGGACCCCCCTACTTGTCAATCATTATAGGCTCAAAGTATATAAGGAGCCCCTGTCTAGGGCTGAGTTTATAAATTCCATAAAAAAAGAGTTGTATGTCATTGGAATCTGCATAGTTTCTAGCACCTCCCCCTCCTAGAAAAAAGTAAAAGAAAAAATAAATAATAAAAAGGCATGGGTGAAAACCTCTCTAAGGCGCCCAAGGCCAACTCAGGGTTGAAAACCTCCATGAGTCAATCCTGGAACAAAAAAGGAAAAAACGAATAAATAAAATATCCTTTGGTGAAAACCTCCTTGAGGAACCCAAGGAAAGCTTATGGGATGAAAACCTCTTTGGAGGCAGCTCACCTGTCCTAAAAAAAAAGAAGGGAAAAAATACAAAAAGAAAAAAAGAAAAAAAAAAGATCACACCTATGCACTCATTTGTTTTGTTTTGTAGGTTGTTGATCAAAGGGAGTTTTAGACATAGAGGAGTAGTTTTCTTCCTATGTTTTCTCTCTCCTCTTCCTACCCACTCCATAAGCAACTCTAACATGCATCCATCCACCCATTTCTCCCTTCAAGTAAGCAGGAAAACCATTTTTTTCTCTTGTCTATAATTGCTACAGGATTTCATGTAGTGCAACAGGAAACCTTGTAACTGCTACAGGAAACTAATATATGAGGAAGGAAGCTATCTCACAGGAATATAAACTTCAATAAAAGCATGAAAATTGATTTTTTACCTATACCTACCACTCCCAACCCTCACTCCACTCCATGCATAAGTACTCACTCTCTAAAGCCTATTTTTTGCCAATAAAAACTAGGTTACCTATATCTAGACATGGGACCTCTACCCTCAGCTCTCCATCACTCAAATCACTCCACAGATCCATCCCTAACCTCCATACACCATTTCCCTTCGTTTCTCAACAATTTAGAGCTTCTAAGAAGTAGATAAGGGTATGTTATAGGAAGTTGATTACTTCCTGTAGAAATATTGTACATAGCACAAGATGGTGAAAAAGTTAGAAGAAATTGATAGAAATGGATTCAAAGGACTACCAGAAAACTCCAGGAGGATGATCAAACCAGCAATATTTCTTGAGGATATCCATGCACCACTTGCAAAAAGAACAAAGAAATAAAAAGGTTAAGAAACTCACTCAGAAAATGAATAAAAAAAAACAGCAAAAGGAAAAATAGCAATGGCTATCATGAAACTCCAACACTCTACATCAAATGATGTTTGCAACTCCTTTGCAATAGGCAGGCTCAGTTATGGCCCTTCATCCTCTCACTATGCACTCATTTTGACCAAAATTAATTAATGTCGATAATTGGAGCTTAAAAAGGCGACAAGGTGTCCAGTTAACTTTGCCGCCCTCGTGAAGTTAAAGTGAATGAGAAGTTGAGTGTGCATGCCACCTAGTAAAGTAAAATCAATTAAGGGGGAGTTCATAAGGACATGGAGGTGATTACGAGGCATAAGAAATTACTAAGTGGAGTGGGACCAATGGTCCAGAAGAGGAGAACTAGTGCCACAGTCCAAGTCATCACCCCGCTCCAAATTCGGTTAAGTTTCCATAAAGGGAAATGTTGGCTCATTCTTCTGATTCCGTTTAGAATTTTGAGAGTAGTGGGAGGAAGGAAAGTTAGAGAAGCCGTCAAATACCACAACACCAAGGCTGAATCTACATGCAAACGCTGTGCTCTCGGAAACTATGGACGCTACAGGAAACTTCACAGAAGGTTCAATAGTGAGAAAAAGTGAAAATAATAGCTACTCATAGGTGGTATTAACTCCTAAGACCACCATCTCCCAAGATAAAAACAACAGAGGTCAGAGGTAAGGGGTTGCCACTTCCCAAAGCTGTGAATTTTCCATGAAATTTATACACAGCTAGTAATAATTCAAGAATTAAGAGGTTGAATCAAGGTAGCCTAAATTTATTTAAAAGCTATAATATCAAAGGCCACACTTTGAAAATAACTCTCAAACAATGTCATTCAACCACCTTCCTAACAAAGCCATAAAATGAGAGGAGGATTTAACAGAAGGGAGCCCACAAATGTCAAAAGGATGATATTGCACCCTCATGTGGTGGAAATTTTCAGGAACCACCAGTGGTTAGGATTCTTCTAGCTCCTCAAAGGATTTCATGAGGAGATAGCTAGAGAATTTGCAGTGGCTAAATAGATGAGAGGGCCACCACTCTGGTTAGAGCCCTAGATGTCACAATTACACCTGGGTTAATTAGCATAATCACCACTTTTCCACTAGGAGTCAAGTGGAATAAGGAAGAGAGGGTGTCCAACACTTAAGCTAAAAAGAGCTTCTTTCTGCCAGGTGAACAATTCATTGAAGACAAAAATGGAGTGAGGATAGAAATCCTTCCATACCGTTGGGAATAAATAGCATTCCATATTATGAAATTCATTTAATGTGAGTGAAGACTTAGTGTGGCTTATGTATAACACTTTAGGTTGTTGAATGAACTTATATTTCAAGGAGAAATCCCTCTACAACAAAGACTAAAAATTCCCTATTTCCTCCTACATTCAATTAGGGATTCGAGCCAAAAGGTGAGGGAAAGGAAGTACTGGCACTTAGATGAGCATGGCCTTATCAAGATGATAGTGAATGATTCTATAAAGATATTGAACCTCCCTATGTACTTGTCCTCAATCATAGATATGGATAGGGAAACCTTCATAGCCACCCAAACTGGACAAACCTCTGCCTCTAGTCTTGGAGAGAGGGGAATGGAAGAAGAATAAGAAGGGGAGGCTGAAGAGAGAGAAGGAAAAGATGATGCAAAAGAAGAGATGAAGGTTGAAATAGAAAACACAAAAACCCTAGAAACAAAAGAAGAAAAAGAGGGAGATAAAAAAGATGAGGAGGAAACAAAGGAGAAGAGGGAAGAGAAGGCAGATGAAGAGGAAATATTAGACCCTATTCTGGGCATTGATACCTCTCCTCAGTAGACCAACATATCACCTGAGATAACAGAGAAAGAAGTGTCTGCTACCTTAGCCATTTTGAGCACACCAGTGAAGGCCAAGAGAAAAATAAAAACACCCATGTACTTCAGGAATATAAAGAGTGCTAGGTCCAGGTAGGGGAAACAACAGACTCCAACCAAAATACCTATAACAATTGAAGAGACACCCAAAAAATATGATGAGATAAGGTTGGAAGAAGGGAACGTTCAAGAGGTCACCTCACTTGAGAGGACACTTGTGACCTATAGGAGGCGACATTCATCTAGGTTGGAATTCCCTACACATCTACCAACCCCCATAGACCATCAAAAGAAAGAAAAGAAGGAAAAGCAAGTAAGGGAGGGTTTGCTACAGGAAAAAACATAGTTTTCTACAGGAAACTCTGTCTGTGCTACAGAAAAATCCAACAGTATTTTAAATAGAGTAGGAAGTCTTGGGGGAGGGAGATAAGGAACCCATGGGTTGGAAAGAGGCACAAGAAGTTGAGAAAGAAGCACAAGTTGAATGTCAATACACCAAAGGGGAGGAAGAGATGGAGAAAAAGGTGGAGCTTACCTCCCCAAAATATGTCCCTAAAGATATATCATCAGTTTCACACCCTAGCCCTCAGCCAAATCTCAGTTCTTACTATACATTTATTGAAGGGTCAGAATGATTCCTTAGAAGCTTGGAGTCCCCTTATTTTATTAGTTTGAATAAGAAATAGCATGCACTCATCAATGGATGAAAATTGCTACAACAAGAGGTGTGCATGACATAGGGATCATGGAGGAGAAGTTCACTGAGTTGGGGAGGAATTTTTCTGTTGTTATACTAAGAGAATCCATGTTGAAAGAACAACTTCAGGAAAATTAGGCAGAGAATGAAAGGTTATAGAATTAAATTAGCAAAAATACAAACAAATTTCCACCATGGAATATTTGTGCATGGAGGCCATCCAACACAGATATCCATCAAACTCCTATGCCATCTACCTCAAAGAAATTTGGAATTTCACATTAAGACATTAGCCTCTCAAGGGTCCTTACCTTTTTAGAACTATAGGCAATTCATTGACTTTTGCAATTAGTCCAACATGGGAGACAAGGTCAATATGGTAGAATTCTACATGCATAATATTATTTTGAAAGACTTAAACATTTAGGACCCTAACCCTAGGTTGGGAGGTATGCACTTAATGACATTAGCCTCTTGGATGGTGAATGAGGAAGAAAGAGTAGATGAAGTAAAGAAGGTGATGAGAAGATAAAACATAGAGCCTCTACACATAAGGGCAAAAGTATTCAGCCCTAGGGGAGTCATCAACAATCACCCCATGATAGATAATGATGCCATCCTTTCAGACAAGTACCTCAACACACAAGCACAAGATATTACATATTTTGATCATATTTCTACGTTGTTGGGAGATTAATGTGTACTGGCAAGTCAAAGAAGGTGGAATGGCCCCCGTCTTAGTCTCTGAGACATGTAATATCATACCCCAAAGAGATTGAGGAGTGCTCTAGAAAGGGTACCATTATATAAGAGGGCTATGCAGGCAATAAAAATAAAATGGCTTGGCTTGAAAATTAGTCCACCTTTGTTGTTGGGACTGGGTGAAGGGAAATATAGACATGAGAAAAATAGAGAATGTGAGGAGAATGTTGGATTCTACCCTCCTGAAGGAACTCCTATACTTATTCCTTGGGAGGTCATAGGCGCCACTAAATCACTGAAAGAAATGAAGGAGGACTAAGTTTATTAGAGGATGAGAAACCATTTGGTAGGGGGATGATGATGAGCCCCATAATTATGTATAACTAGAGGGGTTAATTATCACCTTTTTAGCCTTATTAGTCTCTCTTTATCACATTTAATTACATTATGGTCATATGTTTCTTAGTGTAGATGCTGATTAAGGCTTGTCATACTTTGAATGCCTAATATGGGTTAAATGCAGAATAATCCCAAAGATATTCCATTTTTGTTGAATATTGTGCAATAAAATCTCGAAGAAGACATCAAAGAGAGATTATAGGATGGTTTTCCAACTCCTTAACTCCTAAAGGAAGCTAAGGGATCCTCGATATTCCCTCTAACAACTCTAAATAAAAGGCAACCAAGCAAGTGGAAGATCAAGTGCACCAAAGATCCACTTCTATTGTAGTTAAAGGGGCACATCAACTACTTTTGAGGGAGCCATTGGTAGCTACCCTTTAGGTTAAATAGGGTAGAGCAAGAGCTCATTATGATTCAAACTTTGGAGGAAGCTAGTAGACTCTTAACCCTTGTGATATACTTTTGAGAATTTCACTGTTATGTAATCATACTATTTTTGCAATAAAATGAGTATTTAGTTTGTCCTTCACTGATTCAATTTAAGAGAGGTGAGCTAGTGGGTTAGGGCCCAATCCATCAGCCTTAATCTCTCTCTCTCTCTCTTGTGTATTTATGTTTATTTTTGTGCCATTGTAGCTAGTTTACTTTATGAGTTTTAGTGAGCTTTCTTACATTTCATTTTACTCTTTTTGGTTTTCTTCAATTTCACATTTTCTATAGTTATACTCTTATAGGTCATGGTACAGTAGCAAGTAATCTCCAAAATCTATGTGTGAAAGCCTCCCTCTCTCACCTCTTTCGTTGGAGCTCGAGGAGGGAATCTCTGCAACACACGCCCAAAATTTCACTTCATTTTATTATTTATTAGAAATAATAGATATATTGTCATAGTTATCATGAACATGTTGAGAATACTGAGTTATATTTATATTTGAATGCATAAGTATGTTTTCTTATCAAATTCAACTCGTCTTTTCCATCTTCTTCATCATATATATGTCAATGTTTATTGCATGAATAGATAGTGTATTTTCAGGTTTGATTAGAGTAGCAGAGGATGACTCCACCAACATCCCTAGCTCCATTTCTCACATTTCACCTATTTCCTTTCAGCAAAATTACCCTCATCCCTGTTACTAGATTTCAACCACCACACCAAGAGCAACCCTAGAAGTGAAAGACGAGCTTTGAGAGAAGTTTTGAGCTTGGCCAAGGAGTTGGACACCTTCTATCCACCCAAATACACCTTCATTTCACCTTCCCTACCCCTTTACTCATCAATTTTGGCCTTAAAACAATCTCGGCTTGTTTCCAATAGCATTTACAAGACATCCTATAGCACGAGAGGAAACCTATAAAAGATCATGTAGTAGTGCCATTTATCCTCTTCGTCATCCCATAACCCATCTTCCACCTCACCTTACCCTACCACAACCTCCAAGACACATTCAGTTATGAATCCATGAGTCCATGACCTTCTTCAGCCACCTCAATGCCTCCTTTGCTTGCTGCAAAACAAAGTATTTACAAGCATAGTTAGCCAATGACTAGATGCATTGTTAAAGAATAGTAGTTAAGTATAAAATAGTTAGAGTTTACTTAGACATTTGGCCCATCAATGAGTGATTATATTAGTCTTTGTTTCTTCAATTTCAATTCAGAAATTTTCTTCATGAATGCTACCTAGTTTACTTCTATTTTTTGAAATAGCGTAAATTGTAGGTTTCCTTCCTTGAAAAATAGCTAGATGTATTTTCTTGCTTCAGTATAGTCCTTTGATTGTTGATAAATTAATGGTTTTGAGTCATCTATAGTTCTAGGTCTAATTCAAAAATGTGACAGAATTCACTCAGAAACCATAGCAATAACACCCTTTCGTAGGACTCAAAGGGAATGGCATGAGTATAATGCATCTGCTGTGTATATAGCACTCTCACCTCCAAGTTTGTATGAACCCCAGGTTGATAAATTAAAGTAGAGTGGCCTCTAGGAGTTTCAACACTCTTGATGCAATACTAAGTATTCTCAGTATTCTCTACGTATGCATTAAAACATAAATCTAACTCAATATTATCAACATGTTCATGATAACTAGAGAAATATATCTATTATTTCCAAGAAATCATAAAATGAAGAGGAATTTTGGGCCTATGGTGAATATCTGCCCTGCTCAAGCTCTAATGAAAGAGGTGATAGAGGGAGGATTTGACACACAAATTTTGGAGTTTGTATGCTACTATACCAAGATCTACAAGAGTCTAACTACAAAAAATGTGAAATGGAAGAAAACCAAAAATAGTAAAATGAAATGTAAGAAAGCTAGCTAAAACTCATAAAGTAAACTAGCTACAATGGCACAAAAATAAACATAAATACACAAGAGAGAGAGAGTAGGGCCAATGGATTGTGCCCTAACCCGCAAGCTCAACTATATGAAACTAAATCAGTGAAGGACAAAGTGAATACTCATTTTATTGTAGAAATAGTCTCATTGAATAATAATGAAAGTCTCAAAATTCTGTCACAAGAGCTAAGAGTCTACTACGATGCGAAAAAAGTGGTGAGCCCTGGTATTGCTCCAAGAGTGTTGCAACTCCCAGAGGATACTATACTTTAATTTATTAACCTAGGGTTTCTACAAAATTGGAGATGACAATTCTATATACTTAATAGATGCATTCTACTCATTCCATCCTGTTCTGATTCCTACGAAAGGGTGCTATTGCTAGGGTTTCTGAGTGAAGTCTGTCACACTTGTGAATTATACCTAGAACTATAGATGACTCAAAACCATTACTCTATCAAAAATCAAAGGACTATTATGAATAAAGAGGATACATCTAGATATTTTGCAAGTAAGGAAATGTACAATTTAGGCTATTGCAAGAAATAGAAATAAACTAGGCAACATTCATGAAGAAAATTTATGAATTGAAATTGTAGAAAGGAAGACTAATATAATCAGTCATTTTTGGGCTAAATGGATAAGTAAAATATAACTACTTTATGCATAACTTCTATTCTTTAATAATGCATCTAACCATGGGCTAACTATGTCTGTAAATACTTTGTTTTGCAGCAAAAGAAGGAGGCACTAAGGTGGCGTAAGAAGGTCCTGGACTCATGGATTCAAAGATGAAGGTGTATTGGAGGTTGTTGAAGAGTTAGCTTAGGTGGAAGATGGTTTTTGGGCTGACGGAGAGGCTAAATGGTGCTGCTATAGGTTTCCTGTAGTGCTACAGAATGTCTTGCAAATGCTACAGGAAAGCAACTGAGGGTGTTTTGAGGAAAAAATTGATGAGGAAAGGGGTAGAGAAGGTGAAATTAAGGTGTATTTGGGTGGATGGAAGGTGGCCAACCCCTTGGCTAAGCTCATAACTTCTATCAAATCTCATCTTTCACTTCTAGGGTTGATCTCGATGTCGTGGTGAAAATCTCAAAAACAGAGCCGACGACGATTTTGTTGAAAGGAGATTGGTGAAAGGTGAGAAATGGAGCTAGGGATGCTGGTGGAGTCCTTCTCTATTGTTCTACTCAAACATGCAATAACAATACCTATTCAGGCAATAAAAATTTTAGAAATCTATGATGAAGAATATGGAAAGGATGAGTTGAATTTGATAAGAAAACCTACTTATGAATTCAAACAAAAATCTAACTCAATATTCTCAACATGTTCATGATAACTACAATGATCTATTTATTCTTTCTAAGAAATAATAAACTAAAGAGCAATTTTGGGCCTGTGGTGAAGATCTGGCTTCCTTAAGCTCCAATGAAAGAGGTGAGAGAGGGAGGCTTTGGCACACAACTTTTGGAGTTTATATGCTACTGTACCATGATCTACAAGAGCCTAACTACAAAAAATGTTAAATGGAAGCAAACAAAAAATAGTAAAATTAAATGTAAGCAAGCTAGCTAAAACTCATAAAGTAAACTAGCTACAATGGCACAAAAATAGACATAAATACACAAGAGAGAGAGAGACTAAGGCCAATGGATTGGGCCCTAACCCACAAGCTAATCTCTTTGAAAGTAAATCAGTGAAGGAAAAATTGAATACTCATTTTATTGCAGAAATAATCTCATTAAATAATAATGAAAGTCTCAAAAATCTATCACAAGAGCTAAGAGTCTACTAGATTCCTCCAAAATTTGAATCCTAATGAGCTCTTTCTCTACCCTATTTAACCTAAAGTTTAGCTACCAACAACTCCCTAAAAAGTAGGTGATGTGTCCCCTTTGAGTGCAAGAGAAGTGGAGCTTTGGTGCACTTGATCTTCCACTTTCTTGGTTACCTTTGATTTTGAGTTGTTGGAGGGAATCATGAGGATCCATTGGCTATCTTTAGGAGTTAAGATGGTGGAAAACCCTCCTACAATATCTCCTTGTTGTCTTCTCTAAGCTTTGATTGTAAAATCTTAAAAAAAATGGAATATCTTCATGATTATCATGCATTCAACCCATATTAGGCATTAAAAGTATGACAAGCCTTAATAACCATCTACACTAAGCAACATATGACCTTAATGCGATTAAATCTAATAACGAGAGACTAATAAGGCTAGAAAAGTGACGATTAACCCCTCCAATTATGTCTAATGATGGGGCTCATCAAGCTCGACTAGGCGATCCAGGAAATGGATTAGGCAATACACTAGTAGTAGAAGTTGAAGGAGGTGGTTGAAGCAACATGCTTTGAGGTTTCAAACATTGATGTCCGAGAAGAGGAACCGGTGGATGGCAAGGTCATGAAGCTTGCCCTTGCAGTAAAGCACTAGTAAAAAATGATGAAATTAATGACTAGGTGACTAAAAATTTTAGTCACCGCAATTATTTCAAGTGAATTACTACTAAATTTGAGCAATTTTAAGTAACCGAACTAAAAATGACTAACTTAAATGACTAATTTAGTCTAGGAATAAAATATACGACTAGATAATAAGTGACTAACATAAATGATTAATTTATTCTAAGGATAAAATATATGACTAGATAATAAGTGACTAAACTAAAAGCAACTAACTTAAATGACTAATTTAGTATAGGATTAAAATATATGACTAGATAATAAGTGAGGAAGTTAATATTAATTAATGTAAATGACTATTATAGTCCAAGGATAAAAATATGACCAAATAACAAATACAACAAGTATATGAATTAGTCATTTATGTGAGTAATTATTAATTGTGTCACTCCATAAATGGAAAATTGTAATTTTGGTACCGAAGTGTTATATTTTACTATAGGTGTCTTTAAATCCATCTCTAGTGTTAAAATTTAGAGATAAAGGGGTCTTTGAATTTACAGTGTTAAAATTATGAATACCATTTTGTCTCTAAAGTTTAACATTGCAAATGGATTCATCTACAATTAACATAATTTCATGTATCATATATTGAATTTACACTAATTCCTTCATTTTAATTTAATTAGTAAAGGTAATATTTAGATAGCCAAATTAATTATTCTATTTATATTCAATCTTTGGCCATAAATTTTAATTTTGAAACTGCATTGATTTACGTTAAAAGTGTGAGTTGTTTTAAATCTAAGGTTAAATATTCATATTTACAGTTAATAAATAGATAAATATAACATTGCTTATGTTAAACGCGTGAGTTCATTTAAATCTAATATTAAGTGGTCATATTTATATTTGATAAATACTTAATAGATAAACCTAAGATATACATTTATAGACCTATTTAGTAAATATGTATGAACCTTTATTAATTTAAGTATGAACCTTAATTTAATTTTTCATGATGTATGAACCTTTATTTTTTTGTAAGTCAGTGTTATATTCATGTAGGAACAAAGGAGTACATATAGCCACTTAGAAAATAGGTGGTCTCACCCCGACCAGGTTTGTTGACCAAAATTTTCACTAGATGACAAAAATAAAAAAGAGGGACTAGGTACATTGTCAATAAACAGTTGGGCTAGAGGCACCAAAACACATATAAAACATAAAGAACACCAAATATCATAGTATTCGTCTGATCTGATGGATGCAGGTTTATCCGGGGTTGTTCCTCAAGGTGGTGGAGGACAAAAGTCACATTGAACGTGCACTTCAAAGTGCACCAACCAAGTCTCCAACTTTTCTACTTTCTTAGTGAGTTGATTTGGGCCTCGCTAAAAAACTACCAGTCTCTCCCAGACTTAGAAATTTAAATAGTGCATTCGTTCCAATGTTTCCATCTACTCTGCATGCTCCTCATGACAGACTCTCTCAGTTGTGTCCACTCTTTCCATCAGCTTAATGATAAGTGCACGACAGTTCTCCAAGAAGCAATGTTGGATAAACTGCCCCTCATTTATCTCATATCAATCAAACCCACAATTCCCCTTTCCACCACGAGATCCTCCACCCCGACGAATTTGATTTTGAACCCTCGAACCTGGTCCCCTGTTATCCCCGTACTTACCTCCTCCATAGCCCCCATGCACACCCAAAATAGTGAATCACGCATGCCTCGCAGTCTTGCCACCCTGGCGTGGAGCCGCCATGATTATTTCTGAGTCTGCCACCCCCACAGGGCCATGGAAAACATGGGAGGGAGAATTCCCACACCACACCAGGGGCCTTATAATTTACGAAGGTCAAGGAATCCCACTATGTGCACAGTCCAATGACCAGACTCCCTACCATAGAAAATAAACACCACTAGTAAAGGAGCCAAATGTCGTTGCCCACCAACACAGAGAAGCAAAAATCCACCTCCCACTACCAGGTAAATACCGCGACCACCAGGAAAACCAAATACCCTTAGCCACCAATCCAACACAATAAATTGAACAAAAAACGATGACAAAGTAGCTGACGCCTGAGCGTAACTTCCCCCAGGCCAGAAATCAACCTTCAAATTCTCCACACAGAGACCACACAACAATCCACTAAACACCATCGCACCCATTCCGGAGGGCACAAAATTGGGAAAAATTTTCCACCACCTGCACCCTCGAGGTTTCCTGGAGTGGAGATTCTATCTTCCTCTCTTAGCATGAAAAAAATAGCTCACCAAAATCCAAGAAAAAAGGAAACGATTGAGCTCACTTCCCTTCAACTTCGTATCCTCATCCTAGACACAAACAATGGCTAAGAAACTGAGTAGAAGGGATGTTTTGAACACACTACACCAACAAATGCCCAAGACAAGAAAACATAAGCCACTCCCTCCTTAAACCTTCCTTAAACCTTCTTGTGACGTTTACACTTCCTCTGCGAAGGCCATCGCCAGGACCAACACCACAGCAGAGTGAGGAATCGAATCTTGGGTTCCCTCATCTTCCCCGACCTTATCCTTTGACCACCTCCGAACTCCAATGCATATTTATTTCTCACACGGATTGCCAGTGTGAATCCAATAGCTCTCCTGCTGCATGGGTTATGGTGAAGGGACAGGGAGTACCATCCTTCACCATCGCTCCACTTGTTGCGCCGAGAGGCGCATTCTACAGCCCAGTATGACCCCGATGTGTAAGTATGTCGGAAGCCAAAAAAAAAAAGGCCGGCTTGAACAATAATTTACTTAAACATATAAATGAACCATTAAAATTTCATTAAAAATAAATTTAAACGATATAAACTTAAAATATGAAGAGGTTTACTAACACTCAAAAAAGAGATATGGTAAATAAGTAAAAATATAAATAAACCATAGATATGGTAAATAAATAAAACCACCTTTTATATTACTGAGGAGGTATGGTAAATAAATAAAACCACCTTATATATTACTGAGGAGGTATGGTAAATAAATAAAACCGATTTTTATATTTACTCAATAAACCACTTTATATTTATAAAAACTCAAAAAGAGGTTGTATTTAGGTGAAGCCTATGGGACAAATTATTATCAATACCATGGGCCAAAATACCATGGGCCAAATACCATGGGCCAAATAACATATTTATAAAAGAGGTATGGTAAATAAATAGATATAAAAGAGGTATAAAGAGGTAAGGTAAATAAATAAAAATATATCAAATACGATTAGAAATCAACAACTAATTATATATGAAGTATAAGGGTCAAATACCATGGACCAAATTATTATTAATACCATGCTAAAAAAAACATTATTAACCCTAACATTAATATTAAAATATTAATATTATTAAATTTAATATGTTTAGATTAATACAATATTAAATTTATTATATTGTAATATATATTAATATATCATGATATATGATAGAGGTGGAGAAATAGGGGGAGTGACAAGGGAGATATGGAGATAAATTGAAGGAGAGGGGAGAAGAGGAATGAAGATAGAGAGAGGGAGAAGAGTGAGAGAGTTATAGAAGGGTAAGAGAGGTAGAGGGAGACATAAAGATGGAAGTGGGAGAGAGATAAGGAGAGAGGGAGGGTGAACGAGAGAGGATTGGAGGGTAGGGAGTGTGAGAGAGAGAGAAATAAGGGGTAAGGGAGAGGGAGGTAGGAGAGAAAGGGAGAGAGAGAGAGAAATGATGAGAGGAGGAGTAGATATGGAGGAGGATAGAGAGATGGAGTTGGAGGCAGAGCGAGGAAAGGAAGAAGAAATACATAGAGAGGGAGTGACAAGGGAGAGATGGAGAGAGTGTGTGTATGCTTATGGGTGAGATAAAGATAAATAGGAGTGATAGAGATAACGGGGGAGAGAAGGAGAAAGGAGGAGTGATGGAGAGAAAGGGGGAGAGAAGGATAAAGGGAGAGAAATAGTAAGATAGTTGGAGAGTGAGATAGAGTGATGGGGGAAGAGAGAGGATTGGAGGACAGAAAGAAAGAGAAAGAAAGAGAGCTAGGGGTCAAATAGAAGGAGGCAAGAGAGGAATGATGAGAGAGAGGAGGAGAGTGATGGGGGAAGAGAGGATTTTATGGGAGAGAGAGAGAGAGAGAGAGAGAGAGAGATGGGGGAAGAGAAAGGGAGGTAGGAGATAAAGGGAGAGAGAATAAGGAAAAGAGAGGGGACTTGAAAGAGAGGAGGAGAGAGAGGGGAGGAGAGAGGGAGGGATAGAAATATGGATTTGGAGGGGGAGAGAGGGAGGGATCGAGAGATGGAGAGAGAGAGAGATGGAGGAAGAGAATGGGAGGTAGGAGAGGAAGGAAAAGAGAGGGGACTTGAAAGAGAGGAGGAGAGAGAAGATGGGAGAGGGAGGGATAGAAATATGGATTTGGAGGGGGAAGAGAGCGAGGGATTGAAAGATGGAGATGGATGAGGAGAGAGGGAGGGAAGAAGAAATACATAGAGAGTCAGTGGTGGAGAGAGAGGGGGAGTGACAAGGGAGAGATGGAGAGGGAGTGTGCATGTTTTAGGGTGAGATAAAGAGTCAAATAAGGAGATATGGAGAGAAGGGGTAGGGAAGGAGAGAGAGGCATATGGTAACAAAGTTCGAAGGTGAAGATAGAGAGAGAGGGGGGGGTGTGGGGGGCGCAGAAAGGAAGAGAGAGAGTGCATAAAGGTAGGGAAAGATATATGATGATGGAGAGGGAGAGAGGGGGAGGTAAGAATAAAGACATAGACAGTGAAAGGTGGAGAGAGAGAGGGTGGGGTGATAAAGAATATGGAGAGAGAGGGAGAAAGGGTAGCAGGAAGGAAGAGAGATATAAGCGAGAGAGAGGGAGGGAAGGGGAAAAGAGAGAGAGAGAGAGAGAGAGAGAGAGAGAGAGAGAGAGAGAGAGAGGAGGAGGAGGGAGTGATAGATAGATAGATAGATAGATTGGAGAAAGAGAGTTTATGTTTTGGAGTTAATATAGAGAGATAGTTGGAGAAAGAGAGTTTATGTTTTGGAGTTGATATAGAGAGATAGACTGAGATATAGATATAGATGTAAGGTGAAGAGAAAAAAAATATAGATGGAGAGAAGGAGGGAGGGACAAGGAAATTGATAGATATGGAGTGAGAGAGAGTGTGTGCTTGGTGGGGCGAGATAAAGAGAAAAATAATGAGAGATTTAAGGATATATAGATATATATGGGGGAGAGAGGGAAGAAGATTTCTTGCAATAGATGCATTGATTTCAATGTAGATGGTGATTTATAATCCTATTTGATTTCTTGCATTAGATGAATTGATTTTGGTGTAGATGTTGATTCATAATGATATTTGATTACTTACACTAGATAGATTGATTTTAATGTAGATGATTTCTAATCCTATTTGATTTCTTTCACTAAATGCATTAATTTCAGTGTAGATGATGATTTCTAATCCTATTTGATTGATTTCACTAGATGCATTAATTTTAATGTAGATTTTGATTTTTGGTTATATTTGATTGCTTGCACTAGATGAATTGATTTCAATGTAGGCTACTTTTAATCATATTTGATTGCTTGCACTGAATGCATTGATTTTAGTGTAGATGGTGATTTCTAATCCTATTTGATTGCTTGCACTAAATTCCTTGATTTCAATGTAGATGGTGATTTATAATCTTATTTGATTGGTTGCACTAGATGCATTAATTTTAATGTAGATGTTGATTTCTAATTATATTTGATTACTTGCACTAAATGCATTGATTTAAATGTAGATGATTTAACTAAATGCATTGATTTAAATGTAGATGATTTATAATCCTATTTGATTTCTTGCACTAAATGCATTTATTTTAGTGTAGATGGTGATTTCTAATCCTATTTGATTGCTTGCACTAGATACATTGATTTCAGTGTAGATGTTGGTTTTAAATCCTATTTTCCCACTTGCACTAGACTCATTTATTTGAGTGTAGATGTTGATTTCTAATCATATTTGATTACTTGCATTAGATGCGTTGATTTTAGTGTAGATGTTGTTTTCTATTATTATTTGATTTCTTACATTAGTTGCATTGATTTCAATGTATATGTTGATTTTTAATTTGATGTAACTGGATGTATGATGGTACAGTAATTTTAAATTCATTGGATTAATAGTGTGTGTGCAATGATTTCAGTGTAAGCACAAAAAATTATTGACAATGTACATTGATTTTTGTGTTATAGTAATTCAACCTATTAATATTAGAGAGCAAGAGAGACAAGGTATGATGTTTACTACAACAACTCGAGCTAAATATTTAAATGGTTTACAACTCCAACTGTCATTTTCAAATAATCAATATGAAAATATGACAAAACTAACATGGGTGAAAATAAGAATATTAGAAGAAAATAGTTTGAAATCGATCACAATGAATACTATTCGTAATTGACTACATTCTTATTATTAACAGTTTCTATCATTCAATATTATTACATTGTCACTTTGCATTCAAAATTTTATTTCATCATTAAAGTTATTTTACAATATTTATCATCTCAACAAACTAAGGTAACTAATCAAACTTAAAATTAAAATAACTCAATAAATATCAGACATATTTAACATATTTAAAATGGTTATGTTAATATTAGATGTATTTACATATTATTGATAAAATTAATCATATGTTCCTCATATTATCGATAGATTTTCCTTGGTCGCACACGATTGAAACTAGCCTAGATCCATCTTAACTCTGGATCTATCAAGCGCCAAGAGGGATCAAATCTCTCGAGGTGAAAACCTTTTCTCAATTTTTGCACTCAAAAAAGAGGTTTTCACCTCGAGAGATTTGATCCCTCTCGGCGCTTGATAGATCCGAAGTTAAGATGGATCTAGGCTGGTATTTACTAATTTATATTATGAATCATAGAAGCTTAGATTCCAAAAGTTAACTTTTTTATTTGAAAAAAAAATAAAAATAAAAATAAATAAAATAAATAAATAAATAGATATAAAATAGAATAAGGATAAAATTAAAATTAAAAATAAAATAGATAAATAAATTTTTTAATTAAAAATAAAAATAAAATAGATAAATAAAATTTTTAATTAAAAATAAAAATAAAATAAATAAATAGAAATAAAATAAAGATAAAATAAAAAATAAAAATAAAGTAGATAAATAAAATTATAATTAAATAAATAAAAATAAAATAATTAAATAAAAATAAAATTAAATAAATTAAAATTTAATAAAAGGATTTTAGGAATGAAGGGCAGGAATCCAACATCTGCTAATCATCCATCCATCATCTCCCTTGCTTAATTTTTAATGGTATTGTGAAATTTTGTTAATTGTTTAGGTATGAACTTTATTTAATTTTTTAATAATATATAAACCTTTAGTAATGATTATAAATATGTAATTCAAAATATTTAAGTATGGTTTATTGTGTAATAATGGATAAATTTGTTTAGTTTTATCAATTTCTATGATAATTGTACCAAGAATATATTTATTTCATTTAATACATAATTTACATGATTATATCAAATTAAACTTTAAATAAAACAATATTATTGGCTTTATATTCTATTAATAATCAAAGTTGTAAATCTCTTTTTGCAAAAGAGCTCCCCTCAAGTCATGCATAGTAGGGAGTTTGAAGTCCTTTCCTTTAGCTATAATAGAGTCCCACATATATTGGTAATAAGGTGAGTGAGCAACATTAAATGGGATATGTGCATCATACCACCATCTAGCAATATATTAAAAAGAAGATTCTTTGCACAGTTACAAGACATGCCATATAACCCTCGATGATGTAGAGCTTGAGCTTCTCATTTGTGTTTGACAACATGAATTTTGATATGGGGGAGAAAATGAAGGGGATTTATTAGCATATATGGGAGCATAAATGAACCCTAGTTTTGGAGGAAAGAATGGGAAGAAGGCTAATTTTGGAGTATTGACGACTTTGATACATTGACGGAGGCAACCAAAGATGTATGATAGCCAATGTCTCAAGAAATCCATTTCTGTATCGATATTTATTTTCAAAAAAATTATAATGCCCCTTAACTTGACAAGGTGCCATGTTTATGGACCCAAGCTCATGAAATGGAAAAGAGACATGATCAAAACCCTTTCAATCTCACCATCTTAGAGCTCGAAGGTGTGACCATGGATCAGAGACAAGAATAAAATCCCTACAACATCACCATCTTAGATTTCAAAGGCATGACCTGAAGTAATGAGAGGGTTTTCAAGCTTAGCGTCATGGGATTTGGCCTCAGTGGAACAATATTTCCTTTCATTTCCAACTGCAGTAATTTAGACTCCATTGACTTGTTGGAAAAATGTTTGACTGGGGAGATACCAACGGAGATCTAGCATCTGGAAAATCTTGCAATCTGATTCCCTTGCCATGAATCTTCTGTGCTTATCTGATTGTGATAAAACCATAATGGTCACATTGAAGCATGATGAAAAGTTTCAACAAAATTTTGAATGCTCATTTCAATGTGCATTTCTTTACACAACAATGTTTGGACAACAAAGAATATGAGTTAAAACTCTTTCACTTCTATGTACAAGTGTGTTGAGTAATATTTTCCCTGGGGATGACCTAGATGCTCAGTTTACTTATTTCTTGAAACAAGCTAGAAATGAAATCTCAACTACACCACTTGCTAGTAAGAGAACAAATGAGTGTCCAATGCAGAGTGGAGCTATCGAATTATATTTTTTTAACCTTCTTGATGATGATGCTAAGATCATATCACCCATTAACTTGAAATACAATGGGGCATTTTCCAGTATGATGGACAACCCAAATATCCACTCGATATTTTTGGTATAGATCAATAGAATATGGCATTGATTGGTGCAAGTGGTGTGAAATACCTTCCCGAAGGGTGGTGTGTCCTTAATCTAGAACCCCAGACCTGAACCTGGTGTGAATTCAATCCATAATATCTAGAATTGAAATAAAATATAGAAGTGTATCCTGGTTTTTTTACACCACATGCCAAAAGCAGCGCATCATATTTAGCACAGAGCTTCTCCATAGAGAAAAGAGAGTCAAAACCAACATTTTTATTCATAAAAAAATTGATAGTTTCCTCTGCCATCAGGACAAAACGTCGTTGGAAAACATCAAGTTTATTTGTTTCCCTATTAGTAACTCCATACATCATCAGACCTCCAATTTGATCAAAACATTCACAAACAGTGACAAATTTTCCAGCTTTATTAAGTTGATCAGCAACAACCAAACCCTTTGGCCCACTGCCCACTATAAAAAATTTCTTCCTGCACCAATTGACCAATCCATATCAAGTTCTAGTTCACCACACCATATAAAATAGAAAATATATTTTCAAAATGATAAGCCTCATAAGAATGGAATTAAGAATTGTAAATGAAAGACACATACCCTTTCCTCTTCTCAGGTGGACGTGGAACAATAAAACCTTCTTCAAAAGTTGTACCAATGATGGAAAATTCAATATTTTTAATAGATACTATATTTTCAATGATTCTTAGTACACATGCACCTTCACAAGGGGAAGTGCACGTCGAGTGAATTCAGTAAAAATTGTTGTTTCCTGTGATCGATCAAATGGTTCTCACCAACACCCTTGGTGTAATAATTCATTCAACTCAGGTATTTTGCTCCTAGGAGGAAATATACTGTTATCTTGCATGGAGGAAAATGTTTCACATGTTCATAATACAAACAAGTGTAAAATCTAGCAAAACAAAAAAGATATAGAAGAAAATTAAAGTGTCATGCCAAGAAAAAGGACTAGGAAACCACATTTGCACTCCTCCAATGGCATGATTATGGATTCCAAACATCAATGTCATATCCAATTTACATAGGAAGAAAATTGGATATAAATGAAAAGGATGAAATGTCTCATGGAACTAAAATGTTTCATATAGATCCTTTTTCCATCACAAAGGCCTTAGACAAGGCAGTTGATGGTTCCAAAATATCCTCCTTTTTACTATTAATAAAAAGAAATATGAAACATTGAAAGCAAAGCACTCGCCCTTTGATTCCTTTCACAACTTCAATAACGAGGCATTTGAGTGGCATGTTTGGCATGTTGTTACTTTCCTAGGATTATGACTTTATACAACAAGTTTCCCATGGGGCACTCTGTTGACGTTAGAATAGTCAGGGGGCATTTCAAAGAATGGATACGAGAGACTTGGGGCCTTGATGTTTTTTTTTATGTTGTTTTGAATTGTTTTTATTTTCTGAAAGTGAGTATGGATATCTTCCCTTGATAAAAATCTTTGGGAAAAGCAAAGTATTTTGTCTTAGATTGTTGCATGTCTCATTTTATATGTTTTCTTGTCAATTTTGTAGTGCTTTAGATCTCGTTTGTTTCTACTCTTGAAATTTTTACTGAGGCCTTATCACTTTATCTATTTGTTCATTATCATTAAATTATTGTTTAATGTATTGTACTTCAACTCATTTTACTTTGACAAAACTAAGCTATTTATCTTGGTGGCCTAGTGTTTGCATGTGACTTTTGTCTACTTGTTGAGATCCCTCAAGGATAAATTTATGCATAGAATTGTCATTAATATGAAATAAAATGTAGGAAGATTGTTTACAGATTCTATGTTTATTTAATAACATCGGCTTCTACATTGAATTTTTCTGAACTAATGTTTGAATTTTTCCTAGATATCATGATGGAGGTTTTTAATGGTTAAGTTGATATGATTAGGTGTATAAAACATTTTCAATTTATAAAATACCTACCAATGTTTTTGTTCAAGAGGCTCTGAAGGACTGGGGTTAAAATGTTATTCTCAAATTATCCATAACAACAAAAATGGCTCAGAGTGTGCAGTTAATACTTAAGTGCACGAAGGTGATGGAAAATGTTACTTTCTTAAGTGAGCAGAATCAGGTAAAACCTGTATAATGAGTGTGGTGTAATGAGATTTGCTTGTTAAAATGGCACCAGTGTCTTTCATTGAAGTTAATAGCTTAAGTAAATATTCAAGAACTAGTGAAATTTAAGCCAATTTAGTTATTCTATATGATATTTTATGTTCTTTCTTTTTAACATAGGAAATTCTTGGAAATGAATTTAAACTTAAAATGTGAAGGACTAGAACTCTCCTTTTATTACCCTTTTGATTAAGGTTATCAAGAATCTTGACTCTCTCTAGTAAGTGGGGATTTCTCCGCATTGCTTTGTGAATAGTGTTAATAAAATGTTCTGAAATTTTCTGCTATATGAGCAATTCTTTTGTTTTGAAAACTTCAACCTTGTATTGAAATAGTTTCTTGTTTTCAAATTTTCGTTATGAAATATTCTTAAGACTTTGAGAGAGATTGATTTTGTTAGGAATACTTTTGAGGCACAGCTCAAATGGTTTAGATTTTGGGAGATGCAAAAAGGTTGCATGAAGTTGGAGCCCTTGATGAACATCTACAACCTGTTACTAAATAATTGTTAGAAGATGAAGAAATAGTAAATTCAGGAAGGAAAAATATTAACAATGCAAGTATATTTTTAATCAAGCATCACATGATATGATATGGTTTAACTCCCATCTGTTGCATTTGGTTGAAACAACAAAGGAATCCTTACCACAACCATGATTCCATACCTATGAATCATCGTGTCCCATGAAACCAAATATTTTTCAGACATATTGTCAAACATCTAGTGAGCTCTATCTATGCTTCCACACTTGCAATATATGGATATGTTGGTAATATCTAAAATAACATACGACTCAATCATTGATGTCACATAATCACGGTCTCTTATGCTCCTAGGAGGTTAATCATTCATCATTTTATTAAGTTAACTTGAACACTAAACACAAACACAATTGAAAATATCCTTCAAATGTAATAACATTAAATAATGTTGGTAATATGCTCCATCTAAGGATCACTTAGATTTTCTTCATAAATATAAAAATACTTTTAATTTGAAAACATAATCTAAAATAACTTCTAATTGATTAAATATTTTTATTTTTTTAATCAATTTTATTTTTTTAATTGATTAAATTTTTTAATTTTGTAAAAAAAAAATGGATTAACGATTGAAAATCCAAATATTAAAAAAAATTGAAAATTGTATTCCCGCCAACTAAACCCAACCCAAAATAAATAAAAAAGTAATAGTGTTTGCCCTAAAAAGTTAATAGATTTTGGTAGTACTTAATAAAGATTTAAGCCGGGAAGAGGGGTTTATAAAATTGCCTTTTTTTAATGTGGTCTTGTGGAACAGGTTGGAGGAGGAACGACTTTGCGTGAGGCACTGTAGTGGACACAATCTGTTGGGTATCGACAAGAATTTGAAGGGGGATATGCAAATATGTCGTGGTACAAGGATTTTGGAGGAATTACTGAGGGAGAGAACCATGAATGAGGAGTACAAGATCCCTCTTGCCGCAGTTGCTGCAAATATGGACCATTTTTTTTCCAAAGGAAGTGGGAAGTCGTTGGTCAATCTAGAACGCAGATCATATCATGATGGACATCTAATGGTGTAACGTCATAGAATTGGAGAGATGCCACTACAAATGGTGATCATCACACATCTTGTGGAGGGAAAGGTGATTGTGGTCAAATGTGGGGAGGTTACCGATTGCCAGACTGGTGGCATCCCCAATGCCAATAGAGGAAACCAAAACTTCAGCCCTTCCGTCACCGCATTCTTGCCATATTGTGTCAAAAGATCCCCCTGATGGGTGAGAAAGAATGTTCACTTCCGGTGCCCAACCCTCCACGAGAAGTCCTCTTTCTACCGTCCATCAGTTATGGCTTCACGCTCGGTGATCAAATCCTCCTCATAGATCTTTCCCCTCTCGAGTCTCAACTTCACTACTCCACCCGACCCCTCCAGCTTCGATTCCCTCGTCGCTCAAATACACGTAACTTACAGGGACTGGGGATTCTTCCATGGCGTCTCTCCCCAACTCCTCCACAAAGCCTAGTCCGAAGCATCCAATTTTTCTTCCCTCCCTTTGCAAGAAAAAGTTAAAAGAGAGGAGAGATTTCGAAAACCCATTGGGATATTACGACACAGATTTCACAAAAAACTTCAGAGACACGAAAGAGGTCTTCGATTTTGTGTACCGAGGCACATATCGTCTTCGAACAGTCAAAAATCAGTGGCATCAGAAACCAGCTAACATACGGTCCTTATTAATCCCAGAGCTATACTTATGCATGGCAAGGTATCCATTCCCTGAAAGGAAAGTCTTAAGAAATAGTTTGAGATACGCACCTCCATGGATTTGATATCTCTAAGCACAATTACCTACCTGTCTGTATTTGATATATGGCTTCTAAATTTTTGACAGATACTGACTAGTTTGCAATGTTTTGTGGATAGAAGGAGGCCTGCCAGAAATATGCAGAGGTCATGGAGAAGCTCGAAACACCTCGGGTAGAGCATCAGCCATGGTTGTCTGAGGTGGCAGATGAAGCACCCAGAGAAAAGTCGTCTGACTCTCTTCTAACCCGAGCGCCGGGGTTCAAGCCTCTACCTTCGACGAGAAGAACTAGATGCTAAACGACATCATTATCACCGACAAAGGGGCCTGCGTGTCCAACCATTTTAAACAATCACAATCATTGAGTTCCTCCCTGGAGTCCCTGGATCTATCGCTGCCGTCTTAGGGGATGAGAGGGACCACGGGGAAAACGAGCTTTCTTGTAGTTCTTTGCAGGTAATCAATGTACAGTGCCTACACAGATCGTCATCAATGCCACTTCCTCATTTTCATTCAGGGGTAGGAGGCCAAGATAATCAACGATTTTTTATTGCAAATGATTTCAAGGAATTTTTCTTTCCTGTACGACACACAATGTTGGATGGTAATGCATGTTCTCCTTTAATTTGAAATGTTTTTCTTTATGCTGATTTTCAGAGGTATTTAATTTAGAGTAAGTATAATGCTTAATAGGCTAATATCGATTTGTTTTTTCTGCAATTTTCAAATTGGTAGATTGGTCATATACCATATTTTATATATATATATGTGTGGGGAAACGTCCATTGTTTTTGTTTTCTTATTTTTAATTATTTTTCTGTTGTAAGTTTGACATTATTATACTCTCAGGCTGTGTTGAAAATTATGATGAATTTATGCAAAAACCATCGATCCCAGGGATAAAATTATTAGTTGTAAAATCCAAACAAATCTGGTTTCAACAATATAATTTTGCCGATAACTTTTTCCTCTTTCAAAGATTTGTTGTAAGTTATTTCGACATTCTTATTCTAGAACACATTATCTCTCTTAAAAAAAGACTTAGAACAATGTTGATCTACTTGTTACTTCATTGTATTTGCGCCAAACCCCAATTCTCCTCAAGTGTACTGAGAATGGTTGATCTCGTCTTAAATGTGCCACTTACTAAACATTAGATGGGCCATTGAACTGCTACCTTTCACTTCCCCGTGAACTCTGGTCTTGAAACACATTGTAGGTCCTTGCTCCTTATTCTAGAAACGCTACAACTGGTTCTATCATCTATGTTGCTGCTTTGACGATGATTCGAGTCAATCTGACCAAATTTTGACAAAACTGCGATAAGAATGGGGCATATCTAGTCCACATTCAGATTTCTGGCTAGGAAAATTGGCTGTATCCATACAGAGGAGTAGATTGTCTTTTTTTTTTCTATAATGGTTCCAAACTGACAAGAATCCATCAGCTAAAGGGAAGTTCAGGACATAGAAAATGTCACAGAATCCATGTAGATTTCTTAGATATGGATTGAAAACATAACATATGTATTTAACAGTAGTAGAGATAGAGTAGATATTTGATATATACTCAAAATGTCATTGTATTCAATATTTCATAATTTCTCCAGCCCAAAACACATCACTTTGTTTTGGTCATCTCCTGCTGGCTTAGTAATTAAGGCTTTTTCGTGGGCCTTGTTCTTGCAAATGCCTTACTGCAATTTCTTCTCGGTGCCTTTAAATCTCCTCCTACTGAAATCTCATCTTGGCACAATTTCCCATTCCCTAATCTTGTAGCCACGTTCATGGGCCTGTGTGTACTTATTGTGGAAACTCTGGTTACTCTCATTTGATAAATTGAAACAAACCGAGTGATAAGAGTAAAGAGCTAGCAGTTAATGGCAAGGATTCGCAGGATCGCCCCATAGAGGAAGATAGAAGGACTGGCCATGAGGTCATTTCTCAGGTAAAATCTAATACATTAGTGTATGCTGTGATTGAGAAATAACTTTTAATTTGTATTTATAGTCTAAGATTTAGGAATCTCTGGACTTTAGAAATAAATTTTTAATTTCTCAAATCTAAAGTTTAAAGTTTAATGTTGTTGCCGTGCGTTGAGAAATAATGGATTTGAGAGACTTTTTATTTATATTCTAAGAGTTAGGAATCTCTCCACTTGAGCAAACATACGGCAACAATATAAAAAATGTCCTCCCCAAGAAGCTCTTCCAATAAAAAGAATCATCACTTAAGAGATGAAAAGGACAACTAAGGGTTTGAGGTTTGATCCCAATAAGGACTTATAGGCAGACAACAAAGAGAACATGTCTTCTCCCTGAGCAGGCTATTCCAAAAGGAAAGTTTCAGCTTTGGATGTGGCGCAGAAGTGGACAAAGTCTGGAGGAGTACGTGTTATTGGAGGGAGAATTTATGATTTTGAAAATGGAAAGACTTTCCACTAGGTGTCTGTGGTGATTAGAATGTAAATATTATTAGTATTACATATTCATATTAATATTAATAATATTTCCATTAACAATATTAATTTTAATATCATTAATTTTATTAGTGATATGGTTATAATGAATATTTTTTTTTGCTTCAAAATCTTTTTTTTTTATGTTAAATAAAAGAGAATTATAATTACTTAAACCATTATTATATTTGTTTATATATTATTTTAGATATAATTTTAATTATTATAATTATTAATTATAATTAAGGTTCACCATGGATTATTATGGTTTAAGAGGGTTACCTATAGATGACTATGGCTAAGAAAAATTGTGTATTATTGAGCATTGGTGAGAATGAGTGACATTCATTGAGTGTGTTGAAAATGTTTAACCATATTTAATTAAAATTATTAGCATGTAAATATTATTAATTATTAAAAGTAATCTCAATATTATTTATATTAAAATCATTAATGATAATATCATTAATACTTTTAATCATATGACTACACCATGTAAATGTGCCTCATCTCCACTTTTAGGGCTTCATTCTTTATATGAATTCCTTGACCTACTTCTCAAGTTTTTCCTATAAATTCTCCTATGCATATTTCTAGCTTATCTAAGCACTCCTTTTTCTCATACCAAAAATAATTCCTTAAGTCCCATTTTTCTGATTTTTCACTTAGTTCTGGTTATATGCTCTTCAAAATCCACATAGAAGATTATAATATTTACTACTTAATACTTTTGCACCACTTATCAATATATATTGATACAAATTAATTAACATTACTTATTATATTTTACTATTAAATATACTTTCATTTGTGATATTTTTAATTCATATACTTTGTTTCCTATATTTTTCTATAATATAATTCAATTCAATTTGTAATTAAAATATAAAATATTCAAAACATCATTTATTGTATTCAGAAAGTGAACAATTTAATAATGTGGAAATCACTTAACATATATAAAATTAAATCCTCACTATAATTTTACAAATTTAATATTACCTACTTTCTTTTTATAACGTGACTAAGTTTGTGAGTTAGAGTTAAGCACCAAACACATATTAGTATCATGTAAGAACTATTAAATTAGAAGTCCATAGTATTTACTCACTCCCTCTGTTGTTTTCTTCTCTCCTAGCCATGGGTGTTAGCTTTATGAAAGTTTTTATAATAGTTTAATTACATAGTTTGGAAAGGAGGTGAGAAATTTAATAAGAGTTAGATCATAGTTCTAAAGAAAATGTTTTATTTATGGTTATTATCTCTTTGTAATTGGATAGTGTTTGATGTTTTTTTGGTCTTATTCTAAGTTTGTATATAAATAGTTTTGGGAATAGAAACTCCCACTTCATCATAGGAATTTAGACTTGATCAAAACCAAATTCGAAGAAATAACTAATGTAAACTATTGACCCTTAGGCATAATGTCACAATGACCATTTTTTTTATGTTTTTTCTAGGATGAAATGGCATTCAAAGAACGAAGTTGAGATGGTTCTACGAGAGATGTCATTATTATATTGATATGGGTAATGTTCATAATCGTATTTTTACATATATTTATATTTAAAAAATTAGGTTCGTGGATAACAATACTTGCATATTCTTCTTAAGTTTTGTCAATGATAGTGAGAATGGCCTATGCTAAAATAGTGTAGATCGTAATGCTTTCCTGGTGATAAATGCTTGCTCACGAGTAATATTTTCATGTGTTTTAAATTATAAAGAAATTTTGTGTGGATAAAAAAAATGTTCGAAATAATTAATTAAATAATATTAATTTTTCTACTAAGGAAAACTATGTATTTTATTTTACAGCAGAGATATAAAACATATTTATTATTAATATTGGCACTTTGTAAGCAACGGATAGCCCCTCAACGTTAGAGAACGAAAACACAATGTAACTTACGTATATCCCCTCGATATTAGAGAACGAAAATACAATGTTCTATGGTGATAGGTTAAAATGCAAGTCCTATCCTTTGTTGAACCGCAACCTTAACAACGATCAATATGCACGGTCGTCTCCTTCCAACGGTGTGAAGTACATTGCCTTGCTTCTAATGATCCGACGTATCTGGTCAAATTTCGTGCAGCTATTATAAACGAACTTTAACCCGCGATGAGAGAGGTTTCCCAAAATCGTTCAGGAACACGTTTCACCCAACCTATGTGATCACTCCAGATTCTGAATTACAGCTTACCACTTTTCTAACTTGCGATATACTGCCGGATTAACTTGAAACCACGTTCACTCTTATACTTCACGGTTCCGGTTCTCGCTTTCAAGGTTCCTTATTGACCAAGGACCCGCTTCTAAATTCAACCCGAATTGTAACTCGCTATACATTCAATTCAAATTTCATGATTTCTGGAGGTTCGATGGTGATAGGTTAAAATTCAAGTCCAGAATGTTCTGTTGCTCCTTGTTACACACATTTCATCCAGCACACGATCTTTACATGATTTCGCCCTGATTATCGACTTCGAAATTAAACAACCATTCAATCATTTAAAAACAAAAAATCAAAGTTCCAAAGTGATTCGTAATGGCATGTTTTCTGTACATCTAATCGCATTAACCATCAAAGTGGCATATATGATACTAACACCAGAAGAAGTTCAGCGGACCAGAATGCAGTGAGGTTCTCAAATTTAATGATTGGCTAAACAAGAAATCTGTGGAGAGATGTGAGAAGCGGGCTGGGAATAGAGATATATGTGCAGTAGTAAATTTGATATATTGAAAACGTTACTAAAAACAGTACAAATACCATCGTCAAAGTCTAAATGATAAACAATCAAATAGTAACCCTAGGTATTAGAGATTTATATTGAATAAAAAAATAACTGCGACAACTGTTTTCTTACTTCCCCATTCCAGAAGGTCCATAAATTCCCTAATTGATTCTTCAATGCCAACTGTTTCAATCATTTTAAAGTTGTTAATAAAAAATCTGAGCAATAGTAAAACTTCAAAATTAACAAATAAAATTATAACTATTCACTTGAGTATTCCAGATATCCCCTCGACAAACGCGACTGCCTCTTCATACATTCGATGTCCTCTAAAAGATGGACACCCACCTCGTCATTCAAGTGAACATATTTTGAAGCCGGCTCCTTTGTAATGTCATCTAGCTTCTTTTTGTCCTCTAAAGCTGAGAAAAATATTCAATCAAACAATGAAATACTTGTTAAAAATCCCTGACGGAGGAGGCTCTAAGCATTTGTCCGGGACAAGAGTACAGTAAAATATAAAAATATGAATAAACAACTAAATCATTGAATGCTTTCTATGTAACGAGATTATTTATACTTCTTGTTCTCATGAATAAAATTAGTATGCTTTTAAGTGGAAAAGAACTACATCATTGACCCTAAAATTGAAGACAAAATTGTTATTACTCACCTGGAAAAACCCGAAGACTTGATTTGACTGAAACACATTATGATACCGTCCGCTATAAATTCCTTCGTATCTTTGATATCATCCTCCTTTCTAGTGAAAAGACCGGTTCAATTGGGTAAGGTGAATGATATGATTGCAGTAAGCACGGTTGATCAGTATGTTCGTAATATCATCGCTCACCACTATAGTACTTGACTTGCACTAAACTTAGAATCTGACAGCCCATTTTTGTATATCTTTAAAATATAAAATAGTTAAAGTTTATAGATTCTCAAGGCTCGAAGGATAAAACAATATATGGCTGTAATTTTTTTTTCACTGTGTAAAAAGTCTCACATGTACGCTGCCAAAAACAACTAATACATACTGAAGAAGGAGCAGAGTGTAATGGCTGTGTCCAAAAGGAAGGATTTCTTACTTCGATCCGAGCCGCACAATCCTGATTCTCTACGTCCAAATGTCTCGGCTGCTCTGAACAGGGTGGCCTTATGGTATGAACGAAATTGGTTGTTACAGAATTTCAAGCATCACCTTTGGCGCGTTGGAGAATGTCGATGACAAATTCATCTTCCTAATCAACGTGTCATTATTCCTTCAACATCCATACGTTTCAGAATCCAAATAGACATGCATTTCAAAGTGCGTGTTGGAGTATGTCGACGACAAATTCATCTTCCTAATCAACATGTCATTATTCCTTCAACACTCACACGTTTCATAATGCAAATAGACATGCGTTTCAAAGTTTAGCTCTAATCCCTCATACGTGGAGATAAATAAGATGCACGGTAAATTTTTAATGATACTTTGGTAAAAGATTAATTTAAGTAGGGTTTAAACACTTGATTTAGACATGAAAGGAGGTTATGCCTTTTAATTTCATTCATTGATTGAGTGGCGACGACGAGAATATACCGGCATATTTCAATCTAGACCACCGGATGAAAAAGATTAATTAGCATAATCACCAATGAAGCGATTTCCGATAGGGGGCTACGCCTATCGGCGTAATAATATTAGATAAAGATAAAATAGGTCACTCGTAGAAATTTTTTCCTGAAATAATTATGGTACCTATCATTGAAGATGATTTTTTTGTATCAACAAGTTAAATTAGTAACGCATTACCAACATTTGTTAATTAATTATTGATATATTTTCAATTACAATAAAATATAAAGAATTAGGTATGATATTAACATATTTTCAATTACAATAAAGTAGGTGTATAATTTATTGAAAAAAATCCATGAACTAATATAAAGAATTAGTAATAAAGAGAGTGGCCATGTAAACATTGTAAGTGAACATGGTAATGTGTTATATATGAGAGTGTAAGTAAGAAAAATTTGTGGTAAAGTGAAAGTAAATTATAAATATAAATATGTTATGGTGGTTTTTAAAATGCTTAAATTATTAGGTATGTACCTTAATTAACTATATATAAGAGTTAAATTTTAATAAATCTTGTTTTAAAAGTAAACGGAAGAAGAGAAAGTGTATGACAAATTAATAATAATGATATATAGTTTGATATTATTTAACTACATTTTATATTTTTTGATTAAATTAGGGATTCAAGAAATCTTGACCTTGTTTAATAAATGGTTTTCAATAAATTTATATTTATAGAATACGATTTGAAAGGGTTAACCTCAATTTATGAATTTAATTTATTTTATTATGAGTTAAAGTATTTTATTATGACTTAAATTATTTGGAATTAAATTTCACTTTGGTATCAAGTGGTTTTCTAATTTAGTTCACTCACAGAACATTGTGAGGTTATCCATGCTTTAACTATTGTATGGTTGATATTTTTATTTCACATATATTGCAACCTTTTGATAAATCCAAAAACAACAAGGTAATGCAAACTATTAAATTTATGTATAATGAGGGGAAATAATAAGGATATAGATAACATGGATGTTGAATAATCTAGTTCATTGTTGGTATTCAATGTTTATAAAAGGAAATGAAATTGATTTTTTCAAATGAATCATGAGAAGAATGCTTATGGTGAACCATTGCTTTATATTTGAATGTAGATGATTGTCATAATTGTGTTGTTACCATATGATGTTATATTCACATTTTATGTTATGATATATGGTTGATGTTGTAATTTATGATGACATGTCATGGTGTGAAGCATTTTGTAATGGTATGCAAATTTTATGGCATGCATGAGTATGTAGTCTTTATTATTCAGAAGGTTGTGATAACAATGATGTCATGATATCATGATCACATGCAAGTTTTGGCAGGTGGATTGTTTTATATGATAATATAATGTTATAGCTAATGCATTGGTTGCATGATTAGATGTGGTGATTGACAAGAAATCCATAAATGGCCTCAAAGGGCTTGTTACTTATGATCTCATGGGAGCCCATACCTGCGAGGGAGAATATGAAATACCATATGGGTTGGCGACATACTCAATCAACACTACAGATGTCAATGGTAGCTTTGTGTTGTATATCTCCTTATCAAGAGCACTTGCGAAGTTATGAGTCCATCTCGGGGAAGCCAAGTGCAACATATTGGATTTGGATGCGGAAGTATAGTGGAGGTGTGAGAAATTTAATGTTTGGAGCTGTGCACGTTAGTGAGTGTGGACTAAGTAGACCAACCTTTCAAGATTCGTAGAGTAATAGTAGTTGAGACTATGGTTGGGAGGGGGTGGAGAGTAGTCCCCAACAATTGTTTTGCTGCCAGTGGGATTCAAATAAATTTCAACTCTGAAATCAAAAGTAAGGAATATTGTAGCTGGTGGTAAGTTGTATTTTCTCTTGTTTTTCGACAATTTTATGCTAATTATTTGAATAGTTTGTGTGTTGATTATTAACCACATGCTTGATATAATTAGTTGTATATTTTAATTTGTGGGTGGTTAAAAAACTATTTACATATATGAAAAATTATGTAGTAATAGGTCATTATAGAGAGTTCTAACAAATTGGATCTAGACACGATGAAAAAGAAAAAGTAAAATAGATCTAAATTTGGGACCAAAGGGTTTCTTCACAGTCATATTTTATAATACAAAGGACCACTCAGAGTGATTTAAAAAGGGATATACATTTTAATTTGAACCAAAATACATCTAAGGTATTACATAAACCAATTTTCACTAAAAACTGAGGATTATAACATGTTTTAGTGTGGATTTGAATTCACTCCTTAGGCCAATAATTTTATGACGAATAGACCTTGACAGGGCTTGCTAAAATTATTTTTGGAAGCTTTGTGAAAATATTGCATGTCACCAATATGATTTGTTGGACCTCATATGTTAAGATCTATGTATGTATGAATGTAGCAACAACTCACTTAGGCTCAACAAGTAAGACCTCTCTCAAACTCATAACAATCTCTTATAAATAAATTTAGTGGATCCAAACATTAGACTATGAACATATACCATTTAGATGTCAGAAATGTTACAACTATGTCCATTTATTTTAATATTTCCCATTGAATGTAGAAAGCATTTGAAATAAATTTAAAGATCAATTGAATAAAGAAGGTTTCAAAAAGGTACCAAAAAAATGGAAGGTGGGGAAAAGCCAACAAACTAGTGACGCAACAAGAGGAAGACAAGAAGGAAAGATACAATGCCGAGAGTGGGATTAAAATTCAATGTGAGCATAGTGAGTCATTATCTAGTTTCAATGATATAGAAAATTGTAAACCATCTAAAAAGGAATGGGATCAAATGCGCAGGGGATCTAGAGAGAAAGACAATGTCCCCACCAGTGTTACTTATGATATAATGATAAATGATTTATGTGGGCAAGGCGCTTCATATAGTCAAGAAGAGGGTTATTCTAGCAAAAAAGATTTAGGGATTTGTGGGGTTGAATAGATTTCAGAAATTTATGGGATCAAACTAGGTGAAATGCATGCTTCTACCAACTCAATGGTACAGGGTGATGGAAGTTCAACCAATTTGGAAAGATGTGATTTCAACGAAAAAAGAACCGGAAGCAAATATATGGAATTGTTTGTTCTAACTATACATTTAAATAGATTTTCTCCTAGGTTACACTTTTTGGAAAATTTCCTATTCAATATGATTCAATTGACAGAAATTTTGGGCTAAATTTTTTAAATACATTCGGCTAAACTATTGTACTAACATTTGCATGAAAAACTGACCATTTAGATCAATGCTAACCATATAACGATTTTTTTTGCTGGAGGGGGAATAAACCGAAAATAAAAAATTTCAGCCCAAACTGTTTTTCGCCTGAAAAAAAAGTTCCGCCGTAAAAACGTTTATATATATTATGGTCGTGAGGCCGTTGAAAAATTTTGTGCAGTTGTTGCTTCATTAGTTAGCAGTTGATTCGTTGTTGGATTGTTGTTTGGGTGTGCACTGGAAGAATCAATTTGCAAGCAACCGTGTAGGTGAATTCTTATTTTCGACCATATTTTAAGGAAAGTGAAGAAATATTTTAAGGAAAGTAGAGAAATAGTAAAATGTAGTGTTTTCCGGTTACTCAATTTTTTCTTTAATAGTCTAGTTCTGTTTGTGAAATGTTTTAGTTATGTTGGTGAAATGGTCTAGATCGGTTTCGTTCGACTGGACTTTTTACATCCCTAGTGTCGAATTATCTACGGGCGTCAACTTAATTGTATCTGTAGCCAAAACTGTAACTCTTGCTTATTTCAATCCCCCATAGTTGCATGTTTCAATCAGAAGTAGACCCTAGAAAAGGATGGTTGCCACCATCGGAATGACGGTGTGGAATATATATAAATGGGCAATTCCGACCTCTTCCAAAACATATTTAGTATTAAATTGAAGTGCATCATTTTATTTTTGGCTTTTATGGGACTTTCATTAGATTATATTTGTATTTCATTTTATTATGATTGGTAAATTATGTATTAAATTCAGAAATATTTTTGATATATTTTTATGTAATGCAAGTTATTATTGAAATTTTATAAGAGTTTTTTTTTATATTAATTTAACATAATAAATAAAAATAATATATATGGATTTAGTGCAAGGAGGTGAGTTGTCCATTATATTACCTTGTAATCACTATAAAAATAAAACTAAATAATTAAAGAAATAAGTTGTGGTTTAAAAATATGTTAAAGCTAAAAAAAAAATTAAAACGAGAGTATTATGTTATTAATGCTTGTTCTATTTCAGGTTTAAATTTAATTCTTTGTTTTGAATTTTATGTAAGGAGATAATGGTTGGAATTAATTCCTATGCTTTAAAAGTATATTTCAGAGTCAAAGGGATCCAAGAGAAGAATCTATTAAAAATTAGATTTTTTTATTGTTAAAATTGTTGGAGATATTAATATTATAACAAACAATTATAACAACTATTTTGGAATTAAGTTTTAAGGTTGGTGTTCAAATGACATTTACCTTAAAAATAATTTAAGGTTTAGTTTAAAGGTGGGTGTACATATGACATTTACCTTAAAAAAAAATTAAGATTTAGTTTAGAGAGGTGTAAAATATGTTTTTACCTTTAAATTAATTTATATGGTATAATTATTTTTAATTAACCCTTTATACATATATTTCTTGTTTTATTTTTAGAAATTATTTATAGAATTGAACTTGAATGCTATGATTTATCTTCCACCCATTTTTTAATTCTTCCTCTAATAACCTTGAGTGATTAAATTTTAGTGGAGCTTCTAGCTTAACGCCTTCATGGGCCATTTAGAAGAGAATATGAAGATGACCGGCTATACCCTAGAACAACACTTTAGATTTAATCATTGAATTGACAACATCAAGCCATAAATCGTTTCTTTTCTGATTGAATTTTAAGAGGGAGATTAGAACATTGAGCTTCCATTTTCCAATATCATTTAAGTAACTCCTATTTTGATTTATTCAAGTGGAAATTCATCATATGTAAATATGTATGTAAATAAATTTGAATTATTTGAATAACATACCCCTTTGGGTTGACTCCTCAAGTAGTTACCTGGTAAGAGGTAATATATAACACTTTATATCCTTGTCTATAATGAGCAAAATTCTATATATAGAACTATCAACAAAAATAGAATATGATTCAACATATACACATTAGGATTTGATATGCATTATGTAAATCTTAGGAAACTTGTCGTAGTGATACTTTTTGAATACCAAAATGGATGCACTCACATAAGTCCATATACTTATTTCTTCCTAATCATGTTTTGAGCTCATCATATTCTTTTGTTGGTGTTAATCATCATATACAAGTTTCATATATAAAATTTTAGGTTAAATCCTTCCTGTAATATTCCATCATTCAATCACAATAGATACTTACTTTTCACCATTTTCCCATAAAATAAGGGATTTGAAATAAATAAATAAGTTATTCATTTTATTTAAGTTCCTTTTTATAGGTATCATAAAACCCTTTAAATATGGTTGAAAAATTGACATTATGAATAGAATTTTCTTGTTATCCCAATCAAGGTTAGGCAATGATGCCTCCAAAGGAAAAGGAATGTACTTGGAAGGAAAACAAACAAGGAATCATTTTATATTGCATTTATAGAAGGCTTAGGAACAATCAGGGAGTATCCATCCAATGTAATTATAGTCTTCACCAATTACTAACTTGTGTGAAACTAGATGAAAGGCTTGTGCCCAGTCAAAAAGGAGAGGCTAAAAAAACTTCATCCAGAAGTAAAAAATATTTTAGTAAATTTCTATCATTTAACATAAGACATTGTTCAAATTTGAATAGGATTTCTAGTGATCTATTGTATGGGGAAATGATAATTCAAGATTTGTGTGTGAAATATGAAATGGTGTTAAGAATATCTCCATGAAAATGTATTGATGGAAAATTTAAAATATATTTGATATGTGTGTGTTTTTTAGTTATAAATGTGGTGTTTTTAAAGACCATGTTCTTTTTCAATACAATCCTAAATGTGCCCCAACTATTCAACCACAACTTAGTGAACCTCACAAATTCTAGAAAATATTGTATTTAATTCTCAAAATGTGCACTTTAGCATTTTTTTTTTAGTCTTCAGTATATTTTAAATGAAGAATTTACACCAAATAATTTTAAAGTAACCCTAAGATAGTTACATTAATTTCCTGAATTTTTCATCTTTTTAAATAGAAATTTTAAATATTTTTAAATACATGAGCTAAATTCAAGGATTTATGTGTGTGTGTGTGTGTGTGTGTGTTTCGTGGATCGAGGGCTTGAATCATCACATGAGAATTTGCCACTTGATTCTTAGAGGTGAGAATAAATTAAATGTCATGCATCAACTTAAGGGAAAATTTATGTGCATGCTCACAATATTTGTCATGGATCGAGGAGATTATCAAATCAATCATTGGAGTTCCATCATTCATTACATCGTGATATCTGTGTGTGTGTGTGAATTTAATTAAATGATAAATAGGTAGACTCATGTACATACATATATTGAATAGATTTTTTTCTATTTAACTTAATTAATATATTAAATGTTTTTTTTTTTTTAGAATCTTCTCTCACTATGTCATTTCCTGAGGGTGGTCAACATAATCCTGGTGGTGAACAAGCTCATTGAACTCATGTACTTGGGCATGATGGTGTTCAACCATCACCTGTTGGTCGTCAATATCAATTGGATCATCATGAGCCTCAGGTTCCAATGCATGTATACACATGCAAGATACCCATGTACAAGTTTATGTAAGTATATTGATGCAAGGGGTGAAAATGTTTATCAAAGTGAACAGAGAAATTCAAGAAGAAGAAGACCATACCCCAACTACCCATTATCCATATGATATGACGGATGAGCATCCTTGGGAAGAAAATGCCCAAAACTGTACATAGGTGCATAGGTAATTATTCAAAATTAAAGAAATACCTTCTCATTTTGGAGATCCATACAAAGATTTGACAAATCTTAGAAATAATCCTGCACTCTCTAAGGTCATATCTTGATATTTTCAAGAATCTTGGGGGACAACTCATTGGTTTATAAATATGATGAGACGTAGAAAGGAAGCAATGATGGATCCTAATAAATGGGTCGAGGTAAGTAGAAGGGTTACAAAATCACATTCAAAATCTATCTTTAATTTAAAAGAAGGGATGAAAAGAAGGATGCTAAAGGTGCAATATTTCAACCATTCTAAAATAGCCTACAATTTGTATGATAGGTTCCTTGTAGTGTATAGAAAGATTCCATAAAATGAAGAAGTTCCACATTATTTTGCAAATTTTTTATTTTGCATAATTATTTCTGGGTATGAGACCTATTTATACTAACCTTCGAGGTGAATTTTATGGTATTGAGAGAGGTAGGAAATATGAACGTACGGGTGCATTGATAGATAGTGAATTTCCCCACCCTCAGCCGCCTTTGGTACCTCAACCTCCTCGCCTTCTAACTTTGTGGTCAGATATGGATGCCACTTATCAAATTCGTCAAGATGCAAGGGATTCCATTATAGAGAACATCACGACTACATTGAAAGGAATTGATGTTGATCAAAATCAACAAAGAGCAGGTGTTGGTTCACATGCTAATCTTTTATATAAAACAGATGAGGATATAGATAATATGAATATTGAAAATGTTTAAATAATTTAGAAATGGTTGTTGTGATGGTTTGCAAGACTTAATTAGTCATGAGGAAGAGAGCATGGGATCTATATGTGTTGATGGTTAGGGTGGACATTTTAATGTAATGTTATGTATATATTAATTTTGATCCACATACAATTTGTTAATTTTTTCAGATGTAATCTAACACAAATTTATAATAGGTTCACCTTTTGCAGTTAATTCATTCGTTGAATGAAAATTTTGATAATGTCATGGTCGCAAGTTGAGATTCTAATCAAGATATGTTGAAAGATGCTAGTTTTTTTTAGAGTTCATGTTGATACTGTTATTTGAAAATAAATAATCACATATATACGTTTTTGACACAGTGCCACCCTTTTCCACCCTATTAGGAGATGTGTCAAATATTCGCTTGTAAAATTTATTGAATATTTCACTTTTTTTTTTTTTTTTTGAAATTGAAGCAAGTTGCATTAAAAAGGGAGACATATATCTTACAGTTTTAAAAATTTTTAATTTTATGTTTGTGGTTCTGAAGTGTCTTTAGTGATGGATTCTAACGACAAGGATACAATCATCTCAAAAAATTGTAAAAATTGTTTAACAATTTTTTTAATATTGCCATTTTATGAATTTTCATCTAATATTTTATTTTTTTAATATATATATGTACTTGCATTGTACAAGGCATTCATTAGGGAAAAATGTAGGGGGAACACCATGAGGTATTGCATGGAATTTTCAACTTTTTATAAAAAAAAAAATTATGATTACATTCTCATTTAATTCTAAAACATTAAAACTTAATTTTAAAGTATAAATATTATGTATATATCCATATTACACATGTTGTGCAGGGAACCCATGATTATAATGAGAGCATGATGATGTTGATAGATTATATATTTCAGTGATATTCTCTTTGATGCAAATTTTATTTGACAATATTTTTATAATATTTACATTTATCATGGTATAACTTTTGGAAATATTTAAAGTAAAAGTATTTATTATGAATTGATATCTTTGACGAAAATTTTATTTGGCAACTTTTTCTTATATATTTACTTTCATAATGATATAAATTTTGGACATATATTAAATAGAACTCTTTATTATGATTTAATATGTTAATTTTCGAGTTTATGTACATTTTACATGATGATTCTTATAATTGCATTATAAAAAATGGCACAATTTACATGATGCATGGTTTTATGCTTAAAGGTTTTACATATTTAAGTTCATAAATATGAAGGAGTGAAAGTAAATTTGTATTTAGTTGGTACATTTTCGATGATGAATCTTATAATGTTAGTAGATGATTCTTAGGTTTTGTTCAAAGTTGTTTTGTCAAGTTATTTAATCAATAGTAAAATTGCAAAGTGAAAAACATAGTACATTTTGAATTTGAATGAATATTAAAATTGTTTAGATGTCTGAAGCAATCATAACTTAAAATTGCATTATAAATATGGTATACATTTTTCATTTATGAATAAATAATCATATTATATAGAAGCGATAATATGGATGAGGTTTGATAATTAAATTTTACTATAAAGTGATACATGGTACAATTTGCATGATGCATGGTTTGATGCCTAAATGTTTTACATATTTAAGTTCATGAGTATGAAGCAATGAAAGTAAATTTTCATTTATTTTGTACATTTGTTTTGTCAATTTATTTAAACAATAGTAAAATTGTAAATTACAAAACATGACACATTTTGTTAGGTCCCTATATTAATAGTGTAGTCCCTTCTTATTGTTAGTATAGGCCCCTTATGTTATTTTTGTGCCCCTGTAACCCCCATATTGTTATTATTGTGCCCTTATATTATTATTGTTAGGTCAACTAGGATTATATTGTTACCACATGGACTCCAATATATAGAAGGAGGTTTTTTCATTTGTATCATCCCAGAATTTTTCATTTATGTAATGTAAAGAAGGCTTCCCCCTCAAAGTGGCTTATTTATAAGGCTCTCATCTCTCTTTTCTTCAATTTTTGGAGCTCAGTTCATAACATTTGGTATCAGAGCTTTGGATTCTAGGGTTTCACTGCTTCAAATGTGTCATCATGGAATTTTCGCTATAAAAATTTTTCAAGAAATGTTAAAAAGTGGAAATTTTTATCGCACAAAGCAAAAATCCTAAGGAACTTCGTGTAAAAATTCCAGATCTTGGTTCGCAAGATTTTTGGAGATATGATCTATGGAATTTAGGGTTTTTTGAGGCTACCAAATTTAATTTAAAATATATGACCTTGGGAAAATCGTCATAACTCTCTCTGTGAGCATCATATTGGAATTATGTAAAAGGTGGCCCAAAGTACATGGACTTTAGTTTCTTGTGTGTCAATTTTAGAGCCGAAGGATGAAAACGTGACACGTGGCATGTCGTATAATTTTTCTCTACTCAACGAGTCCATAATGAGGTCATTGTGGGAGATTGGGCGTAGCTTTGTATTGAAGCATCCACATCAATTCAGACCCATGGCATTTGAAAGAAGCTTTAGAGGGATATTATAGGATCGAATTTCAGATATTGAAGATCTAAAATCGCATAGATAATTCAATTTCAATATCGAGCTCCTCAAAAGCAAGAAAAAGGTGTGTATTTTTTTTTTTAAATTGCATAAGTATTATTTGAAAAATCAGTCTGAAATGATTCCAAGGGAATATTGAAGCATAGATATCAGTATTTGGTTCTAAAATTCCCCCTAAAAATAATTCAACACCTATTAAGCCCTCAGAATACACTACAATGACTCATGAAGATGAAGAAGTGCAACATGATATATCAGAATTACAAGAGCAAGTGCACGAAATTTCACTCTCGCAATGAGCAACAAGAAATGAAATGGAAGTTTTTAAGAAAGGCATGGAAGCTAATATGGATGGTTTTAATAAGGGCGTGGAAGTTAATATAGATGGTTTGAAGAAAGAATGGAAGCAAAGATGGATGGTTTGAGGAATGGCATGGAAGACATGGAAGAAAAAATGTAAGGTTTGAAGGAAGACATGGAAGGTTTGAAGGAAGGTTTGTCAAAGTTGATATACGAAATTATTCCTAATGGTGAAAAGATAGTAGAGGAAGCTAATGATGAGAACAAAATAAATGTTAATTGTGATTTTATAAACTTGAATGTTGGATGGAATACGCACCATATTCCAAAGATCAATATGAGGAAGTTTGATGGCAAGGATCCCGTAACATGGATACTACAAATGGAGCAATATTTTTATCTCAATAATGCACAAAAAACACAAAATTTACACTTTGCAACTTTATATTTAGAAAGAAATATATTTTCATGGTATTAATGGTTTTTCTCCCAAAAAAAATTGTCACTTGGTCAATTTTTACAAAGGAAATGATAGCACATTATGAGGGTACAAAGAGAAACACCTTCTTTAGCAAATTGATAAATCTCAAACAAAAGGATTCAGTGGTGCAGCACATTCAGGAACTCCAAAAATTGAATATAAGGTTAATTGATATTCCATACGAACACAAGATTGATGTCTTAAAGGGAATTTAAAGGATAAAATCCAACGTGATGTTCGCCTTTGGGAACCAGATTCATTGGAGAAGGCATTTAGGTTGGAAAGAAAAGTTGAATGTAAAATTATAGTGACAAGGAAGCCTACCACTCACATCTATAAATATGGAAGTGTTGCTACTCCTAGACTTCCATAACCTACAAGGTGGACACCACAACAATTGGAAGAAAAAGAGTAAAAGGGCTTTCAGTTGTGATAGCAAATACACTTGTAACATCTCCAATATGTCAAAAAAAAAATATAAATATCGTGCGAACAATATTTTATTCACCTCGACAAGTCATTAATTGCCATGATCTTAATGCATCCACTTATATTTTTATCCAGCTACTTTCTTTCAAACATACACCTCTAATAGTTTGAATTGCTACTTATCTTATAGTAACGTAGTTAAGTGGTACTTTTAGGATGCCTTCCTAAGCCACTAGCATTAGAATTAAATGTCACAACAACATGCTTGCACTCGTTATATTGAACAACTATAATTTCTCACTTTATTGAAATTGACCCATACCTAACTCTTTACTCACCATATATATTATCTGGCTTTAGCTTAAGAATTACCATATAAGCATTTGAAATAAATCAAATCCACTTTGATTTCATTATTCTTAGTACTCATAATATGCAAAGGTTCTTACCTCCTTATGCATACTTTTGACCTTTAATCATTTCTTTACTCACATATCCGCCTTTCATTACTTTCCACAACAGACATGGGGTATGACTCATTTATAAGGTTTACTATTTCAAGTTTTCTTAATATTTAGCATTATATATACAATGATATGCTTAAATTATTATATTCCCAGTCATATATGATGATAAATACGTCTATACCCTACTCTACTTCATTGGGTAATTCTTCATTAATCTTTGAACATACCCCAAATAAATTTATCCATTTCTATAGTTAAAGTATTTTCTTAACTATTTATACCCTTTATAAATTTGATATTAGTTAATTGATGTTTTTCACAATCTTACTCTTCTAATATATGAATTTACACTTTCTTGACCTCTACAAGCTAGACATAACTTATAGTTGCTATATAAAATTTATATCCATCATCCTACAATTAGAAGAACAGTTTGTATCACAATATTTTCTCCCTCTTTTATCCTATAACTTAGGACCTATAGACTATATTTATATACTCGTTGTTAAATGATGTGGTGTATTCTAAAATACCCTAAATTGGATTTACATTTCTAACTTACAGTGAAACTCCTATTAAATTTCATATCATAATATTTTTAGAGTAAGTCCATGTGTATTTACCACACATGAATGCCACTAAACCATTCCATTAACCCTTCCAACGACGAACTGAATAATATTTAATAATCTCTTTGGAAATATTTTAAACATCACATTATGCCTACGTGGACTTACCCTTCCAGCGTCACTCTTAGAGTTAATAATTGCCACTCAAAACTTTGGATAAAATATGTGATAGTAATTTTATTTGGGTTTTCGAATGGTCCTATTCATTAATGCCAAGACCAGTCTTTACAGTATATTTGGAAATTCGAGATAGGATATTTTCTTCCATTAATTGTGACTGCACTTATCCTAGTACTGTTGACACCAAACAACTGTACTGAAGATAGTATTGGGATTTGTGAATATTGAATTTAACGTATTGAATCACATGGAATTAGACAGACCCTTTTGGGCCACGTGAAACTCAACCCACACCCTATTTCCGAACACTTGGATGTCTATGATTGAACCTAATTTAAGGTTGGATCACCCCATAAAAATTTACGGTTTAGTTTTTTCATTTCTCTTTTGGTTTAGTTGTGAAGGATTCCAGGGTGTCTATGACACTTCTGTCCACCGAATCGATAAGATTGTCTACAATAATCTAAGGATAAGATTTTTGTGTTCACACAGGAACCGCCTCCGTAATTCCTCCAGGTAACACGTCTCTATGGTTGTAATATTTACTGTTTCTTATATTCAAAATTTTCTTCGCCTCTATCTAGTGTTTTTATAAAATTTGAGTTTATGCCCTCAAGAAGTATTTATTTTTGTGACCAGAGAGAAATGAGTTGAAACGTTCCTTCCTGATGTGTTTTCCAGATCAGTAAAAATTTTTCCTCCATATGAATCTTGGGAATTTGTATTTCATTGTTTGTCTTCAGTTCAGTTACTATGTTTTTTTGTACATATATTATGATAAATATGGAAGAGTTTGGGGTTCTGAATGGTTCAATAAGACCTATGGCGAGGTATTAACAATATTGGCTTATATTGTTCCTCTACCCTAATTTAGTTTCCATAGTTATTCTTATGGATTTTTTTTTCTTTTACCATTAATCGTTTGGGGAATTATATTCTTATTTTCGAATCTCCTCAGGTCGACTACCATACTGAGTTTCAGTCTAGTAGGGTTTTGGTTTAGAATTTTGTATTGGGTTTTCTAATTCGAGGACCTCATTGTCCCACATTACTCTATAGGAAATGTCGGTTTCTACTTTCATAGACTATCACAACTCTTCCTCTTTTAGTCCTAGGTTTTCTGAATGATGACTCTCAACTCTCAACGTACATATGGGTTTCAATTCTTGGTTGAATTTAAGTTATGTATTCTATACAATTAGTTATAACGTCATTCCATTTTAAAATTCACTATATGAATAAGCTTTCTCTTTTTATGCAATCTGTATAACCACATATACGTATGTTTCTCATGCTCTGAGATTGTGTTGACGCATTTTCATTTATTACATTTAAATTTTCATATACTTCCTCAGCACTAATTTCGTCCCCTTTCACTAAATACAGACATAACATGGAAATGCCATTCCCTAAGGTATTTAACCAAATATTTTTTTATTTACATTCTGTCTCATTTATATATATATGAAATTGGTTTCAACCATTACTTCTCCAATCCTAACTTCTGACTATGTTCCTTGCAGGTATGATCATAAGTCACCTCCTTATGGAGTTAGTGTGCATTCACTGTACATCAATATGTGTTAGTAACACAGAGACTATTTTTTTACAGGTTGGTAAGATGCCTATTGGGCTTTCTCCTATGCACTTTGCATATATATTCTAAGATACATTACAGTTTTTATTAAAAAGTACATAGTTATCTCTGTGTAAATTTTATTATAAACAATCCCTTCTTTAAACTGTACAACTTTTTATGAACTGTAAACATTTATACAGATGTAATTATATGGAATTATCACTTGCAAATTTTTTATTATTTACTTTATAAACTTTATTTTTCATCGAAATATTTCTATAAATCCAAATTAGTATCTATATTCAATTATAATTTCACTTTCAATTCGAAGGTAGAGATACCTCCTAAAAATATACATATACATATTTTTCTATCTAGCAACTGCTAGTTCATGACTGATCTTTTCCAATTTATGTTGCAGTACAGAATGTAATTAACTACATAGTGCAATAACTTAATTAAATACATTGTGCATTCATTTTTCATTCATGTATACATAATTATGTTTATAGTTAATTTCAGAATAAAATATACAGTTTGATAAAAAAATACTAGAGTAGACCTATAATTGAAATATCAATTTCCTATGAGGTACCTAACCTCAGATTTAAACCTAATACTGGGTTTAGACATTCTAAGAGTTGGTCCTCTACAGAGTTATGTATGTACAACAATAGAGGACAAACTATTTTTATTACAGTCGGTTCTGTGCAATGTAAAGACCTTCCACTTTAATTTCTAATTCATCTAATTTCCACAGCATAGACTCATATTCAAATTCAAAATTTCATACATATCTATACTAATTTACTCTCTCAGCAAACTCATATCAGAACTAAACTATAATTTATAAGTGAAATTAATTGGTGCATACCACTTAAGGTAGACTACGTTCCACCCAAACTTTGAGCTCTTTCTCCACATATCACCCCCCAGAAGATATCAATTTATCCAGTAATAGATAACCTCTTGTCTATTATGAATCTGCTTGTATAATCTTGCTTTCACATCAACCTATTTCCCTTATCTGCGTCTAGTTAAATCAGGATGCTGCTTTCCTGTGTGCCTATGATTTCCTTTTGTTTCTTCCACAAAAGTACTTTAAAGCTAGATTTTCCTCTTTATAGCTTTATTCCACCTCTTCCGAGTAATTTCCTCTTTACTAGGGTATATTTTTATATTTTTTATCTCCAATATAAATTGCAATATTAAATTTTATTTCCTCGAAGTATTTTTGGAGAACTGGGAAAGTCTTATGATCCTTACCCATCCTCACAGATTTGGATCTTTGATCTCTAATCATTATCTACTCTTTGCACCATTTATTCCTTTTCCGTTTTATTAATTTAAATTAATAAAATAAATACACAATCAATATTTTCCTTGGGTTCCATTTGACCCTTAGAGACTTTTACTGCATACTTTTTTAAAAGCAGAAAATTACAGACATTACATATTCCCCGTCTAAAAGAGAACACCGTCCTCGGTGTTATCAATTTCAAGGTTGATTTCTCAACTCCGGAAGAAGATTCCTCCTTCTTTTTTTCCTCTAGCTCCGAGCAGTTTCTTCAGAGTACAAGTACCATCATCTGCCTTTACTTTGTATAATGCTATAATCGAGAGGTGATCTAAGTGCATATTAGTGGCCACCTTCCTATTCCACTTAGGGCCCCACCATTGTCTCTTTCAGTTTTTTAGTTTCGGCACAACTTACTATTTTTAGAAGTTTTTCGGGTCCTAAACTTTCAGATCCATTTTGAGGCCCTAAATGATGTTTTTTTGGGAATCCTAGTAGAAAAATGGGTACATGGATTGAGGTTTGTCACATCAGAAGTTTTAGTCCTCAGATAGATCTTTCTAACGAGGTATGGTGCATGTAAAACGAATATCGTATGCCAAAGTTACGTCCTCGGAAAGCCTTATGATCCTTACCCATCCTCACGGATTTGGATCTTTGATCTCTAATCATTATCTAGTCTTTACACCATTTATTCCTTTTCTATTTTATTAATTTAAATTAATAAAATAAATCCACAATCAATATTTTCCTTCGGTTCCACTTGACCCTTAGAGACTTTGACTTCATAATTTTTTAAAAGTAGAAAATTAGGGACATTACATATTCCCCCTATAAAAGAGAACATTGTCCTCGGTGTTATCAATTTCAAAGTTGATTTCTCAACTCAGGATGAATATTTCTCCTTCATCTTTTCCTCTGGCTCCCAACAGTTTCTTCAGAGTACAAGTACCATCCTCTACATTTACTTTGTAGACTACTATAATCTGGAGGTGATCTAGGTGGATATTAGTGGCCACCCGCCTATTCCGCTTGGGGCCCCACCATTGTCTCTTTTAGTTTTTTTAGTTTCGGCACAAATTACTATTTTTAGCATTTTTTCGGGTCCTAAAATTTCATATCCGTTTTGAGGCCTTAAACGACATTTTTTTTGGAATCCTGGGAGAAACATGGGTACATGGATCAAGGTTTCTCTTATCAAAAGTTGTATTCCTTAGATAGATCTTTCTAACGAGGTATGGTGCACATAAAACAAAGATCGTATGCCAAAGTTACGTCCCCGGAAAGTCTTATGATCCTTACCCATCCTCACGGATTTGAATCTGTGATCTCTAATCATTATCTAGTCTCTGCACCGTTTATTCCTTTTCCATTTTATTAATTTAAATTAATAAAAGAAATCCAAAATTAATATTTTCCTTGGGTTCCACTTGACCCTTAGAGACTTTCACTGCATACTTTTTTAAAAGTAGAAAATTAGGGACATTACATATTCCCCCTCTAAAAGAGAACACTATCCTCGGTGTTACCAATTTCGAGGTTGATTTCTCAACTCGGGATGAAGATTCCTCCTTCATCTTTTCCTCTGGCTCCCAGCAATTTCTTCAGTGTACAAGTACCATCCGCTGCCTTTATTTTGTATACTAGTATGATGTGGAGGTGATCTATGTGGATATTAGTGGCCACCCGCCTATTCCACTTGGGGCCCCACCATTGTCTCTTTCAGTTTTTTAGTTTCGGCACAACTTACAATTTTTAGTAGTTTTTTGGGTCCTGAACATTCAGATCCATTTTGAGGCCCTAAACGACATTCTTTTGGGAATCCCGGGAGAAACATGGGTACATGGATTGAGGTTTCTCACATCACAAGTTGTAGTTGTCAGATAGATATTTATAACGAGGTATGCTGCATGTAAAATGAAGATCGTATGCCAAATTTACGTCCCCAGAAAGTCTTATGATTCTTACCCATCCTCATGGATATGGATCTCTGATCTCTAATCATTATCTAGTCTTTGCACCATTCATTCCTTTTCTATTTTATTAATTTAAATTAATAAGATAAATCCACAATCAATATTTTCCTTGTGTTCCAGTTGACCCTTACAGAATTTGACTGCATACTTTTTTAAAAGTAGAAAATTAGGGACATCACATATTCCTCCCCTAAAACAGAACATCATCCTTGGTGTTATCAGTTTCAAGGTTGATTTCTCAACTCAGGATGAAGATTCCTCCTTCATCTTTTCCTCTGGCTCCCAGCAGTTTCTTCAAAGTACAAGTACCATCCTCTGCCTCTACTTTGTATACTGTTATAATCTGGAGGTGATATAGGTGGATATTAGTGGCCACCTACCTATTCAACTTGGGGCCCCACCATTGTCACTTTCAGTATTTTAGTTTCAGCACAACTTACTATTTTTAGCATTTTTTCGGGTCCCGAACTTTCATATCCATTTTGAGGCCCTAAACGACATGTTTTTGGGAATCCCGGGAGAAACATGGGTACATGGATCGAAATTTCTGACATCAGAAGTTGTAGTCCTCAGATACATCTTTCTAACAAGGTATGGTGCACGTAAAACAAAGATCGTATGCCAAATTTACGTCCTCGAAAAGTCTTATGATCCTTACCCATCCTCACGGATTTGGATCTGTGATCTCTAATCATTATCTAGTCTTTGCACCATTTATTCATTTTCCATTTTATTAATTTAAATTAATAAGATAAATCCACAATCAATATTTTCCTTGGGTTCCACTTGACCCTCACAGACTTTGACTGCATACTTTTTTAAAAGTAGAAAATTAGGGACATTACATATTCCCCCCCTAAAACAGAATATCGTCCTTGGTGTTATCAATTTCGAGGTTGATTTCTCAATTCGGGACGAAGATTCCTCCTTCACTTTTTCCTCTGGCTCAGAGCAGTTTCTTCAGAGTACAAGTACCATCCTCTACCTTTACTTTGTATACTGCTAAAATCTGGAGGTGATCTAGGTTGATATTAGTGTCCACCCACCAATTTACCTAAATGGGGCCCATATTTTTTGTGCTTCATCTCCTAGGGTTAGGGTTTTGGATATTTAGGGTTCTCCATTATTTCTAAATAATAAATAAGCCCTCGAGCCTCATTGTAAGTCAGTTTAGAGGCTTGTAGCTGCCACACCTCTACTCAGAGATAAGCTACATGGAGGCTCTCACAAAGGTTATAAATATCTATAAAAAGGGTGTGCATATAAAAAGGAGCATGTTGGCATGGTGAAGTGGGGATATTCATTCATCATTCAGATAGTTAGTCATGGATTCACAAAGAGAGTATGAAATGAGAGCTTGTAAGGGTACCTGTAAGACCCATGATGGAAGTGGAACTCCTAGAATTTTTAGGACTGTAGAACTTAATTTTCTAGCCAAGTAAAGAATTATGGTGGTGGCATATATTTAGGGGTTGTAGGTGCAAATAAGGGTGTGCACCACTTTGGTGAACTAAGATGGGAATGTGAGCTCATTGCTTGGAGACTATCCCTTTTTGTACTTGAGTTTTGTGAGAGCCTCCATGTTTACTATAAGACTCATGACAATAGTGAAATCTATACATCCTCAAAACTTTGGAACTTCCCTCACAGACCAAGATATGGGTTGAAGGCCTAAATCTTGTTGGACACAAATTAAAATATAAGTATTTAATTATTATGTTTATATTCAACTGCAATTTTTTTTGTATTTATGAATTTTGTTCTAAACCATAATTAAGAAGCATATATATGCTCAATTATACATGGGCATATGTATTAAATTTTAGCCTGTATTTAGATATACATTTAATTATATGAGAATTTCCCAGAAAATAGGAATTTTCATAATACAGGTTGATAGGGGTAACTAACACATTTGTAGTAGGATAAAATAAGTTGGAAATGGACTAAGGGATATCATAGAATCTATCAAGTTACCACAGAGATTCAATTCTTCAATGTGAAAAGTTTCCATATATTTTTCCACCACAAAAGGAATTCCCGCATTGTTCAAGAATAATGTAGATAAGGTCGACATTTTTCATTATCATTTTGATAGAAATAATTGGTGTTTTATCCTCCTACAAGTCAACCTCATGAAGCTCATCAAGTGAGCTCCATCATGGAAAATTATGCCACACATGACTTATATATATGATTTTTTTCATTCATTTGGACATAATTTCAACATAAGTTTAATCTGCAACGACATGAAGAAGACGCCACAGTCACAAAGAAGAGGAAAGTGTTTCTTTTGATTTTTTTTGCCCTTATTCTTGGAGTTCAATCTAGATTTGAAAGTAATCGTATTTGACTTAGTTATTTTTACATCTCTTTCAACTTTTTTTTGTGTCATCCTAAATATCGAAAACTTCATATATTTTTTTATCTTTTTCTCACTGTAAAATTCTCTCTCTCATTGGATGTTGACCTGGTTGACAAAGTATCTTAACTGTTGATTTGGAAAATGTTTTCTTGGTAGTTCATGGACCTTTATGTGGATATTTAAGTGGCATATTTTGACTCTTATTACACTGATATTTCTCTATAATTTTTAGCCTCTTTGTGCACACCTCATTCATTGGATAAAAGTTGATTATATCTCTCTTGGTTGGGAGATATTGACTTGTATTTTATTAAGGTAATTTTTGGATGTATTAAACAATTTTGATGTAATTTTGATGGAAAATATCTCTCACATACGAAAATAATTTTAGGTTTTCTTCTTTTTTGTTTGTTCCTTGTGGTTTTTTCCCTGGTTGTGAGTCTAGAATTGGTGTCTCTTCTCTCTTGATTATTATCTATTGCTCATTGTCTACTGTCATCTCTATTTACTTCTCTTGTCGAAGATTTTAATGGTTGAAGTTTCCCGTTTATATATATGTGTTAATTTAAGTATAAATAAGGAAATGATTTCATAAATAGAAGTAGCTATGAATTGTGAAAAACTATTCTAGTCAATTCAAAACGTGAATTTCAACATGGTTTTAGAGTTTTGGTGAAGGAAAAGAGAAAATATAATTCTTGAAGAGAACTTGAAGATCAACTTGAAGAACACTCCAAGGTATTACAAGTTTTTTTGTGTTCTATTATCTATTATGACCTGCAATATTAATTTTAATTCTTCCTTCATGGAGAGTGAAAGTAATCTTGAAGAAGCTACTAATTACATGGCTTGGAAGGTAAGGGTTGAAATATTTCTTGAAAGGAACAGAGCCTTGGGAATTTCTAAGGTAAATTTAGCAAACCATTTGATAAAAGAGGAAAATATAGGCATCATGAAGATATTTTGGAAAGAATCATTTTATTGGATTACTTTAGGGATCATTTGATTCCCTTTACTGTTGAACATAAGACTGCTAAATCTATGTATGATTCCATCATTGGATTGTGTAACATTAATAATGTAAATCAATCCATAAATGTTAGGGGACACCTTCATAGTATTAAGATGAAAAATAATGATAATGTGGCATCATATTTTCTTAAGATATATAGAATTAGATACCAACTCAAAGCCATTCATGAAGAATTATCTGATAAAGTATTGGTAGTTGTTGCTTTGGGTAGCCTTCATAGATCTTGGGATGTTGTTTCATCGAGTATTAGTGCAAGGCAAAATGCTCCATGTTTTGAGAATCTATGGGCAAGATATATTGAATAAGAGTCAAAACTCTTTTCTACAGGAGAATCTGAAGATCAGGTACAGAAGAATTTGTAGGTCATGGGAAGGGAAATTAGAAGAAACCAAATTTTTGAAATTTTCAAAGAAGTGCGAGTAAAATAAAGGGTCCTAGATAACCTTCAAAAAAATATTCTACTTAAAAAATAAGACCTCCTCTTCTCTTTCAAAATAAAATAGATAAAATATATGGAAAGGTTAAAGATACAAAAGATATCAAACACATTTATCAAACATTCAATTCTTTCTTTGTCAAGCTTATGGTCAATATCAAGATTGGTGTCCTCAAAGGAATCAAAGAGATGACTGTGCAAGGGATCATGATCGTAAAACAAGAAGAAGACAACACACATTTATTGTTGATCTAAATGAGCCATATTCAAAGAGAAAGCATAGGAGAAATGATTTTAAATTTGAATACTCATTTATCTATGCTCTTACAAGTTCCCTTGAAAATCATGATGAAATTTGGCTTGAGGAGAGTGGTTCTTCTAAGGAAATGACAAGAAGTCGACATCATCGATCTAAATTATATCATAGTAGATCACAAGGAATATTGCAACCTTTGCATTCTAATATATATAGGTCCATGCCTGATAAAACAATAAGTTATTTATTGTATTATGTATCCTTTGATGATGACTATTCTCGTTAAAATTGGATATATGTCTTAAAGACCAAGGATCAAGTATTTGAGAAGTTTCATTATTTCAAGGAATAGGTTGGAAATTATACAAGAAGAAGAATTAAGACTCTAAATTATCTCAAAACTACAAAATTGATTACTTGCACATTTGACTAAGGAAATTTTTATGTGAATGAAAGAAGGAAATGAGTTATTTTATGCCTTAAACATAATATTAGAGAAATGAAATGAAGAAATAAACATCAGAAAAGAAAGACAAAAATATAACCAACATCGATTATCATCCCTCGTGGACTACTTCTCTCTGGGTCCAAAATAGACGTCTGTTTTGTAAAGAAATGATCGAAGAATTTCTTTACATCAAAATTCACGAACTAAAATGTGCAGGCGAGCACTACTCGTAACTATAAATGAAATCCCTGTGTATCATCTTTCCAACGCATACGTTCATTCCCAATTTGGCTTATCTATGCCCAAAATACACCCAAATGAACTTCTGTTTTCATCACGAAAATTCTCTCCCACAAATCACATTTCATATCCGCACTTGTGCAATGTTTAAAGTTCTATAGTGTCTCTAGATAGGTTCAAGGTTTGATCCTCGAGCTTTATCTTAGGAAAATGGTTTGGTTGTATGAAAAAAATGTAATATCCTGTTTCGGGGATATCTCTAAAACAGGGAAAACTCCAACCAGAGATAGACTGGGAGTGTAGAAATTTGCTGAATAATGATTAATTATCCACCGAGATTATCCTGATCACATACAATTCGAATTTATATGCAACACATAATCTCTTCCACTCAGATCATCAAACATGCGGAATTAAAACAAGCGATAGCACATCAAATCATCATACACATTAACATAGTATGTATGGGGAAAGCTTATAGCTGAAAACCCCGCAACTATTGTGTATATTATAATGGAGAAATCATGTAACAAACTCATTACAATACTCCTCACAAGTACTCAGTACTATCTCATGAAGTTACACACAAACTAGCTCAGTTTTGAACAGGTTACTGGTTCAAAACTCACCGCCAATTGCCTTTCCTCTATTGCGCAATCCAGGCCTGTCTATATAGAGATCCAAGGTTCGAATCTCCTTGGCTTGACAGCGCAATCATCATGGGAAATTCCTCCAAGTGTGGTGCAAATCTCATGCACAACTGATGTCGCCACCGATAGCTAACTCCACCCTTTCATCTACCTCTTTCACTGGTCTCCACTGAACTGTCCATGCACTGTAGTGAACTGATGTGTTCTTGAGTTGAATAATGAGTTATTAATTAATGAATTAAATAATATTTAATTCACTCCACTCATAACTAGTTGATTAGCTAGTTAAACTAATCTCAACCAGTTCAACTAAATTAAACCGAACACAACTCCACTAGCTGTCTCATTAACTCCACCAAACTTCTACCACTGAAGTCCTAACTAAAGTCAACCATGCATGATGCCATCAAACCCTTGGGAATAGCGTAATTCCTCTGTCAGATGCATGAGCCACTTCCAAGGCTCGAACTGAAGTGCTCCAAGAGAGTAAACTGCTGTTTAGAGTCCAAATATTATTAAGGGTAAATAATATTTGACTTCCCTATTTTTAGGATAGGCAATCTAAAAATAGACTTCGACCTATCGACCTATAGGTCAAAAAATAGAGTCCCATATATTTTTACCAACATGACCAATACTCCAAGAATAACATACTGCAACCCCTGGACCATGCTCCATATGTCTAAAAATAGACTTTGCGCCAGAATTTGCCTGCGGGCCCACTTAGTGAAGGCGACTTCATTTCATTAAGCTCCATCATCTTGCTACATTATCAACACTCCCTCTCAGCAAGATATGGATTATCTGCAACCCCTATCCTGCCTCTGTGGAATTCAAACTTGCTCCTGGTGAGCGCCTTCGTCAGGATGTCGGCATCCTGATCCTCTGTGGGAACATATGAAAGCATCATGATTCTCCACTGAACACAATCTCTGATATGATGGTACCTGATGTCGATGTGTTTGGACCTATCATGAAATACTGGATTAGCCGAGAGTTTAATGCAACTCTGGTTATCACAGTAGATCACTGTAGGCTCCAAATGCAACCTGAACAATCTTGCGAGGATCTTCCTCATCCAAATAGCCTCGCATGCAGCCAAGCTAGCTGCCATGTACTCGGCCTCTGCTGAACTGAGTGCCACGGATCTCTGCTTCCTGCTGTACCAGGAAACTGCTGTCGACCCAATGCTGAAAACTCCTCCAGAAGTGCTCTTCGGGTCCGTTGGACTCCCTGCCCAATCTGCATCAGTGAAGCCAGAAAGCTTCACTCCATCCTCCTGTCTGTACCATAGACCATATCCCGATGTGCCTCTGATATAGTGCAATACATGCTTGCCCGCCTTCCAAAAGAGCTTGGTAGGCTTAACCATAGCTTGCAAAAGTTGGTTAACTGCATAGCATATATCGGGTCGTGTATTGACCAGATACATAAGCGACCCCACCAACTGTCGATAGACAGTGGCATCCACTACCTCCGCTCAAGTAGCATCCTCCTTCCTCCAACCACCAGGAAGAGGAGTGTCAACAGGCTTGCAGCCTTGCATGTTGAACCTCTCCAGAATCTCCCGAGCATACTTGCCCTGAGAAACAAACAGTCCTCCACTGCGCTGCCAAATCTCCAATCCCAGAAAATAATGAAGGATGCCCAGGTCCTTCATCTCAAACTCTCGTGCAAGATCCTCCTTGCATGAAAGTATCAACTGCTCATCGCCAGTCAAAATCAGATCATCTACATACAGTACGATGATCAACAGCTTCCCCTCCACCACAATCTGGTACAGGTTTGGATCCGCCTCACTCTTGGAGAATCCAAGCCCGGTGAAGTAGCTGTCTATCGGAGTGTACCAAGCACGAGGTGCTTGCTTCAGCCCGTACAGTGCTCTCTTGAGTCGGCACACATGCGACTCACTGCTGAAGATCTCGAAACCTTTAGGCTGCTCTTTGTACACTTCCTCCTTAATAACTCCATTGAGGAACGCAGTCTTCACATCCATCTGATGAATGTGCCACCCCATCTGCGCTGAGAGAGCAAGGATCGTCCGTATGGAAGAGTACCTTGCGACAGGTGCAAAAGTCTCCTCATAGTCAATCCCCTCGATCTGTGAGAAGCCACGGGCAACAAATCTCGCCTTGTACTTCTCCACACTCCCGTCAGCTGCCTGCTTCACCTTGTAGATCCATCGCGAACCCACCACTGATTTCCCAACCGGTCTTGGGACAATCTCCCATGCACTGTTCCTGATGATCGAATCATATTCTTCGATCATGGCATCAACCCATGCGGGTTCCTCCACAGCTTCCTCAAAAGAGGATGGCTCTGTCACAACACATTGACTCATAAGAGCCATGTATCCAGTGTACCGATCCGGTGACTGTCTCTGTCTGCGCTGTGCCGTAGGTGGTCCTACAACCTTCTCTGCATCCCGAGCCAGTCGCTCAGCTTCTGTAGTGCGCATGCGCCCTCTGATGGTTGGCGCTGCCTGGGTGGTTTCTTCCACCTCATGAACCTCCTCTTGTGGCTGATCCACATCCGGAAGCTCCTCCTTAGGAACTAATAGCTCCTCATCTGCATGCAAGTGTAGCTCCCTCTCAAGCGAACACTGCATGGCTTTCTCCTCCTGAAATTTTATATCCTGTCGCACAACAGTCTTGCGACTGTCTGACAAATACACCCGGTAGTTGTGAGGTGTATCAGTGTACCCCACAAATATTCCAACCTCAGCAGTTGGATCCAGCTTCCTTCTCGCATCCTTCGTCACATGCATGTAGACAGGAGAACCAAAATCCGCAAATGGGAAATATCAGGCCTCTTGCCAGAATAAGCCTCCTCTGGTGTACTCATGCCAAGAACCTTGTGAGGACAACGGTTCTGCACATACACTGCTGTATTGCATGCCTCAGCCCACAAGGGAAGGGGTAGGCCCTGATCATGCAACATCGCCCGTGCAGCACCCACGATCGTTCTGTTCTTCCGCTCAGCCACCCCGTTCTGCTGTGGGTTATGGGGTGCGATGAGCTCTCTCCGAATCCCTTCTGTGCTGCAGAACTCCTTGAATTCAGCCGATATGAATTCACCACCATTATCACTCCTTAGAGCAATCACCTTCTTCCCTGACTCCTTCTCGATCAGTGCTTTAAACTCACAGAACTTCGCGAATGTATCGCTCTTCTTCCAGCACTTTCGAGAGAAATCATCAACAAAGATCACATAATACTTGTGCTTTGATGTTGAAGCAACTGAGAAAGGACCACACACGTCTGTGTGAACTCTATCAAGGATCGTCGTGGCGCGACTATCCTTCTCGTGAAAGGTGGCTTTCACATACTTCCCTAAAGTAAACCCCTTGCACTGATCTGACTGCGCAAGAGTGCCCTTAGGAAGCCCGGTAGAAATATGCTGCAGAATCTTCAAAGCTCTATGGTGAAGGTGGCCCAATCTCCTGTGCCACAGTTCGCCCTCATCATCCCGGCTCACCACTTCTCCTACTTTGCATGCCATAGCTACGCAGCCATCTACCTGCAACTGATAAAGGTTCTTGGTTCGAACCCCTATCTTCCAGGTCTCTCCAGTAGTCTTACTGCGCAGGAAGGCTTTTCCTTCGCTGAAGACCACATCATACCCCTTATCCTCCAACATCGCCACAGAGATCAAGTTCTTCTTCAATCCAAGTACATGCATGACATCCTTCAGTACAAAGGGTTTACCAGACTCCCTCTGAAAGGATATGGTATCGATACTAGTCGCACTGTATCTACCATCATCGCCCATCTCGATGTGCACACCCAGATCTTTGTCCTCCAGATCTGAGAACAAATCCCGATCTCCCGTCATATGAAATGATGCACCGCTGTCCAAGAACCACACCGATCCCATCACACTTGAAACCAAGCATACGATCAGTGAAAAGTCAAGCTCGAACTGTGAAGCCAAAGCTTCTCCATCTGCAGATCTTCCCGCTTGCTTGTTCTTCTTCTTCTTTGGACAATTGGTAGCATAATGTCCGTGATCATGGCAGTGAAAAAACTTCACTTTCACCATATCCTGCTTCTTGCCCTTTGCACCAGAATGAGAGGTTTTCTTACCCTTCCCCTTCTTTGCTTTGGCAACCAAAGCGCAGTTTTCTTCATCAGCTCCCTTTGATGAAGATCCATCTTGAGTAGTCCTCCTTATCTCCTCCTGCATGAGATCCACCCAAAGGCGCTCCCATCCCGGCAGCTTCTCCCGACCATTGACACTATCTTGATATGAGTGCCAAGCCTTCAAAAGACCAAGGAGAGCCAGGTCGACCATGTCCTCGTCTTCGACAGTCACCCCCACACTTCCCAGCTCATCTCTGCATTGAGTGAACTTCGTGAGGTATTTGGTGATACTGTCACCCTTATCCATCTTGATGTTCCTGAGCTTATCTTTGAGCGCCAGCTTTCTTTGGTCGCTCTTACTCTGGAATAGATCCGTCAAAGCTTTCCACATTAAATATGGAGTAGCCTTTCCATGCAGGCTAGATACAATATGATCCTTGACGCCCTCCAACAGGATCCTTCGACACTTCGCCATCTTCTTTTGCCATGCATCGACTTCAGCAGGATTAGTGGGCTTTTGGACATCCGTATCTACGAACTCCTTTAGACCATTATCTTCTAATACTGCTTCCATGCGATCCTTCCACGCAACATAATTCGAACTGCCTTCAAGAGAATATTCGAGTCGCAAACCGTTGAAAGATATTTTCAACACCGGTACCAAGAAAAAAAAACTGCTGAAAAATTTTGAATTCCACCTCAAAGCCCAGCCACTCTAGATCTGTGAGAAAAAATTATTTCTAGCACAGAGATTGACTGCAAGGGGCATTTACCAGACCTTTCACTTTCCGAAGAAAGATGAATCCGGAGGCTACCTTGCCCGCATGCAGACTCTGTCTACCGAAATAAGTTTGTAATCACTGTGATGATCAATCTTTGCTTCAATAGCTCCGATATCATGTAGAAATTTGCTGAATAATGATTAATTATCCACCGAGACTATCTTGATCACATACAATTCAAATTTATATGCAACACATAATCTCTTCCACTCAGATCATCAAACATGCGGAAATAAAACAAGCGATAACACATCAAATCATCATACACATTAACACAGTATGTATGGGAAAAGCTTATAGTTGAAAACCCCGCAGCTATTTTGTATATTATAATAGAGAAATCATGTAACAAACTCAGTACAATACTCCTCACAAGTACTCAGTACTTTCTCATAAAGTTACACACAAACTAGCTTGGTTTTGAACAGGTTACTGGTTCAAAACTCACCACTAATTGCCTTGCCTCTATTGCGCAATCATGGCCTTTCTAAATAGAGATCCAAGGTTCAAATATCCTTGGCTTGACAGCGCAATCATCATGGGAAATTCCTCCAAGTGTGGTGCAAATCTCATGCACAACTGATGTCGCCACTGATAGCTAACTCCACCCTTTCATCTACCTCTTTCACTGGTCTCCACTGAACTGATCATGCACTGTAGTGAAGTGATGTGTTCTTGAGTTGAATAATGAGTTACTAATTAATGAATTAAATAATATTTAATTCACTCCACTCATAACTAATTGATTAGCTAGTTAAACTAATCTCAACTGGTTCAGCTGCGTCAATGGTGAAACACATAGCTACTAAGCCTAATTACTCACAAACTTGAAGTCCTAGCTGAGTCAACATACGCCAGTGCCATCAAACCCTTGGGAATAGTACCTTTAATTCCTCTTTCAGATGTGTATACGTAGCTCGAATAAAGTGCTCAGAGAGTAAAGCTGTTGTTTAGAGTCCAAATATTATTAAGGGTAAATAGCCTTTGACTCCCCTCATGCACGGAGAGAGAGACGGTCTAAAATGAACCGACCTCTTCGACCTAAAAAATAGAGTCTCATCGATTTTTACCAACATGACCAATGCTCCAAGAATCTCAAACTGGAATCCCCGAACCATGCTCCATATGTCTAAAAATAGACTTTGCGCCAGAATTCGCCTGCAAGCCCACTTAGTGAAGGCGACTTCATTTCACTAAGCTCCATCATCTTGCTGCATTTTCAACACTAATG
>CM076584.1:479634058-479651558 GCA_034641835.2 Pinus albicaulis
CTGTTAGCCACCTATAATTTTGTTGTTATACCCAAAGGTGGCTAAATATGTTTTGAGCCTTCAAAGAACAAATTTCATCACTAAAAATTGTTGGCTTTTGAAGACTCCTTGAAGGCCTCATGCCTTTGTCCAAAATCCTCATTACTGTTCTCATCTCATACTCTGAAATTTCTGCTAAAATACAAAGAAGAAACTGCTGCAAAGCCATCCCTTTTCCTTTTCCCCCACTCAAAATTAACCTTCTTTTTCCTTTCCCTTTTTCCCATATTTTTCCTCTATTATTCATCTTTTCTTTTTTTCCCCTTCATAAATCACCCTTTCCATGGTTAAAAACTCACTTTTTAACCTTTTTCGGCACCCTTTGTTTCCTTTAAAAAACCGTGAAAAATCATAAAATACAAAGTCTTTTTATGGACCTAAGCCCCTTGGGCTAAGTCCTAAACCACTTCCCCTCACGTGCCCATGTGTTAAAACCAAACGCCAAAGCTTTTCGGCGCTAAATCGCAAATATCCAAAGGGTGCATGACTTCGAACCATTACAAAGATCATTTCCCTTTGTAAACCCAAAGACCCACTTTCCGAAAGTTTTAAATTAAAAACTTAAAACCACGTGCTGAATATAAATGGGTTGATTGAAAAGAGCCGATTGCGCAACCGCAATCGTAAACAACACAAATGGGTTGATTGGAAAGACAGGCTCAGTGCCCCGATTGCGATTAGCCTTTGTCTCTAAACTCCCGAGCATATTACATTCCATATATCCTAAGGCCCCGCAGTCGGGCGCCTGTCCGCTTTATATATATATTTTTCCTCCCCGTTTCCATTCTCCACCGTTGATCTAGTCCTGTGATCCAACGGCCTGCGCTCAATCGCAAAGTTCCTCCGATCGCAATCGCGGACCTTCCCGTCTCACCCCCGATTGTCGATCCCCGATTCAATCCCGACCGTCCATCTGTTTCGCAATCCGACGGCCATCGCACACCCTTGCAAATCCCTCCAATTCATTCCCTGCCATCGATCTGGTCCTCATATCAACGGCCAGCGCTCAATCGCAAGGGGATCAATCGCAAAGTTTCAATCGCATATTGTTGTGTGACCTCCCCGATTGCGATCCTCCGATTAAATCTGGGCCGTCCATTTCCCGCCTATCCAACGGTCCTTATTCCCTCCGATCGCGAGTCTTACCGCCATTTCAAAACCCTCCGATTCACTTTCCGCCGTCGATCTGATCTACAGATCAACGACCAGCGCTTAATTGCATCGCTGCGTTTCAATCGCACACACTTACCTGCCACCTCCGATTGCGATTCCTCCGATTCGCTCCCCGCCGTTGATCTGACCCTCAGATCTAACGGTTATCGCTAAATCGCATTGCAATGTTTCAATCACAATCGCAATGTTTTCACCCCCGATTGAGATCCTCCGATTAGATCTGGACCGTCAACGTGTCCAGATCGGACGGTCCAAAGCCACCCCGCCTGTTTTCCTCTCCCCGCTCTCCTTTTCCTTTTTGCGCAGATCTCCACCGTTGGATGTTTTCATCCAACGGCTATGCTCCTTTCCCCGCCATCTGAAGCAGTTTAAACCTAAAAACGCAGGATTTCTTTATGAGTTTATGTTTTATGCAGGTTTTAAAGAGTCTTCATCATTATATTAAAGAAAAGCCAGAAGTTGGGAATGACGATTCCCGTGCCTTCGGCCTGTGAAAAGAACCATTCGCAGGGCTTCATTTAAATGTTTGATCGACGTTCCATGGGCGCCGATATCCTAAAAAGCCCTGCGCGGCTCTGCACATTGACAAGACACTGTTTTAATTCAAACACAGTTAAAGATGTCAGTTTTAAAGATAGAGCACATCAAATGAAGATTGAAGACAATTTTTATGGGGATTAAGGCTAAGACAGTTATCAAAAGCCGGATCCTCAATCTAAAACACAGTTTAAAGGAAAACCTAAAGTGTTTAATCAGACAGAAAGCCTCCACTGCCACATCTGAGGCAAATTGATTCCTCAGCTACCACCAAGCCACCTGTTGCCTCAAACCTTTCAGAACAGAAGCCGAAGTTATTACTCGAAGAGATATCTGCCTCCAGCATTACCAAGAAGTAATTTCTGCAAGGAAACCAATGCATATATATCTGCAGAGTTACTCCAAAGCATACACAGAGCCTCAAAGTCAAACAAAGCTCCCACCGAGCTTTGATATTTATTTTGAAACAGTTAATGTAGTGATCCACCTGTAAATTTCTCCCTCGAGCCTCTCAAAGGGCCGAGAAGTTTTCACTCTGCATTAATTGTCCTTGAGATATTTTGTTAAAATCTCACCTCCTCATCTTCCTAGTTGTAATATTGAAACTCTCTGAAATAAATATACAAGTCTGTTGAAGTTGAAAATAATTTGGAGTCTTGGATGTCTTGATGATGCCGTTGCATGTCTGTTCCTGAGAAGGCTCTATCATTGGATCCATGAGCTTGGCTATTGGTGAAGTGCTCTGAACTGTTAAATGTTTTTCCCTTGTTTTCATTATGTTCCATAATTTCTTACTACAGTAGGCTGAAAGTTTTAGGCTAAGAAATGATTCCTGGAAGCACCTTAGACCTGTTCACCCTTCACTGTTTTATGTTTTCTTCTGCTGAAGTATTTTAGAGGCTTTAAACCTTCTCTTTAGTCTTCATGCTCATTTATTTCCTTGATAGCTCAAATAGTTGGTTTCAGCATGTTATGGTTCTTCCTGCTTGTCTGCCATCACTTGAAAGTCGTTATTGAAATCTCCCTTCGAAGTACCATTGTCTTAAGTTAACCAAAGAGGTCGGTTTTGATCTTACCCTTTGCCCCTGCTTAAACAGTTGTTTTGAAGGTCTTTATAGTTGCAAACACGGATGTTATTTAGGTGTTCCCTCTTCTATGAATGCAACTATCAGTGAATCTTTTATGTTTTCTAAATCCTTTAAAATAAGATCTTTGAGGAAATAGGGTGTTCCCCGAATCTTAGATTTAATTTTAGAAGTTGTCTTGAAATCATTATTTGCTTAAAGAATGTTTGTAGAATTTATGGTTAGCCGTGTCTATCAAATATCTCTTTATTGATAAGTTATGTTTCTCAAGTTCCCTTTGTTGAGAATTAAATTTCTTTTTCCAAATCATTAATGTCCATCTCATTCCAAAACAAAGGATCTTGTGGCCAAGTTAGATTTTCCCTTTGATATCCCATATCCCTTGAAGAGTTTTTCATGATCTTATTTTGACTCCATTTCCCAATGAAATAGATATTTCCTCTTTCTGTCTATCTTTCCTAGACCTTTCATATTCTGCTGTATCAACTCAACCCAACCAAACAAACATCTGCACGTAATAACTAGTCTAAAATTCCATAACCAAAGCAAACAAAATAAACCTTTGCAAACAAATATTTGAGAGATCCCTCTCTAAGAATAGGAGGACTAGATCCTGGAACTCTAAAGATTGGTTCTGATGTTGCCTTGTCTTTTGATTTGCCAAACTGTCAAAACACGGGGAACCAACATAATGGCGATCACGGTGGGACATGCTGAGAATTAGAGGTTTACAAAACCTTTCCTTCAACTTTAGGTCCATTATAACATAAGTAACTTTCTTCAAGCACTGCCTAACATAATGGCAATCATGATAGGACTCTTTTGAATCAGTGACAAACTAAGTAACCCTTAGGATTCCTTTTAAATCCTTATCAAACCTTGAAGGAACCAGTTACCAAGCCATAAGAGCAACTCTGTTTGTTTGAACACCTTAGCTAAGTGCAAAATCATACTTAGAACACTCTCTTAACCTATAAAAACAAAATAAACTCAGAAAAGCCCAAAATATTTCAAGTTTGGCTTCATAATAAATATGGTGGTGGAACCATAAAACATTCTATCTTTATAAAAACTAAAAAAATTTCCACCTAGGTGACTCCACTGGCCTCCATTAGGCCTATTACCCTTCCAGTCCTTGTAGACTCCCTTGGGAATGCATTAAGCAAACCCAATCATGTTGTTGGTGGACAGAAATTTTCAAAATCTTCCACCTGGCGACTCCACAAACCCAAAAGACCTAATGACTCTACTGGCAGAAGACTCTGAACTGGTTAAAAAGATACAGTGACCTTAAATACAAAACTCAACCATTACAAGACCTAGACAATGAGCAAGATTATAGACAAATTAATAAAGGAAAATTACTGATCATGATGGAGAAAATGATGTACATACTTGGGAAAATATTTAAAAGGCATGAGGCCAATTTAAATATTGATGATCTAGAGCAGCCCATACTCCTTTCGAATCAAGAGCAAACCCAAAAAGTACAAAATAGGTATGATGAACAAGATTACAATGAGAGCAATGAAGAAGGTTGTCAGGAAACTCTTGATTGCCTACCTATTTCTTGTATTATGCCATTAAGAGAACTCCATAACCAGATTGCAAAAGCTCATAGTAAGCAGTGCCTTGAGGAAAACATAAGCATTTTTGAACCGAAAAAATCTGAAAAAGGAGAAGAGACAATACAACCAGGGTTTCTTCCTTTATGTTTCGAATCATTTCATATTATTAAAAGACAATGGCATCTCATAATATGCTTGAAACAACTCATGAACCTTATAGTCGAAGTGACTGCCATGAAAATCATGAGGTGTTGGTTGAAATTGAGATAGATCAGGAAAAAGAAGAGAATCCTCAAAATTCCCCTACGAGCACAAGTAATCATCCCCTAGAAGAGGCTCAAGAAGACATCCAGCCTCAAAACTAGTTAACACAAGAGGGAGAGGACTGTTGTCCTTCTGTCCAAAGTAAAGAGAAAATTCCTTCTCTTTTTACAGAGGAAGAAATTGATCAGATATTAAATAAACAGTCAGCCCTCAATTCTTTATTAGAACAAAACACTTCTACTCATTTTCCTACTAAATGTTGTTGTCTTGAAATAGAAAATAAACTTGTAGAACAGTTAAACGAACAAACTGATGACCCAATATGTTCGACTGACAAAATTGTTTATTCAGATGATTTTCCGAATTTCGATCAGTCTGATGATGATGATGATGAGTTCCAAGAAAAAAACTAATCATGCAGGGCAACCAACGTTTGATTGGTGTTATCATTTTCACCATCACCAGCTTGAAAGCCAAAAATATCCGTTTCAATCCATCACTAATGGCTTTCACATAATTGGAAATCAGCAACCTTTCAACTCAGAAGGTGAAGAGAAGAGAAATAAAGAAATTTTTGAGCAAAAGGAGCTTTCTCTTGAAAAAGAGGAAACCTTTAAATACTCTCCTGCTCAAGAATATAATAACCTCTTCATACAAATTAATCCACTGAATACAAGCATACCAGGGTTACCAGAAGACAACACTGTTAAATATGATGAGTCCTCCAGTTCAGAGGGTGATGAAGATGAAGGAGAAAAACAAATAGAAGACTATCTTGCTGTGGATATATCATCTTCTCAAGAAGAACTTCTCCCTTCACTAATATTAGTCTGTCATTTAAAGAGCCTAAATTTATATCAGAAGCAAGCATAGATTCAAAGAAAGAAGATATTTCACTGTTTTCTATTTTGCAGGTTAAAAATGATGATACTTCCAAGCTACATACTGAAGAGATAGTCTTCAAAGCTGATGTCTTAGAAGTAGATGATCTACCAATTGTGGAGGATCAAAAGGAAGAGAATCTTCATCTTTTCTTTGTTGATCCTATGGAAGAGTGTGTGGAAATACCGACTGGCTCAAATTATCAAGCATTGACCCTTTGCAAGAGCCAGAGACATGAAAAGTTGTCACCTTCTGTGATAGCCTTGACATTGAAGGTTAACCTTCAATATGTTCTATGGATACCTCTGACAAGCAGCCAGAGTTACTATTTCTTGACATTACTCAGCTGGCTGCATTGGCACTTTTGTATCATATGAATATGTAAATACTCCATGTTTAGAATAGGTTAGATAGGAATGTCAATAAAGCTCAGTTCCGAGCATGTAGTTAGTTGTTGTTTTCTGCTTTGGAGAAAAATCAAGAATTTAAAAATACAAAAACAAAGAAAGAATGAAAAGAGGGCAAATTGACAAAACAATAAAGGTATAGCCCCATATCAAAAAGAGAAACAAATCTGAAAGTGTGCAAGCTTAAATGCCACTTCTGCAAAACACACTTCTAGTTAGTCAAACATCCTAATCTTGACTAATTAGCTTTTAAATTTTTCTGCTGATAGGATAGTGAATTCCATTTGCAAAATTGTTCAATCTTGGCTTATCAGTAGATAGATTAGGATAGAAATTGAAGGTTCAAACAAACTCAAAATCTGAACCTGAGTTTCCCAAAGAGAAATGACTCACACTTGTTTTATTTTCTGAGTCAAGAAGATGTAAAAAACTGGTTCTAATCCGCTCAAAACTTGAATCAGATATCAAGGAAGAGATAGCTCACAGAAAAAAGAAAAATCAGAGCCATGAAAAGAAGAGAGAAGGCCATAATAAGAAGCTTTCAGATCTTAAGCCTTCAATTTTTGATGTTCAATTTCTGCAAATAATAATCTATGTGCAGCTTGTTCTTATGCCATAGATCATAGCAAGTCAAACAACTCAATCTTGACTTGACTATTTTTAAATTTCTGTTGTAGAATTTAGAGAATGAAAGTTTGTTGGACTGTTTAATCCCAACAGACAGTAGAATAGGTAGAGAAATATCTGAGCTCAACTGTTTAATCTGAGTTCAGGGAGAAATAAGGAGTAGAAGTAGATTAGATTTCCTTCTTTCAAAAGAATAAAATGTTGTGAATAGAGTTTGCCAATCCAAGTGCACTCTGATGAAGAAAAAATGCTAGATCTGTAGGATTGGGTAGGTAGCAAGCTTGTTGATAAAGGTCCATTGTTTTCATGGTTGCCAAATATGTTTTTAGAGAAGATTATTCAATCACAGGAGGACAGCCCAATGGATGAGGCAACTAATCAGCCTCCCAGAAATCAAGTCTGAATTCTTGATGCCTTCAAGAAGGCACCATCCCCAAGTGGAGCCACTATTAGCCACCTATAATATTTTGTTATACCAAAAGGTGGCTAAGATATTTTTTGAGCCTCCAAGGAACAAATTTTATCACTAAAAATTGTTAGCTCTTGAAGTCTCTTTAAGGCCTCATGCCTCTGTCCCAAATACTCATTTGCTGTCCCATTTAATACTCAAAAAATTCTGTTGATTTCATATAACAAACTGCTGAAGAAACCATCATTTTCTTCCCCTTTTTTCTCCATATTATTCCTCTACTTTTCATAAGTTTCTCCCTCCATCCGTGAAAATCTTCATGACATGGTTTAAACTTCTTTTTGAGCTGTGCCGAAACCCTCAAATCCATTTAAAACCTTGAAATTTTTCATAAAAAACAAAGTTTTATTGCTATGGACCTAAGCCCCTTGGGCTAAGTCCTAAACCACTTCCCCCCACATGCCCATATGTTAAAACCAAACGCCAAAGCTTTTCGGCGCTAATCGCAATCGGAAATAACACAAATGGGTTGATCGGAAAGACCAGGCTCAATGTCCCGATTGCGATTGGCCCTTGTCTTTATACTCCCGGGCATATTACATTCCGTGAAAACCACCGGCCCCGCAATCGGGCGCCTTTTTCCTTTACTTATATATTTTCCGCCCGATCCATTATAACTTGTTTTAATTGCAAAAAATTTGTATGTTTAAAGGTTTTTCCGCCGGTGCGTAGGTCGAAGCAATCCTGACCGTTGATCTAGTCCTTCGATCCAACGGTCCGCGCACAATCGCATCGCAACTTTTTCCTATTTGCGCAATCTCATGCCCATCTCTGCGACCTCCGATTGCGATCCCTCTGATTCATTCCCTGCCGTTGATCTGGTCCTCAGATCAACGACCAGCGCTCAATCACAAGTTTCAAATCGCATGCGTTTTTGTTGCACTCCCGATTGCCGATCCCCGATCCAATCTGAGCCGTCCATCCTCCCGAAGATCCAACGGCCCTTATTCCCTCCGATCACAAGTCTTGCCCCGTTTCAAAAACCCTTCGATTCACCTTCCGTCGTCGATCTGATCTGCAGATCAACGGTTAGCGCTTAATCGCATTGGAAATTTACATCGCATGCACTTGCCTGCCACCCCCGATTGAGATCCTCCGATTAGATCAGGACCGTCCACGTGTCCAGATCGGACGGTCCAAAACCACCCCACCTTATTTCTTCTCCCCGCTCTCATTTTCCTGTTTTTCGCCGATCTCCACCATTAGATATTTTTATCCGACGGCTACGCTCCTCCCCCGCCATCTGAAGCAGTTTAAACCTATTTTTTTCGAAGGATTTCTTAATTGTTTTGTGTTTGATGCAAGTGTTCTAAATGGTTTTCCATTGTATAACGAAGAAATGCCAAGGGATGGGAATGACGATTCTCATGCCCTCGTTTCATTACAGAGAAGCCATCCACGAGGCTCTATTCCATGTTTCGTCAGTACTCTATGAGTATTGATGCCGTAAAGCCCAGTGCGGGTCTGCACATCGACAAGACACTGTTTTAATTCAAACACAGTTAAAGAGTATAAGTTTGAAGACAGAAGCACAGCAGATGAAGATTGAAGACAATTTTTATGGGGATTACGGCTAAGACAATTATCAAAAGCCTAATCCCCAATCTAAAACACAGTTTAAAGGAAAACCTAAAGTGTTTTATCAGACAGAAAGGTTTCCACCGCTTCAACTGAGGCGAATTGATTCCTCAGCTACTACAAAGAGCCACCTGTCGCCTCAAACCATTCAAAACAGAGGCCGAAGTTATTGATTCAAGAAATATCTGCCTCCAGCGCTGCCAAGAAGTTAATTCTGCCAAAGGAGTGTAATAGAAAATAGCTGCAGAGTTGCTCCAGACAGAACATAGAGCCTCAAAGTCAAATAAAGCTCCCACCGAGCTTTGATATTAATTGTAAAACATTAATATAGTGATCCACCTGTACACTTCTCCATCGAACCCCTCAAGAGGCCGAGAAGTCATTTAATCTGTATTAATGGTTCACGAGATATTTTTGTTAGTTCTCACCTCCTCATCTTCCTATAAGTACTTCTGCATAAGATGAGAAGGTGGGTTGTTGTTTGATCACAAGTTGTAATATTGAAACTCTCTGAAATAAATATACAAGTCTGTTGAAGTTGAAAATAATTTGGAGTCTTGGATGTCTTGGTGATGCCGTTGCATGTCTGTTCCTGAGAAGGCTCTATCATTGGATCCATGAGCTTGGCTGTTGGTGAAGTGCTCTGAACTGTTAAATGTTTTTTCCCTTTTTTTCATTATGTTCCATAATTTCTTGCTACAGTACGCTGAAAGTTTTAGGCTAAGAAATGACTCCTGGAAGCACCTTAGACTTGTTCACCCTTCACTATTTTATGTTTTCTTCTACTGAAGTATTTTAGAGGCTTTAAAACTTCTCTTTAGTCTTCATGATCGTTTATTTCCTTGATAGCTCAAATAGTTGGTTTCAGCATGTTATGGTTCTCCCTGCTTGTCTGCCATCACTTGAAAGCCGTTATTGAAATCTCCCTTCGAAGTACCATTGTCTTAAGTTAACCAAAGAGGTCGGTTTTGATCTTACCCTTTGCCCTTGCTTAAACAGTTGTTTTGAAGGTCTTTATAGTTGCAAACACAAATGTTATTTAGGTGTTCCCTCTTCTATGAATGCAATTATCAGTGAATCTTTTATGTTTTCTAAATCCTTTAAAATAAGATCTTTGAGGAAATAGGGTGTTCCTCGAATCTTAGATTTCATTTTAGAAGTTGTCTTGAAATCATTATTTTCTTAAAGAATGTTTGCAGAATTTATGGTTAGCCCTATCTATCAAATATTTCTTTATTGATAAGTTATATTTCTCAAGTTCCCTTTGTTGAGAATTAAATTTCTTTTTCCAAATCATTAATGTCCATCTCATTCCAAAACAAAGGATCCTGTGGCCAAGTTAGATTTGCCCTTTGATATCCCATATCCCTTGAAGAGTTTGTCATGATCTTATTTTGACTCCATTTCCCAATGAACCAGATATTTCCTCTTTTTGTCTATCTTTCCTAGACCTTTCATATTCTGCTGTATCAACTCAACCCAACCAAACAAACATCTGCATGTAATAACTAGTCTAAAATTCCATAACCAAAGCAAACAAGATAAACCTTTGCAAACAAATATTTGAGAGATCCCTCTCTGAGAACAGGAGGACTAGATCCTGGAACTCTAAAGATTGGTTCTGATGTTGCCTTGTCTTTTGATTTTCCAAACTGTCAAAACACGGGGAACCAACACCATCCATAAATCTGTGGAAGCATACCTCGGGTTTATGTGCAATGATTTCCTTGGTGTGTATGTGTTTTGTAGCCAAAATGACGTTCATGGTGTTGTTTAGGTGGCATTTATGATGTAGCGCAACTATCCTATTAATTGCATCCCCACAGGGAATTGGTTATGTAAGCCCTAAAGTAATGAAATCCCAAGAGATATGGGAATTGCAAGACCACTTTAGATTGTGTTGGGAGATGACATTGTGATACCCATGGAGGCATTATAAGGATGTGCATCATTCTATTGGCATTCAGTATTGTGATAACTAAAGACGTATTACGAGGGCACGTAATTATGGTCTGCCCACATGTTAAGACATAGATCCTCCCTTTGTGGAAAAATACATTAGGATTTGGATGTGAATCTGATCATACTTCATGAATGGATCCTCGCCTTATGTTGAGAGCTACAAGAAGTTCATCATGACCATGTTTATGACCAGGGACTTTCCTCATAGGGGTGAAAAGTGTCAGATTGTTTGTTACTCTCGCACCCTGACCTTCATATGGAGGAGAGTTGACCTAATGGTGTTTTCTAATACATGGAGTAGTACGCCAACATTGTCGAGTGTCAAAGCTTTAGTAATTGATTTTTCATCACTTGTGAACTTCTCCAGCATGTGTTAAAGTTGATATCCTATGTTCCATGGCAAATAATTCTTTTGGAAGCATGGTTATGTTGTGAATCATTTTGGCATCGATTGAGATATCTTCCGCTAACCATATCTTCTCAATATCGCATCTTCTAACTATAAGATTTCTTGAATTTTCCTTCGAACATGGAAATCACATCAATAGGGCCACATTTAAACCTCATGAATGTTGACTTTTGAAATCCTTATTGCTTTATCTATCCAATTTCTTATTTTCCATACCTTTATTCTACCACGTGCTTTGCATCTCTTCGATTATGTAACCCAACCTGGGTCATCTATCTTTAGGTTCATAACAACTTCCAATATATTTTTTGGCCAATGTTTTTATGATAAATGATGCCATTTCTTTTACACTTTCTCTCACCATCACAAATCCCATGTCTTCGATCACTGCCACTTTTATTGGTTTGCGCTCGATTATAGGTCATGTTTCTATCTTGATGATTTGGTGCTTATTTGGGACATACTTAATATCTGGAAACTCTTGTGAATTTCTTCTTAACTACTTGTATCATGTTGATGCATACCTCATTTACTGCTTGAATGCCTTCTTTCTTTGATATTTATACCACTTCACGCTTTATCCTGGTCTCATATCCTCTTAGCTCTCATACACTTACTCCCCATCGATCTTCCTCCTGTCAAACTAACTTCCATTTGTTTAGGCATCATTGACTCGCCTTCCATTGGCCTTCTACTCATCGACTCCCTGTGAACCGTGTGGAACGATTCAACTAGTTTGTTTTGTTTATTCTTATGATCGATGCGATTAGAGTGGTGTCATAAGGGGTTATGTGGATGTGTCTTAACCTTTGGAAAACCCTTGCAATAATCCTGCAACGAAAATTTTCTCAAAATGGAGCGAAACAAGGTCGAGACTTAGTTTGTCTTTGAAATGCGCAGGATTTTGTTAATTGGCGGAAACATAATCAACTCTCGTCATAAAAAAATGTCGTCTCGTGACAAGCTTTAAAAGGAATGCCATCCATAAATCTGTGGAAGCATACCTCGGCTTTATGTGAAATGATTTCCTTGGTGTGTGTGTGTGTGCGTGTTGTAGCCAAAATGACATTCATGGTGGTGTTTAGGTGGCATTTCTGATGTAGCGCAACTATCCTATTAATTGCATCCCCACAGGGAATTGGTTATGTAAGCCCTAAAGGAATGAAAGCCCAAGAGATATGGGAATTTCAAGACCACTTTAGATTGTGTTGGACATGACATTGTGATACCCATGGAGGCATTATAAGGATGTGCATCATTCTATTGGCATTAAATATTGTGATAACTAAAGAAGTATTATGAGGGCACGTAATTATGGTCTGCCCACATGTTAAGACATAGATCCTCCCCTTGTGTTAAAATACATTAGGATTTGGATGTGAATCTGATCATACTTCATGAATGGATCCTCGCCTTATGTTGGAGGTTAAACTCACATTGCTAGTGTCAGTGCTTCTGCTTACGATTGTGGATATGCGCCTATGTATGCGATAGTTGTTCAAGCTAGTTGAAGGGCTTTGGCAATGTTAGACCCAGGGGTTTGCTAGTCACTTGGGTCATGTGTTGAACCAAGGACATGTTGTTGATTGAGAGGTCACATGTCCAAATCAACGTGAGTCCCTCCGAGTTATCAAAAACCCTTGCACTTGATTTTTCAGGCCAATAAAACTTTACAGGACCCCCCCTTCTTCCCTATAATACCTGGAACCTTTACAAACTGATTTTTCATCACTTGTGAAATTCTCCAACATGTGTTAAATTTGAGATCCTAATTTCTGTGGCAAAGAATTCTTTTGGAAGCATGGTTATGTTGTGAATCATTTTGGCGTCGATTGAGATATCTTCCACTAACCATATCTTCTCATTATGACATCTTATAAGCTTTCTTGAATTTTCCTTCGAACACGGAAATCACATCAATAGGGCCACATTTAAAGCCCTATTAATGTTGACTTTTGAAATCCTTATTGCTTTATCTATCCAATCTTTTATTTTCCATACCTTCATTCTACCACATGCTTTGCATCTCTTTGATTATGCAACCCAACCTCCGGGTCATCTATCTTTAGGTTCTTAACAACCTGCAATATATTTTTGGGTTAATCTTTTTATGATAAATGATACAATTTCTTTTACACTTTCTCTCACCATCACAAATCCCATGTCTTCGATCACTGCAATTTTTATTGGTTCGCGCCCAATTATAGGTCATGCTTTAATCTTGTTGATTTGGTGCTTATTGTGAACATACTTAATATCTAGAAACTCTTGTGAATTTCTTCTTAACAAGTTGTATCTTGTTGATGCATACCTCGTTTATTTCTTGAATGTCTGCTTTCTTTGATATTTATACCTCTTCACGCTATATCCTAGTCTCATGTCCTCTTAGCTCTCATAGACTTACTCCCCATCGATCTTCCTCTGGTCAAACTAACTTCCATTTGTTTAGGTGTCATTGACTCGCCTTCCATTGGCCTTCTACTCATCAAACCAAATTTTGTCAATTCTTGTTATGTTGATATTTTTCTTGGTTATCCCGCCTTTGTTGATATTACTTCCATCGATCTTAATTCCATTAAGGTGGGTGTAACAAGATTTAACAATTTTCCTAATTTTCATTGGATCCCCGTTCAACCTCTTTTAGACGATCCATCTCCATTGAATATCTTGTGTCTCATTTAACCTCCATTGGTTATCATCCCATTAAATTATATGTGGTTGACCTTTTGTTGACCGACTATGTCAACTTTTGTTGATTTTTCATCTTCTCCTTCAATGTACTCTCTCGATGAAGATTAAAGAATTACTACGTCAATATTGGCTTGTAATATTCTACAACATCCCAACAACTCCATGGGTTAACTCTACTCCGAATCTCGTTGCATCACTTTGTATATTATTTTCCCCTCCCTTCTTGACCTATTTTTCTCCAAATCCTTCTTACCTAAAAGCCTAGTTGTGTGATACAAGGTATTCTTTAATTGAACAAGTCCATTCCCTAACTTCATTATTTTTCTTTCTATTCGTCTTAACGAATAACTTTATTTATTCTTTGCTTATTTCAATATTAGTTAATTTTGAACTATAACATTTTCCGAGTATGGTTAAGGGTTGGGACTGTTCAACCACAATGCCTTCCCTACATAGTGGTAACCACCCTCATCCTAACCACCCTGTAGATTTTCCCTTCCTCTCTTTAAAAAGAAAGAATGTTGGGGCATTCAAGCATTGTGCCTATTTAATTTGTCCCTGTTTACGACTTTCTTCTATTTAGAGCCTATATCACCCTTAAATCCACTGTAAGACACTTATACAAGGTCTCCATTATTGAATTGATTCTCTTTTTTATTTTGATCACAGTGGGATTTCACTCCTTCTTTCATATTTGTTGGCAGTGTAGTACATGTTTTGTTAATCCATGATGTCCCTTGGTATATCCTCTAGGGATGCCATCATGTCAAGTTGCAATTCACTTAATTTGTTTAATGTTGAGGGCATCAAGTCCGATCGAGTCACCACAATTTGTCCCAACATTATTCTAAAAGGGCTATGGCCGATCTACATGTATGGGTATTGTCAAATACTCTAAGAATTTCATTTCTTTTTCATCTTATATATCCTATTAATGTCTCGAAATTTGGTTGAGATCCACATCAAAATCGCACTGAAATATGTTATTGCTACGTTGATGTATAGCTGACAAAGAGAGCTCTTTCTATGTCGAATCAAGAATCCATGCAACATCTTAATGATATGATTTATAAGTGCCCCCCTTGATAAATCATTATTAAGGAGGGTCATCAAAACCTTATAGGTATACTCCCCTAAAATAAACCTTGTTGTTGTATCCATGACATACTCCGAAACCTGTTTTCTTTTACCCACTTTGTTAATATCAGAGTTTTGATTTTATGTATTTGGCTATAACTATCCTTCCTCATAAAAAATCTAATTAGGAAATATATTGCTGACATATCAAATGGGGACCATGCAAGAATGGGTTCTAATGGGATCTCATCTTTCGATATATATATATATTCATAAGAGCCAAGGGGTTGGCTGAATCCTTCATCACCAATCTTGATGGGAATTTTGGTAGCTTCGTGCAAGATAGTTATCAATGAGAATCCTATTCAATATGCTTGGTGCATTGATCTACGTGAACATGGTTATGGAGGAAACCATCCACAAATTTAAGAAGCTTCTCCTAGGTTTCCCTAAATGGTTTTTATGGTGAAATGTTTTTGTGGCCTTTGTGAAAACCAAGGAACCATAGTGTTGCGTGGAGGAATTTCGTTATTGTTGTATTAGTTTGGTAATGTCCACCTGACACCCTGCCATGTGCTTCATCAATGATGTCCCATCATTAAAAATCGAGGAAACATCTCCACAAGATATCATTCGAGACCAATTTTCACAGGTGCCCGCTGGTCAATGTGTAGTGAACAACCTTCCCAACAACACACATTTTTTATGTTGTTGTGTGTATACAGACCCCTAGTTATCCTGAGAAATCTACATCTCGTCAAATTCCTTTAGGACATATTTTACATGGAATAGGCTTGCATATGGATCATCACCCTCTATATGATCTGAGTATGAATGTTATTTTTGTTGTGCTAATTTCATCTTCAGATTTAAACTTTATTTTCCGAACTTATGCTTGATGTGCGTAGGTGTTGCTTATGTGTGTCAAAAAGGTAATTTAACAGAGTTTTATGAGTGAATTCAAGAGAATAACGTGTGAAAATCAAATGTTGGACAACAACAACAAAATACACAGCAAACCATCATAATTGATCCAACAACACAGAGTTTTGATGAAGGAGTTAACCCCTCCTGGGCTACATCTCCTTGGTCAATCTTCCATGGCTTGTGTAGAGACCAATCCTATGATTTACTAGATGAGCGCAAGGCTTTACTCTTCTTCTTCTTCTTCTTTTTTTTTTTTTTTTTTGAAAATAAAACACAATAACTAGGAATTTAAATCATAATCATACAAGTTTGAAACTCGGTAAATTAAATCAGATATATCAAGTACATAAATTTAACTTCCTAACACATACATATATTTAACTTGAGTATAGGCACAATGAAATCATCATAACTAAAAACAATATAACTAACACATGTACTATTCACCCTTAGACGAGAACCAAACTTGACTTGCTGCTGCTTGAGCTCCCTTGTTGTCGTCTACCTCCAAGCTTGAATGTTGTCGTGCTTAATCCGAACGGAATGACCCACCGGTTGACCTCCCAACCTACTCCTTGGGTACTCTCCTTCCCCGTGGACCCCCGAGCTGTAATGGGGTTGTACAACGAAGGAATGTGGTAGCTGATAGAGGTGAGCCCCTCTTGGCTCAAGAGTCCCCTCTCTATAATACTCTATCCCACCAAACTCACTATAACTCGTAACCAATCAAAATGACATCATCTCCTCCATCCAAAAATAGCGTAAACAAAAAGCCCCTTTTCCCTTCCATTTCCCTTTCTTTTATAGAGGCTTCATAGGTGACACTTGGAAGTTCATGCATAAATAATTATTTTTTTTATTACCCAAAATTTGATTATTCACCCACCCATGTGTCACCCTCTCATCAAGACTCTCCCAAAATGATTTACTTAATTATTCATATAAAAATAGTATTTCCCTCAACCCAACAAGGCTTCCTATTTCTTCTCTTAGTTGTCTCTTGATTCCCCCGTTTTACTCCTTAAATTGTGTTTATTACTGAAGTTAATTGATAATTCTCAGATTTTGTCCCCTAAACTACCTCAATTTGCCTTTATGATGAATATTCTTATGTTAGCTCTTGCCACATGGAAGTTCTCTAATTTTCTCAAATTTTAATTTATTAATCTTATTTTAATTCACCACCCTCTTCTCTTAATGAATTTTTTAATAAATCTTTATACTTAACTCTATGTCTCTCTTTCCCCCTTTTTGCCTAATTAAGTTACTTATGTACCTTATCCACTTAATATTTTGTTTAACAAGGAAAGGGTAGAGATATCATGGTAAAATATTTTATCTTTTCCTATTCCTCCCTTACCCTAAATTTTATTCCCTATTTAATTCCTTTGGTTCTAACCTCATATGTCACTGGATATGAATTAGTTGGATTTTCATATATTGATTATATTTAATAGTTTCTTTAATGATGTCGAGGGTGTCAAGTTGGTCATGCCCTTCAAGAACTTCCATTCGAAGTTCCAAGGGTGCCATGCCTAAGAATTTATTTCTGATGCCAAGGGTGCCAAGTCGGGCATGCCCTTCAAGAATTTCTCTTGAAATTCCAAGGGTGCCACACCACTTGCCCTTCAAGCATATAGTGGTTACGAGGGGAAATTATATGTGCAACTCCAGAGACCCCTATCATCTCATATGTTGCCTGCTATAGTGAGACTAATGGTGTTGGGGATCAAGGAATCCACCTTAATGCGTGCCCCCTAGAAAATCCTCGTGAGCGAACCAAATTTGGGACCTACCCTCACGAC
>CM076584.1:479654058-479921428 GCA_034641835.2 Pinus albicaulis
TAAATGGTTTTTATGGTGAAAAAGTTTTTGTGGCCTTTGTGCAAACCAAGGAACCATAGCGTTGCATGGAGGAATTTCCTTATTGTTGTATTAGTTTTGTAATGTCCACCTGGCACCCTGCCATGTGCCTCGTCAATGATGTCCCATCATTCACGATCAAGGAAACATCTCCACAAGATATCATTTGAGATCAATTGGCACAGGTGCCCATTGGTCAATGTGTAGTGAAAAACCTTCCCAACAACACACATTTCTTATGTTGTTGTGTGTATACGGACACCTAGTTATCTTGAGAAATATACATCTCCTCAAATTCCTTTAGGACATATTTTACATGGAGTAGGTTTGGATATGGATCATCACCCTCTATATGATCTGAGAATGAATGTTAGTTTTGTTGTGCTAATTTCATCTTCAGATTTAAAATTTTGTCGCTGCTCTTATGCTTGATGTACATAGGTTTCCTTGTTGCTTATGTGTGTCAAATAGATAATTTAACTAAGTTTTATGAGTGAATTCAAGAGCGTAAAGTACAAAAATCAAATGTTGAACAACAACAACAAAATACACAGCAAACCATCACAATTGATCCATCAACACAGAGTTTTGATGAAAGATTTCACCCCTCCTGAGCTACATCTCCTTGGTCTAGCTTCCGTGGCTTGTGTGAAGACCAATCCTATAATTTACTAGACGAGCGCTAGGCTTTAAATTTTTAATTTTTTTTAATTTTTAATTTTTTTTACACAGTAACTAGGAGATGAAACCATAATAATACAAGTTTGAAACTCAGTAAACTTAATCACTTCTATCAATGTCCATAAATTTAACTTCAGAACACATACATATATTTAACTTGTTGATTATAAGCACAATGAAATCATCATTATTAAAAACAATATAACTAACACATGTACCGTTCACCCTTAGACGAGAACCAAAATTGACTTGCCTCTACTTGAGCTCCTTTGTCATCGTCTACCTCCAAGCCTGGATGTTGTCGTGCTTAATCCGAATGTAATGACACATCGGTTGACCTCCCAACCTACTCCTTGGGTATTCTCCTTCCTCGTGGACCCTCGAGCTGCAATGGGGTTGTACAACGAAGGAATGTGCTAGCTGATAGAGATGAGCTCCTCTTGGCTCAACAGTCCCCTCTAGCTCTTAACCACTCAAAATGACATAATCTCCTCCATCCAACAATAGGGTAAACCAAAAGGTCTTTTTCCCTTCCATTTCCCTTTCTTTTATAGAAGGTTTTATAGGTGACACTTGGAATTTCATGCATAAATAATTATTTTTTTATTACCCCAAATTTGGTTATTCACCCACCCATGTGTCACCCTCTCATCAAGACTCTCCAAAAATAATTTACTTAATTATTCATTTAAAATAGTATTTCCCTCAACCCAACAAGACTTCCTATTTCTTCTCCTAGTTGTCTCTTGATTTCCCCTTTTCTACTTCTTAATTTGTGTTTATTACTGAAGTTAATTGATAAGTCTCAGATTTGGTCCCCTAACTACCTCAATTTGCCTTTATGATGAATATTCTTATGTTAGCTCTTGCCACATGGAAGTTCTCTAATTTTCTCAAATTTTAATTTATTAATCTTATTTTAATTCACCACCCTCTTCTCTTAATGAAGTTTTTAATAAATCTTTATACTTAACTCTATGTCCCTCTGTTACACAGTAATTTGTCACCGTCCCTGCAATCCTGTTACACAGTAATTTGTCACCGTCCCTACCATTCCCCGTCCCGCACAATGGAGGACCCATAACGTGACCTGTGAACACTGTCATGCACTGAAAATATCATCATTGCATCCCTCTGAGTATGAGCTTCATTTCCCCTTGAGACATCTCCTTGCAAAATCCATGAAAAACAGCTCTTTTTGCATTGGCGCGGGTAGACGGTTCAGTACTCGCGCCACTCAGGGAAATCCTGTAAAGAGGTCGCGCCACTTGGCGCTCTGTCATAGAGCAGCAATCGCGCCACCCATTTTAGGAACTGTTTTTTATATATGGATGGCGGAAGTTGAGTTCAAACAAACTCACAACCACTGCCTATCTTGAGTTGGGAGGTTTGGCTACGGGAGTTCTATGGAAGGGAAGTAGTTTTGCCACCTTCTGTGGAACCTTCCTTGTTGATAGGGCCCATCCCATAATAATAGGGATCCCAACTCCCTCCTTCCCCATCTATAAAAGCTTGCTCAGATCCATGGCAAGCTAGCCTTGAAGTGCTGAAGCTTTGCATCTCCTATTCCCAAGTGCCTTTGTGCTGAAAAGAATCCTTCCTTTCCCTTAAGGCCCATTCGAGCAAGGAGACCATTGTTACGAGACTCTGGAGAGGTTTCTCTTTCCCCCGGCGAGCTTTGCGAGACGTGGACGACCGGAGACCCGCGCGAAGGAGGCTGCAGCGTCAGAACTTGGTTGTAACTTCTATTCGTTTACCACTTTAATAGATGACTATGATTATGGTTCCACTCCTTTTTTCCATTATGTTAATGCGAGTAATGTCTTTTCTGACCGATGTTTAGTTACGTATGCTGGTTCCTATGCTTGTATCTGTTTGTTCTTTCTGTGTGCCGGTGTTCATCCACGGAGATCGTGGAAGGATTGTGATCTGCCAGGACTGAAGGACGGGGACATCTCTTTTTCAGATCGAGCGCTGGAATCCAGGTAGGTTCTTATCCCAAATCTTTCATTCGTAACTAGGAGCCTGCGTCATAGCATTGTTTTTTTGTTGCTAGACCCCTGCTGGGCTAGTAGGGATCGCCTCTGTCCGCAGAGGGGATTTACCTTCTCAACAAATTGGCGACTCCACTGGGGATCGTCCGGTTTTCCTTGTCTCGTTTATGATTGGTTCGCTTTGATTATTTCTCCTTGCTTGATGAACCTTCTGGGTTGGATTCTTTCATTATTTTGGCCTCTTGGTTTGCGTAGCTTGTGTTGGTCTCTTTTCAGATTAGCTTGTTTTTTAATTTTCATTGAAGAACTCGACTGGCGCGGGTTTTTACCTGACAGTCGCGCCACTTGGCGCGTGTTGCATTTGTCTGTCTCGCGCCACTCGGCCTCTGGCGCTAGTTTCAAGGCCACAGTCGCGCCACCCCTGTGATTTTTTTTGAGTTTCTTCAATTTTTGGCTTTCTGAGCTTGACCAGTACTTTTCTTCTTGATTTTCTGATTGTTTGAGTGTATTGGAGTCTGGTTTGACTGGAATTCACCGCTATCCTTTGGTTGTTTGCCTCTATCTATCGGTTTCACGATTTGAGCCCTAGGGCATCTAGTGGCATAGTGAATCGAGCCCTCCTTGGGAGTTTTGGTGTCTTGATTGTCCCGTCGACTTGTTGATTGATTCTCCACGCCCTCTTAGCGGTCTTTGATTGTTTTGTTGCGTCTTTTGAGTGATTGTTCATTCTTTCATTCAGAATTCGTTTGCCCTTGCTTTGGACCCAGATCACACGGTCCATTGGGTGTTTTCGAGTCTTTCTTTGATTTGAGAGACTTTGGGTCGATTTAGAGATTTGGTTGCTTGCTTTGTTGAGTGAATGTTGTTTGCTTCGCTCTCTTAGTTATCATTTCTCCAATTGTTCCTTTTGTTTTCAGTGCACATTAGCCATTAAACATTGAAAATCAAAAAAAAAAAATATAATCTCTTTTGTTTTTTAATTAGTGCAAATTGTCATCTTTTCCGTATCACTAGTGATTAGTGTTTGAATGAAAAATGTGCAATTGCATTAGTTGCATTAGAGACATTCTTGTTTGTATTCCGTTCATTTCGTTTGTATTAAAGCTCTCAGCTCTCATTTAACTAGTTTTCATCGAACGAAATGTTGCATCGTGGCATATAGCTTGCATTTAGGAGACACTACATACGATAAGGCCTGGAAATTGAAACTTAATTGAAGATCAACTGTAAAATTCATTCAATTAACCTAAGGCAACATTGGAACTTAACGCAACATATTTCGAAGGTCTAGGCTAGAGACGTGTTCCGGCGTCGTTAAACCTAGCAGCTGTCGTTCGCCTATTGGCTTTAGACAGCACTAGTACGGACTTGCGCTCCCCGTACCGTCGAGTATATAAAGGGAGACCCCTATAGGTTTGCAATCCTTTATCCACAGGAAGCCGAGTCTGCCGCCCTATACCCGTGATACACCGAACACAGCATTCGGGGAGACTACCTGCACGTACGGAAAGTCCTTGGTCGATTTATGTTTCATTTTTGAAACCAAGGTGTATATTGCAGTTCACGGATATTCGGTACACCCTTTGTGCCTAGTTTTTCCTGAGCAGTCATTTGGTCTTTTCTGACTCCCTAAACTTGAAAAGACCGTCAAGCGCTTGTCCTTTCACGCTTGTGTCAACTATGAAAGAGATAGAGTCATCTTTTTATCGTTTCTTGACTCTTAAAACATGAAACGGTAGAATTTGTTTATTTTCCAATGTCGTAAAATCAATCTCCCACGATTACACACCCAGTTAGATATTGCTTGTTGGCCGTTTGATCGTGTGTCTTAACTCGTTTTCAGCCCGTGTGTGGTTTTGAGTTTGATGGCAGCTTTTTCAGAGTTTACCAACCAAGGAATCCCCTCAGAAGGGAATCCTGGTCATTTTCCTCCTTTTGGAAATGTTGGTGCTCCTTACATGGCGACGTTGTCCCTTCCTGGATTAACGGTTGGGTTGCCTGTTTGGTTGTTCTCAACCTCTGTAGTTCCGAATGTCTCCGTTACTGGTCAATCAGTTCCTCCACCCGAACCACATCATGTTGATTCTAAGGTGGACCTCTCCCCTTCTTCGCCTGTTTCTGAGTCCTCCTCCTCCTCTTCGCCTGGTGAAAGTCTGGATTCGAGTAACCAGGTGGCTAAGAAGAAGAAGAAGAAGACAAAGAAGAAGAAGTCTGATAAGCGAGAGGTTAAATGTACGGCTACTGCCTCCGAGATATCTCCTCTTGATAAACCTTCCAACCCTCCACGAAAAGTCAAGTTCCCTTGCCTGTTGTGCACGGGAGACCATCTTCTTCGAGACTGCCCTAGCATTCCCAAGGTGCTCGAAGTATGGTCCAACGGCCACCCACCATTGCCTTTGGCTTCCGGGAGTCAAGTTGGGGGCACGTCTTCAGCTGCTGTTGATAAGAACTCTAAGAAGCAGGGTAAGATCACCAATCCCTGTAAGTTGTGTGAAGGACACCATGCCATTCACCTTTGTCCTTATATGGATGAAGCCAAAAGAGTTTTGGACAACCCAACCGGTTCTACACCACGCCTTCCACCTGGTTATAATCGGCTTTCTTTGAGTCCTCTGCCAGCTGATCCTATGATTGGTCAAGAGTCATCCTTGGTCGATCCCACTCCCCCAGAAATTCAGATTCAGGAATCCGTTCCCGACCAACCATTGGTCGTGGGATCGGTTGAACTGGCCCCATCTACGGTGCACCAGGTCTTTTCTGTTGAGAGTGGACCCCATAACCCTCATGTTCTTCTGGTTTCTTCAGATTCTTTAGACTTGGAGAGAGATTCTCCTGTCCCTGTACTTCAAGAAGTTTCTCCTCCGCCTCCCAAGATGGAGGCTAAGGAGGATTTTCCTCCCGCCTTCGAGATGGAGGTCGTGGAGGAGGCTTCTGCTTCTGTAACATCAGGGGAAGACCTTCGCATTTCGATGGTAGCCCCTCCGAGTAGTTTGGTCGCTTCCTTTGATTGGAACCGATTTGCAGGATTTCGCCTTCCGTCCTATGTGCCTTTCGAGATCACAGTACAGGCTCTTGGTCTGGTTGTACCCAGTACCATTATAGACGAAGGTGCGTCTGTTAGTATTCTGTCTGCAACTACCTGGCAAGCTTTCGGTTCGCCACCGCTTGCGCCTGTTACGCAGAATCTGTTGACATTCAATAGAAGAATGAGTCAACCGTTGGGGATCCTTCCAAGGTTACCTGTTACCTTGGGAGGCAAAACTGTCCATATGGACGTGATGGTTGTTCCAGGCCCCTTGGATTTCAATCTGCTCCTGGGGCGAGATTACACTTATGCCATGGGAGCGCTCGTCTCCTCCCTCTTTCGTGTGGCCTGTTTTCCGCATGAAGGAAGGATCGTGACCATTGATCAGCTGTCATTCTTTGGTCCTAATGTAGCATCTGGTCCGCCATCACCCCCTCCTGGTTTTTATCCACCGGGTTTAATATGTGCTCCCGCACTTGATCAAGGTGTGTCTCGATCCCCCAGGTGCAATGCTCGGTGTATATATATTTGTGCACCGTAATGTCTTTGGGGGCATTGGGTCACGACTTCCAGGATGTTTTCCTTCCATCGGGGTGGAACTCTTGGAAGCACGCAGCAGCCTTGTTCATTTTGATGTAGTCAGTTTAGAAACACGGTTTCCTCCTGAGGCAGCTCTTTAAAAATGCGCTTGGAGATGTTGAACACACAGTTCCTTGTCTTATGTCAAGCTCCTTAAAAAATGAAACAAGGTCGTCGGAGCATAGTTCCTTGTCTTGTGTCAAGCTCCTTAAAAAAATGAAACAAGGTTTGTCGGAGCACAGTTCCTGGTCTTGTGTCAAGCTCCCTAAACCATGAAACAAGGTGTTTGAGGATAGTTCTTTTAATGTGTCAACCTCGTTAAAATAATGAAACACGTTCCCGTTCAATTCGAGTCTTTGTTTAGATCTCGTAAAATCCCAGTCGAGTCTTTCTCTTGATCTCGTAATTTGAACCTTCACTCCATCTGCCTTTTATATGGAATGAAGCTTGGGGGGCATGTATCTCGAATTGAGTCACCATGCTGGGGGCATGATTACTTTCTCAAGCATAGTTTGTTTCCGTTTCAAGCTTGTGTAAAAATGAAACCGGTTTCAAGCATAGTTTATCTTTGTTTCAAGCTTGTGTAAAAATGAAACCATTCTTATTTTACCTCTTGTGATTGCCATTTTATCAGCCTATTTCTGCGAGATGAGCCTTGGTTTTCTCACTCCATTGTCACTATTTGCTTGGCCGATCATATGCCTTCACTTGGTTGTTTTACCCGTTCCTGAGGAACCGCTGCTATGAGTGGTCTTGTTAGCCAGCCTCTCGACCTTTATTTGTTCAGAGTAGTTCCACCATTACCGGAACCAGTTGCTACCCTTTATACCACTCGTTCCTCCAGGAGGAGTCATCTTTCAGCTCTTTTCTGACTCTCTAAACATGAAAAGATCGTCGAGGCCCTTGTCGTTTCGATCTCGTTAAAATGGACACGAATCGACATTCACCCAGTATAAGTTTAACCCTTTTTCGGGCTGGGATGGATTGATTACGAAAAAGGAATACCCTAGCCTATCGCGACTAGGAGGTTTTCCCGGATATTGTTTTCTACCTTTTCGGATCTAGGGAACTATTTACGAAAAGGGACCTGTGGAGTTTTCTTTTCCGCTGTCTTTTCAAACTCTCTAAACATGAAAAGACGCCGAGTTCTTCCTTTGTCAGACTCGTTAAACCCTGATGACATTGGATTCCGTCGCTATGACGTTCTCCGAGTTTCTCCTTCCTAGGACTCGTTAAATGCACTAGGATGGATTCGCCCGAAGGGCGGACTTATATTACAAGCATATGCTATCCCCTTCAAGCTTGTCATCAAAAATAATTGGGGTACTCGCCAGAAATGGTGGGGGAAAAATGGAACCATCGTCGTTATCGTCGGCGGTATGTCGCTCTTGAACATGGCACTTGTCTGCATTCGTGTCGGGTTGGGGACATCTCATCTCGTTGTTTCACTTTGCTTCCATGGGTTTGGGTAATCTCTTTTGACCTCTCATCTGTTCACTGCCTCGTCGCCATGACCTTTGATCTGTTGATGTCAAATACTGCCAAGTCCATTGCCGTGCCGTTTATATGTTCAAGAGAAGTTGGCCTCTGTGAATATCAACCTTCCTCTGATCCTCATATGATCCTAATTCACAACAAAACATCATCTTCCTTTGTCTCGTGTCGATGATGTGGGAAACATTATGGCCCACCTTCGATCAAGGTCACTTCCTGTCAACTTCAGCTCATTATCCAAGAAGTTGATCTAGAGACTCCTTTATGGTACCTTGGAGCCTGCATGCCTCAATGGCAGGTTCGTCGCATTCGACGAGGGGTTTTCCGTATTGACCCTCGATCGGATGATTCCGGGTGTTCGACGTCGGCTCTTTATTCGCATCTAGCAGTGGATTGTACTGTAGTACCTTGAGGACCATTGTCATTATTGGTGGTTCCTCTCGCGTCTGTTAACGGCTTTCATCATTGGCTGGTAATCAGGCGATGTTCTTGCATGTTCGACATCGGCTCACATATTCGCGTGCTAGAACTTGTACTTATTTGGGTCGAGATGGAGCGCAAGACCCTGGATTGTGTCTGTTGTAATCCAGGCTGCGATTGTGGATTATTGTCATTATGTACATGACTCAATGATTGGATGGCTGTGACCATACCTGAGTCTATTTGTTTGATCTTAGTTGGATGGCTGTGCCCATACCCTGGATCCGGATTATAGCATACTCTGTTCGGATGGCTGCGTCCATACCATATATATACATCGTGTACTTAAGATATCAGTTGTATCTGTCTGTGCAAGTTTTCCGACGGCGGGCCTTCAGTCAGACATGTTCTCGTAAAGCATTTCACCCCTCTCTCTCTCGGGCCTCATGCTTTAGGGGGCATCTGTTACACAGTAATTTGTCACCGTCCCTACCATTCCCCGTCCCGCACAATGGAGGACCCATAATGTGACCTGTGAACACTGTCATGCACTGAAAACATCATCATTGCATCCCTCCGAGTATGAGCTTCATTTCCCCTTGAGACATCTCCTTGCAAAATCCATGAAAAACAGCTCTTTTTGCATTGGCGCGGGTAGACAGTTCAGTACTCGCGCCACTCAGGGAAATCCTGTAAAGAGGTCGCGCCACTTGGCGCTCTGTCATAGAGCAGCAATCGCGCCACCCATTTACATGTAAAGAAAGATCCATCCAAAATAGTCATATGTATATATATATATATGTGTGTCGAAATGTTTGCACAGTGTGCGTCACATAAAACTCAAAAAATATACATAAGTGTCTTAATACATCCGGAGACACTGAGTCTCTCAAAAAATAGGTGTGGCTAAATCCTAGAGACTAATCAGCATGGTGCTCATGATAGCACGTTACTGCACGCACTAGTCGCCTCAGGATTCGGTGGAGCCGATTTGGGACTCCCACCGTATGGCGCTGGTACTCCAGTGGTACATCTGACAGTCGGGCATAGTCTGGGATCCCATGAACAATCCCCTCAAGGCTCTGTACCAGTGCCCCTCCTCCGGCACCTTCCCCCTGGATCTCAGGGGCGAGCTGTGTCCTCCGGAAGATGGGAGACATCCCGGCTGGTCTCTCAGGTCCTACATCTGCATGCATGTATATTTGTGTTAAGACAACTGTGTATTAACAAAAATCATATAAACATAAAATCAAAAACATGAGGACCTACCCAGCTCTTCATCCCAGTGGTCTCCTTCTGGTAGCGGGAGATCCGGGTCCCCTGTAAAGTCAGTTCCCGCATAGGGCCAATCTTCCACAACGATCAGTTGGCGCCGTAACCACCTGAAGAACTCGGGCTTCCAGGACATCTGTTGCCCGCCTCCAGATCTGGGCATCAGTGCTGCCCAGCGAGCCATTCTCGGCTCTCGTGGTGCTGGACTCGCCACAGGGGCCTCTTGGCCCTGGAAGGTTGGTATGCGTTCCAGAATAAACGACACCAAAATGGAACCATACCCAAACTGTTTCAGTTTGCCCTGTTTGCACTTTGTGAGCTGTCTTTTCATGTTAATAGTGACAGCTGTTGCCCAGTCATACAGTCGGGGACCCATGCATTCTGAGGCCAGTAAGAGTTGTGTTTTTGTAGCCTCGTGCGGTGCCTGCGATCCAGCAGCCCGCGTAATGGTGTGGAGTACAACTCTCAGTGCTAGGTCGGGGATGGTCGAGATGTACACCTTCTTACTCCCTGTTCCTGTTTGTGCCCCACGGCACACCCGCGCCAGTACTTCTTCCATCTTCTCCCCTGATGGTCTGCTCCCAGTCAGTACAGGGATTGGACCCCTGCGGGATAATCCAGTAACAAAGTAAATGTCGGTGACCTCCAATTCCAACACCTGGTCTCGTATTCTGAATACCTGGTCATTTTCATCCCAGAGGTTGATCGAATATTGGAGGAGCTCAGGCTGAGCTCGTAAGCATGGCGTGAGGAAGAATTTCTTTAAGCCACAGTCCCTTAGAGCATTCATGCAATTCTCATTTTGCATGGCCTCTTCGTCCTCATCTCCGTGTTCCCGTTCCTTCCATTCAATCACCATTTTGACCGTTTATCTGCATTCACATGGTTCAAAACCTTTAGTTAGATCTTCTGTGAGCTCAAAAATTCAAAAATTTTGGCATAAATAGAGGTTTTTTAGGCGGAAATTTGGGTTGCGCCGCTGGCGCGACTGTCTTGCTAACAGTCGCGCCATGTGGCGCGGGCCCTTTAATAGAAAGAGCTCAGTGGCGCGGGTCCGTGCCCGATACCCGCGCCACTTAGGCCGGCCCTAAAAATTCAAGAATGCCCTTACAGAGCTGGTTTTCTAAAGGAAATCATTAAAAAATACATGGAAAGAAAGGAGAAAGGAGCGCCTCTTACCTGTCACAGACGAGACGCTGAATGGTTGCCTGGATCAGTCGCAATCGCCGTCAGAAGATTCTGCTCCAAATGGACCACTGCTACTCTCCACAAGGTAAATAGTAAAAAGTAATTTCATTTTTTACCATTGGACGTATTTATAACTTTTCAACGTTAAGATGTGTTTTAAAAGTTATTTCTTGTCAAATATTTGCATGTGTTATGTCAAAAATGGATTTTACGCTTGTTGGGTATGTGCAGTGACAGGTTTTTGCGACTTAAAAGGTGGAAACGAGTTGTATTTTATACTTTTTTCGGACTCGGTAAATACACGAAAAAGTCACTCTGGAGTCATCTTTCAGCTCTTTTCTGACTCTCTAAATATGAAAAGATCGCCGAGGCCCTTGTCGTTTCGATCTCGTTAAAATGGACACGAATCGACATTCACCCAGTATAAGTTTAACCCTTTTTCGGGCTGGGCTGGATCGATTACGAAAAGGAATACCCTAGCCTATCGCGACTAGGAGGTTTTCCCGGATATTGTTTTCTACCTTTTCGGATCTGGGAAACTATTTACGAAAAGGGACCTGTGGAGTTTTCTTTTCCGCTGTCTTTTCAAACTCTCTGAACATGAAAAGACGCCGAGTTCTTCCTTTGTCGGACTCGTTAAACCCTGATGACATTGGATTCCGTCGAAATGACGTTCTCCGAGTTTCTCCTTCCTAGGACTCGTTAAATGCACTAGGATGGATTCGCCCGAAGGGCGGACTTATATCACAAGCATATGCTATCCCCTTCAAGCTTGTTATCAAAAATAATTGGGGTACTCGCCAGAAATGGTGGGGGAAAAAATGGAACCATCGTCGTTATCGTCGGCAGTATGTCGCTCTTGAACATGGCACTTGTCTGCATTCGTGTCGGGTTGGGGACATCTCATCTCGTTGTTTCACTTTGCTTCCATGGGTTTGGGTAATCTCTTTTGACCTCTCGTCTGTTCACTGCCTCGTTGGCCTCTGCCAGGATATCAACCTTCCTCTCTGTTTCTCACGTAGGTCCACGATTCACAACAAAACATTATGTTCCTGCATCTCGTGTCGATGATGTGGGAATCGTATGGCCACCTTCGATTAAGGTGCTTCTGTCGACTTCAACTCATTATCAGGGAAGTTGATGCAGAGACTCTGATGGTACCTTGGAGCTGCATGCCTAATGGCGGGTTCGTCGCAGTCGACGGTGAAGTTTACATCATTGACTTCGATCGCGAATGATTACTGCGGGTGGTCGACGTCGGCTCATTTATTCACACGCCGTAGATTGTACCTGTAGTACCTTGAGGACCATTGTCATTATTGGTGGTTTCTCTCGCGTCTGTTAATGGCTTTCATCATTGGCTGGTAATCAGACGATGTTTTTGCATGTTCGACATCAGCTCACACATTCACATGCTCGAACTTGTACTTGTTTGGGTCGAGATGGAGCGCAAGACCCTGGATTGTGTCTGTTGTAATCCAGGTTGCGATTGTGGATTATTGTCATTATGTACATGACTCAATGATTGGATGGCTGCGACCATACCTGAGTCTATTTGTTTGATCTTAGTTGGATGGCTGCGCCCATACCCTAGATCCGGATTATAGCATACTCTGTTCGGATGGCTGCGTCCATACCATATATATACATCATGTACTTGAGATATCGGTTGTATCTTTCTGTGCAGGTTTTCCGACGGCGGGCCTTCAATTGGACATGTTCTCGTAAAGCATTTCACCCCTCTCTCTCTCGGGCCTCATGCTTTAGGGGGCATCTGTTACACAGTAATTTGTCACCGTCCTTACCATTCCCCGTCCCGCGCAATGGAGGACCCATTATGTGACCTGTGAACACTGTCATGCCTTGAAAACATCATCAATGCATCCCTCTGAGTATGAGCTTCAATTCCCCTTGAGACATCTCCTTGCAAAACTCATAAAAAACAACTCTTTTTGCATTGGCGCGGGTAGACATTTCAGTGCTCGCGCCAATCAGGGAAATCCTGTAAAGAGGTCGCGCCACTTGGCGCTCTGTCATAGAGCAGCAATCGCGCCACCCATTTTAGGGACTGTTTTTTAAATATGGATGGCGGAAGTTGAGTTCAAACAAACTCACAACCATTGCCTATCTTGAGTTGGGAGGTTTGGCTCCGGGAGTTCTATGGAAGGGAAGTGGTTTTTCCACCTTCTATGGAACCTTCCTTGTTGATAGGGCCAATCCCATAATAATAGGGATCCCAACTCCCTCCTTCCCCATCTATAAAAGCTTGCTCAGATCCATGGCAAGCTAGTCTTGAAGTGCTGAAGCTTTGCATCTCCCTATTCCCAAGTGCCTTTGTGCTGTAAAGAATCCTTCTTTCCCTTAAGGCCCATTCAAGCGAGGAGACCATTGTTACGAGACTCTGGAGAGGTTTCCCTTTCCTTGGCGAGCTTTGCGAGACGTGGACGACCGGAGACCCGTTCGAAGGAAGCTGCGACGTCAGAACTTGGTTGTAATTTCTATTCGTTTATCATTTTAATAGATGACTATGATTATGGTTCCACTCCTTTTTCCATCATGTTAATGCGAGTAATATCTTTTCTGACCGATGTTTAGCTACGTATGCTGGTTCCTATGCTTGTATCTGTTCGTTTCTTCTGTGTGCAGGTGTTCATCCGTGGAGATCGCGGAAGGATTGTGATCTTCCAGGGCTGAAGGACGGGGACATCTCTTCTTCAGATCTAGCGTTGGAATCCAGGTAGGCTCTTATCCCAAGTCTTTCATTCGTAACTAGGAGCTTGCGTCATAGCATTGTTTGTTTGTTGCTAGACCCCTGCTGGGCTAGTAGGGATCGCCTCTGTCCGCAGAGGGGATTTACCTCCTCAACAATGTTCTATAAATCCGATATATCTTGGCTATATGTTTTTATCTATGGAGCAAAATTCTCTCGAAAGAATGGAATGCCTCTTCCTCCTAGTGGCCTGGTTATAACATGACCTGATACCCTAATAATGGTTAATTTTGACTACATAAAATCTAAACTAGAGTTACAAAAAAATCTCTTTTAGAGTCTTTTACATCACAAACATGTGTCTATTCCCTTTTACATGAATAAAGGGGGCTGATGTGACATTCTCATGAGCCATAGGTGTGAAAATAGGAAGGTCAACTTCTGAGTGGCATAACGTTTGCATATGGAATCTGATTGATGTAATTATTTCACCATTGGAAAGCTATCTATTTGTAGAATAACATGAAAATGTTGGAACTTATGTGGACAAGTTTTACCCCCAAAAAATGTTGTTTGATGCCTCAAAATGCTCCTAAAAGGTTTCATACCCTGTTTTGCAAAACTGGGTCCCACTGGTAAAAATTGTCCCGTGAGTTTATTCCTCCACTTTTTCCACTTAAAATGCATCAATATGGATGAAAAAAAACATAATGATCCAATTCAGATCATGGATGATATTTTGTATGAGGTATCCTCCCTAAATTATACCAAGCTACGTTTGTTTATTATGATTTGGTTCAGCTAACATATTATGCCTTACTGGAGAATGATAAAAATGAATATCAAGGTGGTAGACTACAAAGACTCTCCCTATGAGTTAGATAAGAAGAGTGGTAGGAAATATTCTGATTTAGTAGACACATTTTGAAGATTGAAGGAAGAAATAAGGAGTTGTAAGGAAAAAAATAATAGGATCATAAAGACAGAAGAGAAAAAAACATAGGCTAATGCAATACTTCTTCGGATCTTGTTAGATCTTCAGCAATAAGGACCACTTCAGATCAGCCATGGGAAGGAGGACATAGCTAATAGGGCATATTGAAATATGTCTCCTGGTAGACACAGATCAGATACAATTGACACAATTATATATGGCAGGATTTTTGACACTACGTATAGGAGGGGTGATGAGTACATGTACTAGTCTAGTTCTTGTATGGATAGGCATCATTATCATAATCATTATCATCCTTATAGGAGGAGTGATAGGGGATACTTGCTGGATGAATTGACGAAAGAAAAGGCAAATAAATTTGATGGGAACCTAAAGAAAGCAGAAGATGCAGAGACTTGGATACTTGGGATGAAAAATTCTTTGAGTTGCATGAGTACAAAGATAATATGAAGGCCATAATTGCTATCTTCATCCTGAAAGGGAAGGTAGACATTTGGTGGGAAGATTTGAATCGAATGAGAGACATCAGGAAAAAGGATTTGAGTTAGCATGAGTTTAAGAGGAATTTCAAAAAGAAGTACTTGTCAAAAAGGTACTACGACAGTAAGGCCAAATAATTTTATGAGCTAAAGATGGGATCAATGATAGATGAAGAGTACACGACTAGGTTCCTAGACCTATTGAGGTATGTACCATTTATTTAAGACGAGAAGGCTAAATTTCAACAATTTTTTAGTGGTTTTCCATTATAATTTAGAGATCAGAATGAGTATGATGAGCCTCGGTCACTTGAGGAAGTCATTGAGAAATTGAAGCATTACTATGAACAATCAAGTGTAATAACAAATCTCAACAAGGATGGAAAGGGAAATAAAAAGGTAAATTTAAATGGTAGCTGAAAATGGAAAGGTCCCAGAATTCAAAGGAGAAACAAAATGTGGCACCACAAAAGAGGTTTCATTAAGCTAGATAAGGACATGGATTACAACATCAAAATAGAGGTAATGGTACTAGAGATTTGGAGTGTTGGACATGCATTGAGGAACAAATTAGGAGATATTGTTTGTGTAATTAGGGTGGTAGGTATCAGATATATAGCACATAGGAGGTGCAGACTATTGGGGATATTGGGCACAACATTCCCTGTATTTATGTGATCATGGAAAACAAGGAGGTAGAGCACAAGGTATCTATCATTGAGATGGAAAATAAGCTTTGTGATGAGGTTATTTGTATTTTTATTGACCCTAGATCTAATTATGGCTATGTTAGTCGTGGCTTGGGGGATACATGTGTTTTGAGTAAGTAAATGCATACAAAATACTGGTTAGTGCAGTTGGATATAGGTACGAAGAAAAGAGTTCACCATTGGGTAATAGCTTGTGCATTTGACTTAAATGGTATGCCTAGAACATCAAAATTGAGCATATTTCGATAGGGATCATACAATATGTTATTAGGTATGGATTCGTTATACCTTCATAGGACCAAGATGGATTGTTATGACAAAGCCACTGAGTGAGTGGATGAAAATGTGGAACTAAGAGTCTTACAGGGAAAGAAAAAATCTACATCAGTTAGGATTGTGACAACCATGCAAGCTAAGTGCAGTCATAGTAAAGTGTGTGTGTTGTTCGCAGTACATATTTATAGTGATAAAGGAAAGGAAGTTGAGGATTCAGATGTTTTGAGAAGGTACCAAGTTCTACAATAGTCTCATGGTGTATTTCCTCAATATCTATTAGATTTCCCACCTCACAGGGAGGTATACTTTTGTATTGAGTTGGTACCAGGGGTATCTCCAACATCAAAATCACCTCAAAGGATGTGCACACATGAATTGGTAAAATTAAATTTGCATCTGAAAAAGATGCTTGAAAAATGATACATTAGGCCAAGTGTAATATCTCGTTTCAGGGATATCTCTAGAACACGACAAACTCCAACTAGAGATAGACTGGGAGGGCATTTACCGTATGTTCTGCCTCTGAAAGAGGACGAGATCCGGAGGCTACTTGGCCCTTTCCAGACTCTATCTATAGATATTCTTGAAGAATCCCACTCAAAAGTGACTTGCAGAAATATGCGAACGCATATATGAGCATACCATGAAGAGACAATGTTTTACAATGAGCCCGAAAATGGATTTCTCAGCAAATCATGCCTGAAAAAAGATTTTTTTAGGAATTTGTGCTTAAGCTATCATAAAAAGGTTTAAAAACACTCAGAAACCCACTCCAAATACTGCAGCAACATTTACTTAGCTTTTATGGGCAAAAGGGTGGGGAAAAGTGAGGATTTCGGCCCTAAAATGAGTGTATAAGAAAATATGTGTAACATGAAGGGTCAAGGTTTTGTAATATGTTATATTATGCTAAGAGGGATATGCATGTCGAATTTCAGAAATAAAAAAAAAAGTCATTTTGCTAAGTTAAACAATTCCCCCTTCCTGACTAGTCAAGAAAAACCCTAATTTCCCATGACTTTGAGTATGCATAAATTTACTGAAGCAAGGGAAGAATATTTTCTAAAGTTATGAGATGTAAGAAAAGTATGAAAAATCATAGAATGAGTTTAGTAACATGCCATAGGCATTAAGCAAGGTTAAACAACAATTTCACATAGAAAATCCCTGAAGATTGAGGTGTTGCAAGACAAGAGAATGATCGAGAAACCCTTCAGCATTATTTCCAGGAGGTTGAAGCTTATTTTTTTGTATTATAGATCTGAAACTTATAAATACATGAAAACAGAGATCTATAATAGAACAAAATTCCCAAAGGGTTCCTTATTACATTCCCCTTGGGGATTTCAACAATACATGAAAATGCCGGAGTAGCTGGGCAGCTACGGAAACTCTGGAACTAGAAATATATAGAGAAGGCTGAATAATATGAAAATATATGAATTAAACCTCCTCCAATGGATCTCCAAAGTGGAAGTATGATCCTTACACTTGAGATCCCACCCTCCAATCAATCTGCAAAACTCCGCAGCAATTGCACTATGAAAATAACGTAGCTATTGGAGAAAAATACGTAGTAGGGGAAAGAATATGTGTTGGGATGATGCCAAGATATGAAAATAAGCTCTCAAGCTTCCAAAATGATCCTCCAAAGGCAAGAAAGACTCCCCCTTTGAAAAACAAGAAATGGAAGTGGTGTTGTGGAGTCTCCACGGCAACACCCTACAACACATTATTATGCCGCTGCAGCAATAACGCTGTCCTGGAGGATGATGCTTCATTATAGAACCAAAATAATGATGGGAAAACCTCACTCGAGCAGGCACTCGAAGTCCCCTGGGGTGAGGGTGAGATCTCCGAACAGAGACACTTGGTGCACTAAACAATGTTGTAAACTAGTTAAACAACCAATGTGCTCAGGAAGTTGAAATGACCAACTCAATATCATAAACATATGCATGAATGGAAATAGCTCTCCTCCCCTCAATTTATATAGCAATTGGAGACTCCTCATGGGCCCTTCCTCTAGAAGCTTCCCTTCCTCTAGAAACTTCCCTCCTATGTTGTCATGTAGTGCTTTCCAACTCATACCCTGCGCTGGTTGACTTGGTCAAACCTCTTTCAAAATATCTCATTTCACACTTGAGGGTGTGAAATTTGGTTCCATGGTTGATCCATTTTCATACTAGAGGGATTTTATTTATTTATTTATTATCTTTGTGCCTCCTTACCAAATTATTCATCTCCTAAATGATTTTAGACAAAATTTAATGTTCTAATTTATTGAAGAAAAAATTGGAACATTACAGTCCTCCCCTCCCAAATGTTGCTTGTCCCTAAGCAACTGCAAGGATAGAACTGAAGAATATCCACTCAAAGCATGGAGTCTAGAATATAATGAGGAACGTCTCCCTCATGTGGATCCTCCATCCCCAAGCAATCATCCAAACAAAATGAGCCACCTCCCAACAAGGCAACTCCTGAAAATCTCCTTCCACCTCAAGCTCCGGTAATGAAGGTGGGCTAAAAATCTGAACTTGGAAAGCATCATAGCTTACCCCATGCTTTCCTTCTCTCCACTCATGACAAGTGTAGAGTGTATGCTGATCCTGGGCTACAAAATTATTTCCCTCCAATGGCAAAGTAAAGAACAAGAAGGTTCCTCCAAAGAAGGTTCCTCCAACAATGAAGAACAAGTCGGCCCAAAACAATCCATCCATGAAGAATAGGACATGGTCATCATGGAATATCCTAATGAGAGGTTTTCTGAAGGTTTTACATGATGATAGATGATGCAAACAATTTCTCACAAGAATACAACGCAGTCTCATCCACTGCAACTTCAGAAAATTACATGGCAAGCAATGTCCATGATTTATCACATCTACTAAAGGATAGTAAATCGCTGAATGTAACAACAATAATACATGATCAAGCACTTTGCCATGGCTGTAAAATGGATGAATATCAATCTTATGGCCCACCTCAAAAGAGAACAAATATTTGGTTGTGGTGGCCATATCTCCTCTCATGCTCCCATTAGAACATGTAGTGCAGAAATTGTGAGAATTCTTCCCACTCACGGACAGATCCAGCTCATGTGTCTCCCTCATAATCAAGCCTCCCATAAAAATATGATCTATATCAGCGAATTAAGACATGATCATCAGAAAAATAAAGAAAATGATGAAGGTTACAAGTGATGCAAGAAGGTACCAACAACTTTCCCTGTAGTGACAACGCAGTTTTACAAGTTGCTGCTTGATAAGAGTACGTGGCAAAATGTTTCTTTTTACATGGTTAATAATGCATGTATTTATATGATACATGCTATAGTGTAGAAAATGAACATACATGTAGTGATAAAATATTTTCCCAAGGCCACAAAAGAGATGGTTACCTCCATCATGTAGATTGGCCCAATACAATTCATGGAGCAATTTGACGAGCTTGCCCTCTTGTGAAGCAATGCACTATATAAGAATGGTAAGAGTGTGCAAATAAATGAATGTATAAACAAGCTTCTCACCATATTCTGGAATTAAGATGGTACATGGGTCCATACATGAGCCCTTCATAGTGTTTTGGCATGCTATGACGAAGAATGAACCATGTGCTACAAAAAGATAATCCTCCTTATGCTTGAAAACCCAAGTCAAGAAGAATATGCCATAGATGTCTCTATCATCATTACCTCCTCTTTGTTGATCAAGTGCAACAAATATGAAGTGACCCTGGGACCTATGGGTTATGGATCCACCATATCTCTGCTGGGCACACTTCATCCATAAGTCTTTACTCCAAGGTGACAACGCTGTGAGCTTATGCAAACATGCCCATGTCAATACACAACTATGTTCTTCGACATGCTCCTTTTCAAAGATTCTTCCAATAATGTTGCAAAAAATATGGAATACCTCCCAAGATGGAAGTGCATCCCAATCATCATCAAAGACCAAGGAGATAGTGCCATCCCCTCCTACTGCAACATCATACAAAGTGTCAGAGCAAATCTGCCCTTGCTCTCCCAAGCAAAGCAACAAAGTATTTTTTTGCCTCCTCATACTTCCATCATACAAGTCATGTGATGAAGACACATCAACATCATGCATCCATTCTCTATGCTGCTCAATGATGGAAGTATCCTGCCATCTTTTCTCCATCCTCCTACTCTTAGGAAGAGTGTTTTCCAAGTGATGGCCAAACTCTTTCAAGAGTAACTAGCGCAGCCAAGCCTCTTGTTGCCTGGTATCATAGATCTTCAAGTAGTTTCCTAGCTCCTTGCTCATCAACCACATCCACTCAATCACTTGTGGATGCCTCCTTCTTCTCCTCATCCTGGTATTCCTCCCATGAGGGCTACCATCCTCCCAAATCAAATTTTTGGCTTTGCACTTCATGGGATTTTCAAATGTAAGCTTCTCAAGGATCAATGAGACCCTATCAAGAATCAAATAGGTGGTAGGAAAAAACCTCCCATCATGATGTGTATGGCTCAAGGGATGTCTAACACAAGCATGAGAGGTGTTATCCATCCTAAGATGTCCTCCATCTTCTATCTGCTCTTGTGAGAAGGTAAGAAAATCATTTCATTCCATGGTGTGTCGAAGTGCATCTCCAATCAGATCTCCCCTTGAGACCTCCCTTTCATCCATAGTCTTCCAAAACCAATGAGGTCTTGGATCTGAAAGTAGAAGCTCCTCTTTGACCTGAGAAGAGCTCATTGAGAAAGTGTCATCTTGAAGGGAGAAAAGGTTTCTTACTCCAAGATGTCTACCATCAATCTTCAAGGCTTCAAACCCCAATCTCCAATGTGATGTACAATCCGAAAATGGCTCATGAGAATGATGGTTTTATTCCTTCTTGATTGTTTCCATGTTGCACAATGCAGTGCAACCAAGCTACTCTATAGTAGAAATGAGATTTGACTCTTGGTCATGCAAAAGTAAATCTCCACATTGATCGAAAGAATTTGCTGCAACAATGGAATGTGGAAATATTTTCATACCTTGATGTGCATTTCGAACTTATTGTAGGGCTACAAAATTCCCTTCCTCAAAAGTGTTGGCTGCCCAAATTGTTGATGCATGTGGTTGCTCCTCGATGAGTGGGACAACGTTATCACAAGCCTCCTCAAGAGGTGATGTGATCTCTTCTTTCTTTGTTCTTTCTCCATCAAAGGTTTGGATCAAACTTTGAGTGAACTCTGCAAAATTCTTCACCCTTGCATGGCTCAAGTGACTGCACCACCAATCATAGGCTTCACCCTCCAAATGCAATGCTGAGATTTCAACAGCTTCTTTCCCTGCTACAAGATGTAGTAGGAAAAATGCCTCCAAATTTCTCACCCAAGCTCTTGCATTAGATGTCCCATCAAAGGTAGACAACAAAAATCTATTGCCTTTGATTTCTTTTTTGTTGCATGGCCTCTTCTCTTCCTTCAGCTGGATGAAATAAGGAAAATCTAGAGTCTCCCTGAAGGCTCTAGGTTGAGATCTACACTCAACAAGGTAATCACTGAGAATCTGATGTTCCAAATATCTTTCATGCTCAATATCTTCTTCTTGATGAGAATAGGAAGCGCATGGTACTTCCTCTTCTTTTTCTTCAATCTTCTTGACCTCCTCCAAGGTGGATGCATTTCCTCTGGATCTGAAAATAGATAAGAATAAACTCATCTTTTTCAATGTTCTGATTTTCTTGGGCTTAGACTCACAGGGATCAGTGGATCCCTCATACATGGGAAAAGGTGACCTCCCAGTGTTATGCTGAAACTTTGAAATTTGCGTTCTAGATCCCCCATTGTTCCATTCACTTTCATCCTACCTGAGCTGATAGTAATCTTTGAAAGGCAAAGCTGCTCTGAAGTCTTCCCCCATGGATTGCCATTTACGAAAATAGTCTCCAAAGGGCATATGATCATGATGCCTCCCTTTCTCACTCGGTACTGGAGGTAAGAATTTAGGCATTGTGATCTTGGTTGGCCTACTAAATGCTGGTGAATACTAGTCACACTGTTGTGAGATCCCCATATTTGTCACCTCCACGGCCTCTGGTGGGTAATAAAAATGTCCTCACGGTTTCTCTTCCAGTGTCGTAGATAACTAGCTCCATAGGCTGAGCAAAAAATATGCTCTGATACCACTGTAATATCCCATTTCGGGGATATCTCTAGAACACGACAAACTCCAACCAGAGATAGACTGGGAGGGCATTTACTGGATATCCCGCCTCTGAAAGAGGACGAGATCTGAAGGCTACCTGGCCCTTTCCAGAATCTGTCTATAGATTTTCTTGAATAATCCCACTCAAAATTGACTTTCAGAAATATGTGAATGCATATATGAGCATACCATGAAGAGACAACATTTTGCAATGAACCCGAAAATGGATTTCTCAGCAAATCATGCTTGAAAAACGAATTTTTCAGGAATTTGTGCTTCATATATCATAAAAATTGTTTAAAAACACTCAGAAACCCACTCCAAATACTGCAGCAACCTTTACTCAGATTTTATGGGAAAAAAGGTGGGGAATATTGAGGATTTTGGCCCTAAAATGAGTGTATAAGAAACTCTACGTAAAATTAAGGTTCAAGGTTATGCAATATGTTATATTAGGTCAATATGGATATTCATGTCGAATTTCAGTGAAAAAAAAGGCGTTTTACTAAGTTAAACAGTTCTTCCTTCCCAACTAGTCAAGAAAAACCCTGATTTCCCATGACTTGAGTATGCAGAAATTTACTGAAGCAAGGGAAACATATTTTCTAATGGTATAATATGTATACCAGTATTAAAAATCATAGAATGAGTTCAGGAGCATGACATAGGCATTAAGCTAGGTTAAACAACAGTTTTGCATAGAAAATCCCTCAAGATCGAGGTGCTGCAAGACAAGAGAATGACCCTGAAACCCTTCAGAATTATTTCTAGGAGGCTGAAGATTATTTTTATTATATTACATATCTGCAACTGATAAATACATGAAAACAGAGATCTATAATGAAACAAAATGCCCAAAGGGCTCTTGATTACAATCCCCTTGGGGATTTCAGCAATACATGAAAATGTCAGAGTAGCTACGCAGCTACAGAAAATCTAGAACTAGAAATATATAGATAAAGCTGAATAAGATGAAAATATCTGAATTAAACCGCCTCTATTGGATCTCCAAAGTGGAAGGTTGATCCTTACACTTGAGATCCCACCCTCCAATCAATCTGCAAAACCCTGCAGCAAATGCACTATGAAGATAACGCAGCTATTGGAGCAAACTGCATAGTAGGGGAAAGAATATGTGTTGGCCTGATGCCAAGATCTGCAAATAAGCTCTCAAGCTTCCAAATTGATCCTCTAAAGGCAAGGAAGACTCCCCCTCTGAAAAACAAGCAATGGAAGTGGTGTTGTGGAGTCTCCACGGAAACACCCTACAACACAATATTATGTTGTTGCAGCAATAACGTTGTCCTGGAGGATGATGCTTTAGTCTAGAACCAAAATAATGATGGGACAACCTCACACGAGCAAGCACTCGAAGTCCCCCAGGGTTGAGGGTGAGATCTCCGAACGGAGACACTCGGTGCACTAAACAGTGCTGCAGACTAGTTAAACAACCAACGTGCTCAAGAAGTCGAAATGACCAACTCAATATCATAAAAATATGCATGAATGGAAATAGCTCTCCTCCCCTCCATTTATATAGCAATTGGAGACTTCTCATGGGCCCTTCCTCTAGAAGCTTCCCTTACTCTAGAAGCTTCCCTCCTATGTAGTGCTTTCCAACTCATACACTGCGCTGGTTGACTTGGTCAAACCTCTTTGAAAATATCTCCTTTCACACATGAGGGTGTGAAATATGGTTCCATGGCTGATCCCTTTTCACACTATAGGGATTTTATTTATTTTTTTATTATCTTTGGGCCTCCTTACCCAATTATTCATCTCCTAAATGAGTTTAGACAAAATTTAATGTTCCAATTTATTGAAGAAAAATTTGGTACATTACAAAAACTTACATGGTATTCAAATGACAATTCTTGGTGCTTTAATGGATCTAAAAATATAGTTTGACCCAAAACATATTTTATATTTAACATACCCAACAGTGATATAGTTCAATCCCATAACAAGGAAATACAAATGGAATAAATTTCTTAGCCAAAGATAAAGATGAGTTTCCAGATTCAATACAAAGCAATAGTTTTAATACACTTGGAACTAAAGTGGTCAAGTATTTCCTAAACGAAATGAAAAAAAAAAAATTGATGAGTAAGAGGTGTTACAGGTGGGTTGTATTGGATGGTGGAGAGTCACTAGTTGGTTGATCATTGATAACAATAGGAGGCTCAGTGAGCTCCTTAGAATCAAAATCAGAAACTAAATATTTCTCAACCCTTTGGAAACATTAAAGTCTATCATCCAAGCATAAACAAACATTAGTGAGAAGGCTTTTGATATCCTCTTGACCTTCAATTTTTTTGTAATTTTCTGCTAAGAGAACCATGTAAAAGAGGGTATCCATCTATTGATGCACTGTAATATAGTGTATAAAATGTAGTATCCTCTCTCTGAATTTCCTATGATTTGGGATCCATTTAAGGTCTTCAAATCTTACCTCTGAATCAGAGAAATAGAATTAAACAAAGTTTCAACTGAATTCCAACCAAATAATTGTCTACATTGAGAAGTAGGGCTACTAGCACCCCCTCCTCAACTCTCCGTTGTCTTTTGAAGTGGCATAGTCACAAAGTGTAGCTTATAAGCCAAGCTCACATGACCAACGCAAAGACAAATTTGACAATGACCCAAGTTTTGAACCCTTGACCATAGCATAAGTATGTTGTCACAAATGTACACTAATTGGTTTTTGTGGACATATGACTATTGAAAGAGTAGCACCAAATTTTTTAAAGACATGCTAGGAGCATATCCAAAATATTGAACTGTTAGTGAGAGCAGAGACTCATTGTTTTTAAGGGGATGGAAAATTACAGCAACACCTTCTTGGATACCCCTCACATAATATCTAACATGTATATATGAAAGTTGCAGAATACCATGCACTAGAGAAAACAATTGGACACAACACACATACCTAGACTAACATGTACAAAGACAAAAAACATTAAAAAAAAATAAGCTCAATTTCCATGTTAAAATGTAGGATTAAAATGTAGATGTAAGAAGCATTACTAAAACCATTTGGAAAAAATTTAAACATACCGTACCCCATAAATCAAGATGAGACAATAAAATGATATACTTGGATTGTTGAGGAAGGTATAACCATGACCAATTAGAAGAAGAGCCCTCTAACAATATTTCTTATGAATAAGATAAAGAAAAGTGCCCTCCTTAAAAAAATCCAAATAATTGTGAAAATGTTGTGGGCAAAAGCCAACTTAATGTGAGAAAATTGTTGACTCCCCAATTTACATACAGATGGATTAAAACAACCCAACTCACAATGTATACAATGAAAGTGGAATATAATAGTCAAGGTGGGTAGCTCTTCTCTCCACCACCACTAATCACATCATACATTGGCCACCATGAGGTAGATCCCATGCTTTTATAAATATTTGACAAAAGAGAATTAAAGGATGTGGGAAAACCTTTTAGACACTAGAGTAGGACTAGGAAATGACAAGTTTTGGTGTTGGAATACTTCTTCATAATAACATTCATCACCTTGAGAACTATTGGTTTTGGCATAATTCTTAACAATAGCATTCCTCACATTTTTTAACCTTCCATTAATGAGCTTATACAATACATCACCCAATATCTTGGATTAAAGAGCCAAACCCACAGTGTATAAACCACCCATTATTACATAAGAAACTAGGGATGCAATGAAAGTACTCAAATTCAAACTTCCACCAACCTCACCCATTTATGAGGAAGTGACATTGGTTTAAGGTGTGTCCAAACAACAATTTCCCTCACAAGTTTCAACACTCTAAGAAGAAATGTGGTATATGACACAGACATTTCAACCTCAATGTGTTTTGGTCATTGTTTTCACCCCCATAGGTGAATAAGAAGATAAGTAGTCACAAACTCCATACAATAAATATCTCCAAATTATCAAAAGATAATTTTTAAATGTTATTTCTAAAAAAGTAAAATAAAGTATCACAAACTAATACGATTACTAAATGAGATTACAACAGTTCAAATAGAAACAAATACTATCAAATTAAGAGTAACTATCTCCAAATTATCAAAATATAATTATTTAATATTATTTGTAAAAAAATAAAATAAAGTATCACACAAAAAATAAAATTACTAAATAAGTTTTCAACATTTCAAAGAGAATTGTGGAGTAATATCTTCATACAAATACTAAATGAGGTTAAAACAATTATTTCCAAATGATAAAAAACAAAGACAAATACTAATGGAATTTAGGGTAATTAAGATATAATTGATAATTGTTGTTTTCAAATATTAACAAACAAAAACAAATACTAATGAAAGTTACAATAAATATTTTCCATACAAACACTAAAATAAATTAATCTACATACAAATGCTTAAATTGTGTTTTTATTTTTATAAAAATAGTACATAAATATAGAGTGAATTACTAGAAGAAATAAATTGTTACAATCCTATACAAACACCAAACAAATACAAATTCCATTGAAATTTACAGGAGATAAAATAAAAGTGCAGATACTATCTTAAAATATGAAAAAATAAATACAAATACTATTAAAATTTACTAAAAAAATTACTAACTATTATCTCCTTATAAATACTAAATGAGTTTAGAGAAGTTATCTCTAAATTACCAAAATAAATAAATTATAACAAACAAATATAAATACTAATGTAACAATGGCTTTATAGTGTTTAAATGAGAATTGTTAATTATTATAAATTGTGGCAAATTGTGACAAACATATACAACACCAATAAATTGTGACAAACCTATACAACACCAATGCTTTTATAACAGTTAATGAGAAAAAAATACAAATACCATTGAAATGTACATGAGCTAAAATAAAATTGTATGTACTTTCTTCAAATATTAAAAAATAACTACAAATACTATTAAAATTTACTAAAAAAAATTGTTAACTATTATCTCCATAAAAATACTAAATGACTTTACATCAACTATCTCTAAAGTACCAAAAGAAATAAATAACCACAAAAAATAAAAATAATTATGTAAAAATGAGTTTAATCAAGTTAAAATTAGAATTTTTAACTATTTTGTGGCATACAAATACCTAATGACTTCACCAAAAACGAATTTCCAAGTAAATGAGAAAATGGAATATGTATGTATTACATCAATATCAAGACAATGAAACACAAACAACTGAAAATAGTTAATCATTGCCACAATAGCTGAATAAAATGAGACACAAAAAAATTAGCTATTGGAGCTTGACCCCCTAATATTGTTTTCCACCAAAAAAAATATCCAATAGAGAGATATGTTATGTCATTCTTGCCTCTGCCATGATCTGAAGTTCCCTTTTCTTCAACTTCAACTACATGAGTTCAACTTCAAGTTTCTTCTTTTCATTTTCTAACTTCAGTCTCTTCAGCTCTCTTTCCTTACTACTACAAATTACTTGCCAATTAAACCGCTCCTTTTCAAGCTCTAGTGCATTGGCCTGAACCTCTAATTTCCTCTTTTTCACCTCAAGCTTTCTTTGCATCCATCCTCTTATTGTATTGTCTTCTTCAACATCTTCTCCATTTTCTTCATTACTTTCCCCACTTGCCTCATGATTCTCTGTCCCCTCAGGAGATTGCATAAGAGAGTCTTCCCATATAAGTGGATAATTGTCATCACTTTCATCTTCATTTATGCTTTTATCTTCATCTGTGAAATTGAGACTATGATGTTGACGGAGATCTTGGTGTTGTGTATTATGTTGTTGTGAATTATGGCCATCACATTCATCTTCATATGTGCAACTCAGACTATGATGTTGATGGGGATCTTGTTCTTGTTGGTTCTGTTCTTGTGAAAATGAACCCAAGTCCTTCATCCCCTTTACAGAAGTCATATTCCAATTCATTACACTTTCTTCCTCATGCTGTTGTTGTTGTGAAGGGGGGCAGAAGTCCTCCATCCCCTCTACACAAGGTGTCATATTCGTGTTATCACACCTCCTTCCAATCTTAGTACTAATATTAGTGGTATGATGTAGAGTATAACCTTTTCCCTTGTACCTACTGGATATGCATTACCTTTTTCGGAGATGGATATTGTCTCATCTCTTTAGCCTTTTACTTTCTCTATGGTGTCCTCCCTCTGCCAAAAAGTTAACATAAATCATATAAACAACATTTAACATATAGGCTAGAATTAGATAACGTATTCATGGGAGTCCTATACTATAATAAACAAAGATAAAATACAACTTCAAGCTTCTTATAGTTCAAAATATATGTATACTCCAAGTTTCTTATAGTTAAAAACTTATGTATAATCACTGAAATTTTACACACTAGGTAACATGCTACTCAAGCTTCTTATAATTCAAAACATGTACATATAGACACTCAAATTTATGTGATGAGGTAAAAATTATATGCAATTTCATATCCCTAAATCAAAAGCCAAGGTATAAAATAAAAAGTTAGGCTTTTGAAAAGGTAAAACAGTAGTCCAAAAGATTCAATAGTTTCCAATTTACTTCACCTCACTTTTCTCATTTCACAGGCTCTTAAGAGATGTGGATGGTCCTCGATACAAAAAAGAAAACCATAGATAAATTACCCACATCACATCAATGAATACAACATCCAAACCAAAAACAATTAACCAAAAATTACCTAATTAGTTTCATTGAGAGCTTTGTGTTATATATGGAGATTTCTCTTATTACTAATATTTTTATGTAGTTTTATTTTTATGTTTCTCTTTTGTTTCTAGTATTTTTATGGGGTTTTGTTCTTATGAAAGATCTACATTCACTACTTAGCCCCATGGAAGGTATAGTGATTTCTACCCAATAAAATAGAGATAAGGTTATAATGGTCCGATATCAAACCTTGTGAATAGTGCTATACCCATGGCTATGGAAGGCCATTCAACCATGGCCCTTATTATTCACACAATGTGGGTTTTCATATATTTTTTTTTTTTTTTACATGAACCGAAATTTTCAATATTTTCCTTCGCAAGCCTTGCAGTGGTTCCGTGCATTCAGTAACATTTAATTTTTATTTTTATTTTTTTACGAGTGTGCTTTAGATTAGGTTAGGGTTATCTTTTATCGAATAATTAGGTAGAACATGGTTTGATTTTATTTTTATAGGTTTTCGGAAAGTTAGTTTTATTTACTTTTATACAATCTAGCGAATCCATTTTGCATATGCAACTTGACACACATTTAGTTGGAATTAGCAGAAAGGTCACAGATTCTTATTTGGGAGATATGGATAATTTTATAGTTGGAATTTGCAAAAAGGTCCCACATTCCTATTTGCAACACATGGATAATTTTATAGACACAATTTTAAAATTAAAACATATATATATAACTATTGTTTTTTTATCATTTTGATTATATTTTTCATTTAGAAGGACTTGAACGAGAGAATCCATTCTGCATATGCAACTTGACACATATATAGTTGGAATTAGCAGAAAGGTCACACATTCCTATTTTCCAGACATGGATAATTTTATAGTTGGAATTAGCAGAAAGGTCACACATTCCTATTTTCCAAACATGGATAATTTTATAGGCACAATTTCAAAATTGAAATATATATATATATATATATATATATATAACCATTATTTTTTTTTATCATTTTGATTATATTTTTCATTTAGAATGACTTGAACCATGGGACCAGCCTCCTCACTCACTAAGAGTCATCAAATCAATGCTTTTGGCTAAAAATTGAAATAGTTTAATAATATGATAAGTTTTATATTATTATATATTTAATAATGTAATATTGATTAATATATATTTATATAGTAATTAAAAAAATGTAATAAAAGAAAAAGTTTATATATATATATATATATATATATATATATATATATATATATATATATATATAATGGTGTTATATGTAACTATATGGAAATAATATTATATATTCATCTTAATTTTATATCTATCAAAAGATGAAAGAGATTAAATATCTTGTCATTCCAAGAGGTGTTTGCATATCAATAGATTTTATGGTTTTCACCGTTCTTAGATCTATTCTTGAAATGCATCCGGCTAGTTTAATTTCTCATTTAAATATGCTACATTCCACATGAATAAAATTTGATTCTTAATACAATCTGCAATTTTTATTTTTATTATTATTTTATTTTGAAGTGTTAAAATATTAAAATTATTATTTTTATTTAATTGAATTTTTTTAATTTTTTGTTTTATATAATTTGAATTAGTCAAAATGTTAAACATTACATTACAACATCTCTACCATGTTGTGTGTGAGACCAAATAAATAAATAAAATAAAAGCAATAGGTAATATTATGAATTCTTGAAGTTTTTCCAAAAAATTTAGTGGTTCTCATAGCAAGTGGTTTTGTTCCACATGGTTATGTTTTACATGGTTTTGTTCCAATAATATTTCTCTAAATTAGTTGATGAGAGATTATTTATATGTAATATTTTGGTTTTGAATTAACAAGATTTTACAAATCTATTGCATTGTTTATTTTACAAATCTATTACATTATTTTTCCATGTAGGGTTTTCCACTTAAATTTAATATTCTTTTTGGTTGTGTGATTTTCTTTTAGATTATTTTTCAGATTTCTATTTTGATTTAACAATCTTTTACAACTATATTGCATTATGATATGATATTTATTGTATAAATGCCCCACATCATTCATAGATTTCATATTGATGTTTGAGATCTACTTCATTTCACACATATATCAGATATAGCTAGTAAATATTTTGTTGGTTGTTTTAACAAGTGGTATGAGAGCAAGATATTTATAATAGTAAATAATTTGTTGGTTGTTTTCACTAATGGTATGAGAGCATTATTCTTGAGAGAGATTCCATACGTGTAGAATTTATTTAACACTCACGTGAGTGCAACCACATAGAAGGAAATCAAGTGGTTATATCTCTAGAGGTAGATAAAAGTTTAGGCATGGAAGAACAAGCTCCTATAGTTCTAGAAAACCTAACCATATCAAAAAAATTAGAAGATATGAAAAGGAGAGAAAAATGAGAAAAAAGAAACCAACAACAACAACAACAATGAAGAAACTATTGTTGTTGCATCCAATGGTGAGGCATTAATTACCTTTTGTTATGAACATGCAAGCCAGTATGCTTATTGTCATGATAGTGATTGGATTTTAGATTCCATAGCCTCCTACCATGCTAAGCCAAGTGGAGAAAGCTTTATTTCTTATAATATGGCAAATGGGAAAGGTTAGCTTGGGTAATAAAAGTCTTTGTAATATTAAAGGGGTAGGGGATGTACTAATAAATACATAAGATGGTTATAGTTTATTCCTTAAATACCTGAGGTATGCACCGTATCTTGGAATAAATTTGATTCTCACTAGGAAGTTAGATAAGTAGGCTACCTTACATTGTTTGGTAAAGGAGGTTGGAAAATTGTGAAGGGCCTATTGCAAAGGGATAGAAAATTGTCACTCTCTGCAAATTAAAGTCAAAAATAAAAAATTATAATATTTTTGTTTTTAAGGAGTTTAAAACAAATTTATGGCACAAAAGGCTTGGGAACATGACTAAAATAGCACTAAAAATTCTTGTTGAGAAAAGTTTTTTCCTCCTATAAAAGGTACATAATTTAAATTTTGTGAACATTGATTTTTGGGTAAACATAAGAGGGTATCATTTATGAGAGATGGTCATAAAATAGATACACAAATATAGATCTAGTATATTCTAACGTTTGTTATCCAACCAATATATAATCTCTAGGAGGTGTTTCTTATTTTGTTACTTTTATTTAGGACGCATCAAAAAATGTGTCTACTTTCACTATTAAAAGCAAGGGTCAAGTTTTAGAAAATTTTCGTAAATTTCATCTGGTTGTTGAAAGAGAAACTAATAAATTATTGAGATGTACTAGAAAAAATAATGGTGGGGAATATTGCTCCAATGCATTCCAAGGATATTGTAGAAGACATGACATAAAGCATGTAAAATCAATTTCTCACACTCCACAACAAAATGGAACAACTAAGAGAATGAACAAGACAATAATGTTGAAGGTGAGATGTATGCTTTGAAATTTAGCTTTTCCTAAATAACTTTGGGAATAGGTTGTCTAAACAAGTTGCTACTTAATAAATTGGTCTCCCACAACTTTGGTCTCCCACAACTTCATTGGAAGGTGGAATTTGTGAGAAGGTATGGACTAGAAAAGATTTATGTTATGCCAATTTCAAAATATTTGATTGTGAAACATATGTGCATATTCCTAAACAACAAAGATTTAAGTTGGATGAAAATTCATTAAAATGAAATTTATTAGGATACCCTTATAATGATTTAATTTACTCTTTATGGGATTCTTAGAAAAAAAGAATTATTAGAAGCATGGATGATATTCTTAATGAAGAAAAAATGTATAAAGGCAATCATAATGATGTGGAGGAGAAAAGAATTGTTGAATTTCCAGAACAAAAAGAAAATCAACCACAATTACAAGAAGACACATCAAAAGATATTAAGCAACCATTGCAACAGAATGAAAGTGAGCCAAGGATCTCGGTAACAGCTCCCATGAGCCATCTAGCACACGCAAGGGGCACACCCTACAATGGAAAATGATGACGCACCCTAGTTTGGAACTGGTGAGCATTTTCATCCTAGGCTGCTCCATCTCTGCTCTCCTTCAAATTTCTAATAGTCCTCTCCATCTCAGCCCTGCCTCGAGTTCGGCATGCATCTCCATGGCTCACAAGCCACATGGTGGCAATGTGAGGAGCTCTTGCGACACCAAGGCTGACACATTTCAATTAACCCTCCTCTGCCTCCATCTATTTTCTTGAAACTTCACCTTTTGAGCACTCCTTCACCTCCATCTCTACCTGTAGTTTCCCTCATCTCCAACTCTCACCCCTCCGTGCAACCCCAGCCCAGATTTAAGTAGAAATATCCAAAGTTTACCATCCCCAACCTCCTCGAAAGAAACTGGAGTGCCTCCCGGTTAATGCCTTTTCAATTTACATTCCCAACCTATTCCATTACTAAGCTAAAGGAATTTGGAGCAGAGTTTACCAAAATGAAGCCTTGCCCAAGTATCTATGGATGCCCGAAGAACCCGCAGGACCTACTTGATGCTGACCAAAATGAATAGGCCAGCAAGGACTGAAGGTCATGGTTTATGCAAAGTAGCTTGTTTTGGATATATTTGACATATTTAGTTTTTCCAATTTTTATTAATGTTTTAGAAAAGGTAGTTGTTTCAGACTTCTCTAGAAAATTAATGAATTGGTTTTCCTCTCAAGGGAAGACTCTTCTTTTGCTAGTTTAGAAAGAAATTCTAGCAGAGGCTAAATTCCTCAACTCACACCATGGAATGTATTATATTTTTCTAATTAATACAATTTAGACCAGCTTACAAAAAAACAAAACAAAATTAAAGTGAGGAACAAGAAGGAGAAGAACATGAAGAAGACCAAAATTAACATCCATTGGGAGAAATTTCACCACTAAAATCATCAATTCTCAAGTCTACAAGGTGAGATAATCCTTCCCAAAGATATTTTCCCTCAAAATATATTTTATTGAATGATGAAAGTGAACCTGCTTGTTTTAAGGAAGCATGTGACCCACATGATATCATCAAATGGAAAAAAAAAAAAAAAAAAACTATTAAAAGCTAAAATCCCTATATGATAATAAGACATAGGATTTAGTTGAAAGGCCAAAAGGAAGAAATATTTTAAAGAACAAGTGGGTGTATCAAATAAAGCATGAAGGCAAGGAAAATCAACAAAGACTTAAAGGAAGGCTAGTGGTTAATGGTTTTGGGCAAGAACAAGGTATTTATTTCACATAAATTTTCTCTTCAATTGTCCAAATTTCATCAATACTAGTGGTATATAGTCTTATAACTGCTCTAGATTTAGAATCAGAAAAATTAGACACCATGACAACCTTCCTACATGAATATTTACAAGAAGATATATATATATATGGAGCAACTTGAAAGATTCATTGCAAAAGGTAAAGAAAATTTAGCCTTCGGTTAAGTAACAAGTGGAAAACAAGCAACCCAAGGTTACAGTGTTGTAGTACATGCAACACAAACATAATGAAGGCTCACAACATAAAGGAAGCCCATTAAGATGATGGGGGTGAAAAAATTTCCAGAATAGATGGTATGTATTAGGGCTTTAGGAAGGTGGTTCCTGAAATTTTGTATGAGGTGGGAGATGAAAAAACAGAGTAAAGGGTGTAAATTTCCAACAGAGAAGAGGGAAGGTTATGAGTTTAAACTTTATCGATTCATTGGTTGGTAGGTGCTATCCCCTAGAATCGAGGGAGGGTAGATTTTGTCCCTGCGGAATCCTAGAGCCCAGAAATTAACAACATGGGACCCGAGAGTGTCCTATTCATTGGTGGGAATATGTCAGAAAAATGAAATCAGTGATGGAGTGGAGGAAGGTGGGGGACACACCGACCTCGACCACTTCCGTCAACTAACATCTACGATTCCTCTCCTCAGGTTATGCATAACGTTGTTGGCATACTCTTAATGTTTGGTTCCTTCGGATTATGCTTTTGTAGAGGAGGTCAATTGGACAACATTCAACCTTGAGGTGTATGGGTTTCCTTTCGTTTTGGGGACCCTTCAGCTTCGAGAGTTACCGAGTATGGTTGTTTAGTTTCTTGTTGGTTTTGGTGAAGAGGAGTTCTACTTGTTGGGGTTCTGGTTAATTTTTGGTGGGTGTTTCGATTGGAGGAAAATTAGTTATTGATGTGGGACCTAGGGTCGAAGAAAAAATGACCGGATTACCACACAACTGGTTCCATTCTGAGAGTGGAGATTATGGAACTATGTTCGAGTTGAGTCGTTTCATGAAATGGTTCTTCTAGGGCGTAAATATCATTGGGATTTTATTTTTGGGGGGACTGAGAGAGGTAGCTTGCCAATTCCTCATTCATATTGTAAGGAAGTGGTTGTGAGGTAACGATGGAGAATTATGGGGGCTTCTACGATGCTTCATCAATGAGGCAGGCCAATGAGAGGGGGTGATCACTGCGGGCAGGGTGAAACTTGTCTGGTTGGCCCATACGAGGAGGTGGTCCTCGTGTACCATCAACAGAAGTCCTCAGCGCAGCACATGGAATTTATGGCTCCCTTTCACTTGCTTGAGGCTCAAATTTGGGTGATGAGAGAGACTGACAAAAGACAAAATAATCACCATGATATCAAGACCTTGTTATAGGAAATCCAACACAATGAGTGGCACATCTTGTACAACCAATCATCACTTCAAAAAGGTCAAAAATTCTTATAAAAGTGATTTTATGCTTTTGGAAGAAGGATGTCCCATATGGAAGGACATGTACATGTGGATCTCCCACAACTCAGAAATGGTGTTCATAGAAATCTATATTCAAAAATGCTTATAAGAGTGACTGTATGCTTTTGAAAGAAGGATGTCCCATATGGAAGCACATGTACATGAATATCTTTGACAACTTGGAAGTAATGCTCATAGAAACTTAGATTTAGGGAGCATGGCTAGCTAAACTATGTTTTTGTGATATTTTGAGTTTGGGCCTCATGGGCTATGAACCTTTGTTCATACTATTTTGAGAAATTTGGGTGATGACTGCCACACTGGAGCATCAAGAGAGAGATTGACAAATTAATCACCATGATATCACTACCTTGTTATAGGAAATTCAACACAATGAGTGGCACATATTGTACAATCAATCATCACTTGAAAGAGGTCAAAAATTCTTATAAGAGTGAGTTTATGTTTTTGGAAGAATGATGTCCCATATGGAAGGACATGTACATGTGGATCTTCCCAACTCAGAAATGGTGCTCATGGAACTCTATATTCAAAAATGCTTATAAGATTGACTGTATGCTTTTGAAGAAGGATGTCTCATATGGAAGTACATGTACATGAGGATCTTTGACAACTTGGAAATAGTGCTCATCGTAACTTAGATTTAGGGAACATGGCTAGCTAAACTATGTTTTTTGTGATATTTTGAGGTCGGGCCTCTCGGCTATAAACCTTTTTTCATACTATTTTGAATTTTTTTTGTCAAGGTCTTCTTCTTGTATCTCAATGCCAACAAATTGAGTAGGAGTGAGGCCCTTGATTTTTTTAATGCTTGTAACAAATAATGTATCTTTCTCATGAGTTAATAGGACATATTGACCAAAAAATAAAATATTATTAACAATATTAAAAGATAATAATATATGTTTGAATAGCTTTGATATATTATATTGTTGATCTTTTTCTATTTTATTTTGTAGAATATATGGGAACATCCAAAATAAGGATTGAATGATTTGTATAATATTTTGTAGAATATAAAAATGTCCATAGTAAAGATTGGATATTTGACATATTCTACACAATATAATCCTCAACAAAAATCAACAATCTGAATTCCTACTCTAGAATATAGATATTCAAATACATATATTATTTTAAAGTATACTATTCAAAATAATATTCATATTTCAAACATGTGATATCCTTAAAAATATATATATATTAAAACTCTTTAATTATAAAATGATCATAAAATTTATATGAAGGAATATTTTTAAGGCTTAAATTATTTTATAAAGGTTTACAAAATATTTATTTTTCTATATTAAAAAATGATTTTTTTTTTTTTTTACTTAGGATGAAAAAAAAAATTCCCTAAGGATAAATGTAACACGAAGCCTTTGTAAAGTACTCCTAATTAGCAACCTCATGGGTAGTGATTTTTCTTACAAATAATGAACATGAAGCTAAAATGTAAGCTCTAGTTCACTCCTGGCATGTGTGGGAGTATATAAAGCATATTGAGTCTTAGGCCTTCTCTCATTATTTTATTGGATGATATCCTTAATATATGTTCTCACTGATATAGAAGTTGCACAACAACCCATGGAAAGTTTAAGTGCTCAAAGTAACCCATCAACATCAAACAACTCAAACCTGCTCTCCTCCAATACAGTAGTCTTCACAATAGAAGGATGTTTTCATGGAATGGGTTGAGTGAGATTGTTAAGAGCCAAATTCAGACTTAATAAATTTAGTTGGAAAAGAAATTAAGGTATTGTACCATAAAAATATTTATCTCTAAAATCCAACTCTTGCAATCCATGAAAATGTTTAAGAAACAAAGGCATGGACCCTTACATATAGTTTCTACTCAAATATAAAATCTTCAAATTATTACAAGTAACATTAGCCAAAGCAGACATCTCAAATCATTACCATTTAGAATAAGATACAAAAGCTTCCCACAAATATTTCATACTGAAGGAGGAATGCTTCCATTGAATGAAACATTCGTAAGCCTATAACTATTCCCAAGCTCTAAAGGTATATTTACTCTAAATATATGAACATCACAACTTTTTTTCTATTCATATATATTTAGGCATTCAAATAGTATGTAACATCTCAAATCATTACCATTTAGAATAAGATACAAAAGCTTCCCACAAATATTTCATACTGAAGGAGGAATGCTTCCATTGAATGAAACATTCATAAGCCTAGAACTATTCCCAAGCTCTAAAGGTATATTTACTCTAAATATATGAACATCACAACTGTTTTTCTATTCATATATATTTCAGGATTCAAATAGTAGATACACACACATGAATATTAAGGCTTCATAGAGGAGAATATCTATAAGAAAGAAACATTTACCCTCTAAAACAATTATTATAGGAAAATCATGACAAAACAAAAGAACATGTACATTAAATTGCAACACAAAGGGTAAAATAACATCAATGTAATGAATATACATCTTATTCTCATTAACATATGCATATTGTAAATAAAGAGTACTCAAGTATGATAATATCAATGACACATCAATACCTTATTATATACAATCAATAGCAACATCAAATAGGTTACTTTAGGTATGAGCTTTCAATGGTCTAGGAAGAAAGCATTGAAAGATGCAAAATATGGGTCTGAAGATTAGAAATAAATATGAATGACCATTTCATAGGTCAAACAATTATAAATAAATAAATCATTTTGTTGATTTTTCTGAACATCTAATACAACTTTGACTTTCATCTACCTCCTCATTGAAAATAAAAAGATGGACATCATTAATGACATTATGAGGGAGTTTGTTATGGGAAAAAATATGTTGAGTGACACAGTTGGAAATGGTGAGAAATTTTGTAAATATTGAGAATCAACATCTAGATGAAATTTCCAAGTTAAACTCTTGCAAAGAACGTTATACTAAAAGCCATAATTGATCTCTATTTGAATTTTGTGACATTTGGATTGGAAAATGTGATAGAAAATTATGAGTTGGAAGGCATCCACTACCTACTTTCATTGCAGAGATGGAAGGTTTACTCGTAACGTCCACCATTGTTTTTGTTTTATTAAGCTGTGGAAAATCCGGAAATATCTTCATTAAAGGAAAAAAGGTTTGTAAAATAAGATTAAGGTCATTGTTGGATGAAAAGTAGAGAAGAGATATATATACTAGAGGAATATATATGAATAAAAATTCATTATCTAGATGATTAGTAATTCATGTTCATTCAAAATATTTCATGCAAAAATGAAGGGTTCAGTTCAGCTTGTTGACAATGTGGATTTCTATGTAACAATTCTTTAAAGTAAAATATCCCACATGTTTAAATATATCCCACATTTTTAAATATGAAATTAAAAAAAAATGGTTGAATGAGGTTGACCCTCCCAAGAATCCATTTGCATCACCTATTTTGTTAACTAGGAAGGGTGGTTAATTCATATTGATCATTGACTGTTGAGAGTTGAGCTAGAGGACTATCAAGAATATATATGATATGATATGAGTTGGTATGATGAGTTTCTACAACTGCATGATGAAATTATATTCACTAAGGTAATTAAAGAAATGCAATTATATTCACCAAGGTAATTAAAGTAATTCTATTTTGAAATAAATTATGTATGAAATTTATTTATTTTTTCTCAGTAAAACTAATTCTATTTATAAAACATAATAGTACAAAATTGCGCCAGTTTCAGCTGTGTGAGCCTAAGAACTGGACCTGATGTCCATGTTTTGACAAAACCAGCTGAACTGCCCTGAGTGGGAAACCAGTTCTTGTGAGAGAAAATTCACCGCCCTTAAAAGGGAAACTGGTATACAGTGCATGGATTTTAATTTAACAAGAGACAGAAAACTAGTAAAGCATACAGCTTGTACAGCTGATGAAAGCAGTAAAAACCAAAATTTTCCAATGAACATGGAAATATGTACCATAGCAGGTTGGATGAAGTCGAATTCATTGTTCAAGAACCAGGGAGGCCAGTTCTTCAACGATTCTACATCCATACTCGTATTCTTCCTTTTCATTGTCCTGCTTTGGCGCACTGTCTTTGTTGAAGAAGTCCACCTGCACGCTGTCTTTTCCCAAGCTGGACAGCCCAATGCCAATGGGCGCTATAGGATCTGAAACATCATTTTTTGCCGGAGAGGTTTGAGGGCTAGTCAGGGTGGTGGCGGAGCAGGGGACAGTAGCAGGGGCAGAGCTAGCAGATTCTTCACTAACGGTAATGGTAATGAACACAGTGAGGATGGGCTTGTCTAGGGAGCAGTTGAAGCGGAATTCCGCTCTCTGAGAGGTCCGGCGGAGGGTCGGGCTAGCAGGAGCATGAAAAACAGGGGTGGCAGACGAGGGAGGGATGGGAGGAGGATGTCGCCCATGCCGAGCAGATTGGGAGCCCCCAGGATGGAAGGAGCGGCCCCTCTGATGTCGAGAGTTCGAGTAAAGGCCCCAATCGACTTCCTCCGCAGAAGAGTCAGAGGTTGAACTGGTGGAAGGGCAAGGGCGAGAAGAGTGACCTCTTCTCACCCCTCGACGACATCTCATTCGATGTCGAAGCCGAGGCATCGTCATAGTGCTTTGCAAGGTATGCTTGGGGCAGAGGGAGCAGACAGTATTTAGAGGAGACCACTAAAAATCGACAAACTGCGAATGCAAACACGAATTTAAATGACAAAAATTGCTCTAAGTATAATGATAACCTAGAAGAGTTTCCAGACAGCTGAGGATGATGCAGCGATGCCCCGTCTGAGTGCGAGCACTCAGCTCCGCACAGGTAGCTGGGCAAGCTCCACACACAGGAGACGGAGGGCTGCATAAGACACAAGAACCATTCGAATTCTCCAGAATGAAAGCCATAGCAATTTGAACCGACGGAGCAAGGTGGTGAACCAGCAAGGCGAGTAGAATGAATGCTGTGCAAACTAGCATAGTAATTTCTTGAGTAATTTCGCCGCAGGGGGCCATATGGCCATTACGTGCGAATGCCCTCGGGACTTGCCAGGGGACTAATGTCCCATCACGCCGAACGAACATCCGCATCCGGAGATGTATGAAATTTAATTATTGCACGAGAAATGTAGTATTTTATCCGAAAATTTTCCTTCTGATTAATTGCTAGTCATTTTTTAAAATATATTTGTTGAAATTGTTAGATAAGGAGTAACTAACCTCAAGGTGGGTGAGTGTCCTTCCTATATTCACTCGAGAATGAAAATAATGCAAGAAATGCAAGTAAGAAGAGAGAAATACTTTTTCTTTGTTAAGAATTGACATTGTTGGTCATTTTTGAAAATAGATTTGTTGAAATTGTTGGATAAGGAGTAACTCACCTCAAGGTGGGTGAGTGTCCTTCCTATATTCACTCAAAAATGAAAATAATTCCAACAGTACAAGTAAGAAAGAAATACTTGTTCATTGTTAATAATTGACATTGAAATAAAGTGGAGCTATGATGAGCTATGGAATTCACTGTTTCCTATCAATGGGAAAAGTCGACTTTCAGATCATACACTGTGCATTGTTGTTGTGTTGCCAAAATTAATTCCCAAGGAACCTCTTGAAAAAGTTTTCATTTTAAGTTGAAATCTACTTTTGGATATTTTTTTCTTATCATGTAATTTCTATTTTAAATTAATTGTACGTGCATATCAATTATGAGAAGTATTAAGGACTATAACTAGCCATATTCCCTAAAAAGTTACATATATTGTCTAGAAAATTCCAAGCATATTGGCCTTTGTAGAAAAATTACCTCTCCTTTTATGAAAACAAACCACAACAATTCACTTAGGATTTTGTCCACATGATATTAAAAGTTACCTTATAGGGTCCCTCCAACAAATTTTTCTATGTTTCATCTCATAGTGCATTCACAAGAACTCTTGGAATTTGATACAACCATTTCTACCCTTGCATCTTGTTCTTATTACCAAAGTTATCTACTAGCTCATTACTTCCTTCTACAAACAAAAATTTTTGCTATGCAAATATTTCTTAAGCATCACACATTAAGAACACATTAAAAATCAACTTTACAAGAGAGTTTCCTTGACAGTTAAACAAATACAATGACTAAGAACTAAATAATTGCTTCTTACAATCAACATAGCATCCAACATTCTCAATGTTGGAAGATTCATATGAATGTTTGACTAAGACCAATGCCTATAAGGACATATTTTTTAGCCCTCAATCTTTTAAGAAATAATAATATTACACATTGCATATTTTTTTACCATTCTTAATAATTAGTATTTTTGAGGTTAAGACATCTTCCCCATCTAGACTATCCATTACCTTCTTGATTTGAGTGGGGATTCATTTTTCTTAGTAATAAAATGCCTACTATTGTTTGGTTTGTGGGTCAGACTCTTATCTTTCCCCATATCGAAGCAAACTAGGTATCCACTCTGTTTTAACACACTAAATTCTGTTTTGAAATAAATTTTGTTTGAAAATAATTATTGTACTAGAAATGTAGTATTTTATGGGAAAATTTTCCTTATGATTAATTTCTAGTAATTTCTTGACACATAATTGCTAAAGAGTGTTGGATAAGGGCTAAATGACCTCAAGGTGTGTGATAATGTCCTGCATGTAGTCACCTGAGAATGCAAAGAAACATGTGTGCTCTGCTAAGAGTTGACACTCAAAGAAGAGTTAGGATGAGTGATGGAAATTCAAGGTTTTCCACTAATGTGAAGCCAATTTATCACTTCCTTTGTATGTCCACTTTCATAAAGTAAATTGTTGTACATGTTGGTTTTGTTGCCAAAATTAATCCAAAGGCACCTTTTGACAAAGTTTGTGTTTTAAGTTGTGGTGTGGCTACGGGTAATTTAACTCCTGATCTTTTTTCTAATTATATGTTTTCTATTTTTAAATTATTTCCATGTATATATCCACCATGAGAAATATCAAGGACTATAATTGTCCATATTCACTAAGAGTTACACATAGTTTTTAGAAAATCCCACTCAAATTGGCCTTTGCATATGACAGTACCTCTCATATTATGAAAAAAATTTGCAAGACTTCACTTTGGTTTTGTGCATATCATATTAAAAGTTTCTTTCTATAGTCTCTCCTTCTAGGGCCTCTCCTTATTATTGGGGTTACCCTTGGCCTAGTGTGTTGGATAACATAATTTTCTTCTTTCCCTTTTACTTTAGTTAGCATTATTTCAATGGTTGTTTTCTGGAATACTTGAATTTGATGCACAAGAGTGAGGTCAAAAAATGACCTCATTCATGTCCATTAGATTCAAAAATATTCCTCAAATCCAATTTAGTTAGCTCTAGCTCTTTATTTTCGATATAGAAATTGACACTCTAAAAAATTATTTAAAATTGTATAATTCTCTAACCTATCCTCTGAACTCCCATCCATGGAGATCAAAAAAATACTTCTTATATACAAAACACATTTATGATCACTTTGCATTTATTTGGGAGATTTTCCTAATTGATTTGATCTAATATAGATTTCTACATATTCTCATTGGTATGGTTTTCAATGCAAATTGACTTTTATGTTTTCTTATTATTTCCTTTGTTATACCAAACATTAATCCCTAACTTAATGTTCAAAAATTTGACTAAGGTAGTCTATACTAAGAATTTTTCAGGGAACACCATTTGCAATTTGTGCTATCTTGTGTAATAGATAGACTCTGGAGATGAGAGACTTGATTAAATTTCATTTAGCTTGTTGGATTAAGCCAATAAAGCTTTTATTGATTTTTTTTTTGGGAGTACTCAGGATTATTTAGTTGCAATCCACTAACATTTGGATAGCTGAACATTGCGTAGCTGGCCACATGAGTAATTGTAAAATTTGGAATATTCCAAGCAAAGTAAAACATTAAGCGTGAGTCATAAGCCAGTAAGGTCTGTTAGCTGTTGCATAATCTCCCTTTTATTGGCTTATGAAACATTGAATTATTCCCTTGACACAATATTTTAGAGCTCCCTTTCTCCATGTGTGTTTGTCCTCCCATGGAAAATCTTGGATCTGCGTTCATCACACATTTCTTATTACCTCTCTTGCTAAAGAGGATTAAAACTGATGACAAGGACCATAGTTCTAAACTTAAACTTTTCAGAAGAGAGAGATATGGGTACTGAAAGAGATATGGGTACTCCAAAGGGGATCATTTGTGATGTGATCTCCAGATTTTCCAACAACAGCTCCTTGTTTACAGGGAACAAATCTAGTCGGTTTGCGCTATCCCTTTTTCCTATCCTTCTATTTGTCAAAAAGTGTTTTCATTTTTATGATTTAACATCGATGGTATCCCACTCTTGCATCCGATCTTCCAATGTCTCTAATAAAGGGTTCGTAACTGTACTTGCCCCTCTTTCCACATCTGCACCTAACACAAAATTGAGGTACCCGTCAAGACACTACCTTCAATTTTTATTGCATCCTTCATTTCCTTAATGGACTGCTAGCAGTCCATCCTTTCCCTATGGGTCATTGACACATTTATATTGGATAGTTTGAAATTGCCCCGTCTATATTCTCTAGATCTGTATAGATCTAGAGCAGCTTGGTTTTTGACAGACTTAGACCTATATAGATCCAAAGTTGCGTAGTTTTTGATCGACTTATTTTCTTTCTGATTTTTGTTTCGTGCGTCAAGAGCTTCTGATTCAGCAAATTTAGTCTCGTGGATTAGTAGTATGGTTGACTTCTCCCTTTCATTACATTAAGTTTGAGTTTACGGCTTCTTTTTTCGTTGTTCTTTGCATTTTTTGTTCAGTGGTTAGGCGTGTTGTCTACATAGATTGCAAGGCACTAGATGCATGAATAGTGCATAGATATATGGTACAGAGATGCAGTGAGTAATTCAGTTACTGCAACTCATATAATCTACTCAAATAGTAGTATGGTTGTCTTCTCCTTTGGTTGAATCTTTCATTACATCGCTTCCAAGTGCATCTGGGATAATAAATTGAGTGCGCTGCTCCTAAAAAATCACCAGCGGAATCTGAACACAAGAAAAATGCAGCCGCAGATTAAGGCTTCTATCTCCAAGGAGTAGGAGGGCGGCTTCGTTGGCATAATAAGTTGTGGAGAGACGCTTTCACTGATAAGCCTGGACCGTAAGGGACCCCATTCCCAAATACAACAAACCCTTGTCAGTTAATAACATAAAAGGTATTAATATCCACAGCATACTACCTTCCACAATGTTTCTTTTTCCAGTGACTAACAATCACTCTATAACCAGCGAAATAACTAGATCGAAACTGTAACAAGCAAAATAACTTAGTTATAACATAGAAATTCTAAAATATGGTCGGTCGGTCCCTATTACTTATAACATAGAATGTATCCACAACATACTATATTCCATATTGTTTTTTTTTCCCGTTCCTAATAAACACTCTGAAAATCTCAGCTAGATCGAAACTATAACAAGCAAAACCTGATCGGCTCAGATTAGTCATGGACCTTCTCTTACCTGTGGAGTTTAAACTGCCCGCGAATTGAATCTTCAATCTTCAATCTCTGCTCGGATCTTTGTCACAGCAAGTTTTCGTTCGATCTCTATGCAATAATAGCAAAAGGTTTTATTTTATAAAAATGAATAGCATTCTTTTTCACTCCCATAATAAAGGGAAAATATAATGATAACTTTTCCATAAATTGGGATAAATTTTCTATTTCTCAACAGAAAAATGGATAAAATTAATCAAAATACAATTTATTTATTATTTTTTTTTCTTTATAAAATAAAAAGTTTCATATTTAATTAATAATTTTTATAAAAATGTCTTTAGGATTTATCACATCTTTATTTTAATTAAATATTAAAATAAAATTGTAAGTGTAAAAAATAAAAAAATAATAAGTTTTGTTATAATAAGGTGAGTCAATATTACTAATTATCAATACCATGTATCCAAACAACTTTGATTCATTTAAGTTCCTCCTTAATATTTTAAAAATAATTACTCAAAATACTATATATATTTAATTTTAGTTTGATTTGGTCATACATCTAACAAATATATATTAACACCATAAATTAATACCATGAGCCAATACCATGGAGTCCCAATACCATGTGCCCAAAAAAATAATATATATATAGACATACACAAAATAGTATATCCATGTTAAATGCACATGTGGCCAATTTTAGGGCCAATATAGAAACAGTTTTCTTAGATAATTGAAAATTATAATATACATATGACATTAAAATATATAATATATAAATAGTAGTTATAAATTAAAAACTATTTTATTACATAAATGATTAAGAAACACATAAGAATATAACAAATTCTTAACCATGAATATTCAGCCCATTTTACCATGGACATTATTAACTTCTAAATAGGATTTCTTACAATACCATGGGTCAATACCATGGATTATCGATACCACAAGCTCAAAAATCATAATTCATTTCAAAATCACAATATTTTATTTTAATTTTATTTTCTAAAATTTTTTAAATTTAAATTTAATGCTTACAATATAACAAAACCCTTAACCATTTATGTTCACCTCTATTTTACTATGCATAGTATTAACTTGTAAATAACCTTTGAATACCATGGGCCACTACCATGGCTTATCAATACCATTTGGCCAAAAACCATAACTCATTTCAAAATCAAAATATTTTCTAAATATTTAATTTAATTTAATTTTACAACTTATTTTTACTGCCTGATCTTAGGCTTTTGTGATCCATAGTAATTATGATATTAATCACATCATGGCATTATGGTTTCGAAACATTAATGTGGTTACTGTGGTTCATCTATTTCTTTTTTCTTTTTTCTTCTAAGTAAAACTATATCTATTGAGTAGTGAAACTAGAGTTACGATTCTCATCCTCGGAAATGGATGAATCCATGACGGAGGGAATAGGCAAAACACTATTATCGAAAAATAGACTGCCCCTAGACGGGAAACCAACCTTGAAAATCCAACCATAATATGCTGCCCATAGCGGGAAACCAGCCTTAGTAGCAGTACAAAAAGAGATAAACAGAGCTAAACAAAGATAGCAGATAAACCAGTAAACAGAGAAATTCGAAGAGTGAACTCTATAGAGAACCTTCATGCGAGTTGCTGGGGGGAGGTCATTCTTCGAGAATGCGGTAGATATATCCATAATTCAGAGTGTCCGGGCCTTGGTTTGTGTCCTCAAGTAGTTCATGCGGAGAAGAAAGAAGATGGAGGCGCTCTTCCGGTGAGTCCACAGAGGCGATATCCTACAAGAAGGCTAGATTGTCCAGAGAGGCCATCACATTGCGGTTATCTTTCTTCGAGGGGGTGCCCGAATGGCTCAAACCCAGGAGTCGCTTCTCCGCAGTTGGTTCAAAATCATTGTCATCTGAATTAGAGCTAGAAGCAGGCTGCATGGGTAGGGCTTTAAGTTTCCAGGGGAGGAAGGCCAGCTCAGCATCAATGGTGGATTTACGAGCCCTCTTCTTACAACGGGAGGAGGAGGGCGAAGCATATGAATCAGAGAGCTACGTAGGAGGAGCCAGAGGGTAGGAAAACACAGTGGGAGGCAAGGCTAGAGCAAGGATGGAGGGCGACAAGTCCACCATATCCAAGTTGACAGGAAGATTCAAGGCCGTGTGGAGAGCATGTGGCAGAGGGGGCTACGCAGGGAAGCCACTTCCCCCAGAGCGGAGGGGGGCCGAAGCCACACAAGCACAGGGAAGGCAAGTAGAGCAGGCTAAAGAGCCGAGGGAGGAGCGGGAATTGTGAACCTCACAGGAAGGAGTAAATAAACATGATGCTAAGTACGTTGAGGGAAGGGTGGCGCATGGGACTTTAAAGCCCAACCCACGTGAGAAATTAAGGCTTCAGGTATCCCCAAGCCATATCACATGGGCAAGCTATGTGGTGAGCCACATGGCAGCCCCGTGTAGCACATCGAGACTATATAACACCCGCATCCGGGGGATGGAGGTCATTATGGACCAGGTCCATACATCTCTAGAGGATAAATTCATCATCAACGGAGGTGAGAGAGCCAACCCAGAGAGGCGAGAAATGGTGGACACTTTTGTTCGCCAGGAGATTCGCTACCTTGTTAGCAGAGCATCGCACATGGTGGAAGTCAATACTCGTGTCCATGCGAATTCGTTGCTTGAGCATGGTGATTCTGGTGTCCAGGCGCCAACTCTTGTTGAGTTTGGTGGCTGAAGAGCCCGCCTGGAGGTGCTTAGCCATGTCAATGACTATGTGAGAGTCACCTTCGATGAGAAGGGGAAAGAGATGATGGTCTCTGGCTATGATGAGTCCCTGGAGTATTCCTTCCAACTCTGTCGAATTGTTTATATCCCATCCGATGGATCCGTAGAATACTATGTGCACTTGGCCTAGAGAGGTTCTGAAAATACCTCCAAATCCAGCTTGCCCTGGATTCCCTTTGGTGCCTCCATCAAAGTTCAGCTTGTAGAAGCCTGAGGGTGGAGGGGACCAATGTCCCAGAGAGGGCACCATTTGGTTTGAGGGGGGCTCAGGAATGGGTGAGGAGTGCAGCCGGAGGTTCCAATTGGCCCAGATGATTTGTTCGCCTTGGAGAGTTGGGAGGTCCGAATCCTTCCATGGATGAAGAGCTAAAGTCTCATGCAAGTTGCTACAAACCATGTTCCATAGAGTTTCAGTAGAGGAACGTTGGTCTTTAAAAATACAGCAATTGTGCTCCTTCCATATTGTTTAGAGGAGGTGCCCTGGGAGTATTGTCCATGGAGCGTTGAGAATGGCACAGTGAAAAGGGGTGGAAGGCCAGCTCCATATGGTTTTGACGATGCTTCTAGGGATTCTATTCGATCTTCTGCTAAGAAGTGCCACTTTGTCCCAAAATACCATTTCTCCCATGCATTCATTGAATAGATGTTCAATAGTTTCCTCCTTGTTCCCGCAATTGGGGCATTAGGATAGGCCGATGAATCCTTTTCGACAGAGATTGTCCCAAGTAAGTAAGTGATGCTTACTAAGGAGCCAGAGGAAAGTGGAAATTTTTGGCCAATTTTTAGAATGCCAGACATTGTCCCAGATGTTGTCAGGCTGGTGAGGCGGTAGCAGCAGACTGTAGGCTTCCTTGATGGAGAAGGTGTCAGTGGAGGTATAGCCCCAACGGATATGTTCGAGATCCTTCGAGACCCGAATTTGTCGATTATTGAGTTTTTCCGCCATATTTGGGGTTAGATTGAGTCCAAATTGAGTTCAGAGATGATCCACCGTTAGCAATTGTTTAAACTGGCCTGGGGAGATTGCTAAGTTTCTCTAGAAAGTATTTACACAAGGATGGGCCAGATGTTCCAGGATGGCTAGCCAATCATAGGTGGGAAAAAGATCCGCCAATTTCAGCAACAGCTGCCAAGAATCGTACCAGAAGTTTTTTGAGCTGCCTGACTTGACCTCCCAAAAACTATGGTCATGGATAAGGGTGCAATGTTGACTTGCCGCTCTCCAGATGTGGGAGCCTGCTTGATCACTGTCATAACGAATGAGGTTGCCCTGAGGCTAGTTGTGAGCATATTTGGCTGCCCACATTTGTGCCCATGGGTTGTTGGGGTTAGAAACCCATTGCTACCAAATTTTCACTCCCATAACTTTGTTACTGAGGTGTGGATCACGCAGCCCCAGGCCGCCTGCATGTTTGGGAATGCACACCTCCTACCAATTCACAAGGGCCCATTTCCTTCTTACCTTGCTACCTCCCCATAGAAATTTGCGTTGCAAGTCCCGAATTGCTTTGAGTACCCATTTAGGTGCTGCAAGCATGGAAGAGAGGTACACGGGCATGGATTGAAGGACCGATTTAACCAAGATGAGCCGGCTAGCAAGGTTCAGGGCTCGATGAGTCCATAAAGATAGCCGTGATTCCAATCTGTCCAAAAAATCTTTCAAGGAGGAGTGCTTCAGAACAGAATTAGTGAGAGGAGCGCCAAGGTATTTAGAGGGAAAAGCTGCAATAGGAAATCCTAGAATTTTGGCTATGTTGCGTTGGGTGATCAGAGGGGTGTTGAAGAAGAAAATCTGGGATTTGGAGTTATTGACTAAAGGTCCAGCTGTCAGAGAGAAGTAGTCGAAGATGGACTTGAGAGTAGAGGCCTCTTGGACGGAGGGGTGGGCGAACAACATGTTGTCGTCGACGAACTGTTGTTGTGATATGGGAGGGCACTAATGAAGACTTAGCCCTCAAAGAGAGTGGTCTTGAATACTGGCTTTAAGAAGCCTGCCTAAACCTTCAACCATGATCACAAAAAGGAATGGGGAAAGAGGTTCCCCTTGCCGGATGCTGCGAGAGGGAGAGAAGGGGGGGGGAAGGAGAGCCATTAAGGAGAATGGAGTAAAGGGGAGAGGATATGAGGCTAAGAATCCCTCTGATATAGGTTTGACTGAAACCAAAGGTGGATAGAATTTTCTGGATGTAGCTCCAGCTAAGCTTATCGAAGGCCTTTGAGAGATCTATCTTGAGCATCATTCCTGGAATATTGTATGTCCTTAAGGAGTGCGCCACCTCGTGCATGAGAATGATTCCATCAAGAATGTGTCTCCCTTCTACATAACCAGTTTTCTTAGGGGATATAAGGAGGGGAAGGATGGTCTTGACGTGATTGGTGATAACTTTGTGTAATGTTCCAAAATTTTAGCTTCCAAGCTAAATGGAACATTAGAGTTAGCAGGAGCTATAGTCGGTAAATAAATGGGTAGAAAAATCCCATAAGTCTACTAAGGAGGATAAAAACACTCCAAGTGTGAAAGGAGACACTCTTTCTAGCTCAATAAGACACCTCCATGTGTGAACAAAGATAAAATGAAGCTTCTTTGACCAAGTCAACAGTGCAGTTTTAGTGGAGGAGGAATCCTAGGGTGGATAATGCAATTTTGGAGGGAAATGTAAATTGGGTTAGAAGCAACCTAAGTGAGTGAGGCCAAGGGAAAGAAAAATCACATCTTATATAAGGAATAGGATGGCAACATTATTCATCATTTTGTAGATTATTATTCTTGGGTGCTAAGAATTGTTGTTGCTTTGCCGCAGTGCTGTTTAGCACTGGGTGTTCCCGAGTGAGAATCCCACCTCTTTCCTTTTAGTAGCTCATTAGGAGAGTTTGTATTCATCATTCCACATCAGGTTCTTAGGCCAAGATTAATCCATCAACATCAGCATTGCTTTGCCAGAGATTGTGCAGTGTTGCTAGGTGCAGCAGTGGAAGGGATTGGAATCCCGGCTTCTAAGCTAGTTTCTCATTGGAGGAAGGTTTCCTTCACCTGAGAGATCTGTTTGGAGAGCTCCAGATTTATTTCAGATCTATGGTATTAGACCACACATTTCTCATACCCTCCCAGCGATGTTTCTGCTAGGGAGTGCGTTATTTTGGAGGCAGTGTTCATTGCATGGTTTTGTGGCTCTGTTGCAGTGTTTCCTTGTGATTGAGAGGTTCATCCTTTCATGGGAGGAAGCCCTTGAGGGTTCTACATAATATCAATCATCATTCAGCCTTCTTCACTCATGTACTTCAGTGTTGCAGTGATTATTCAATCATTTTCTGAATATCACATTTTATATATAGAGTGTTTGACAAGAAACCCTTGCCGTGTTATCTTGTATTTTGTATAGGGGACTAGATCTTTGTACTTCAGCATTATTTATCAATATATGAGTAGATCTATGATTCTCCTATCATTTTATGTTTAAACCCTCTCTTAGACTATGCATTCCCTTGATCAGTTGCTCCGATATTTTGCAGTCTTGCGGTTTTTCACCATTTTCAGCTACACTAGTGTGGGAGGTCTATTTAACCCACCTAGTTCCATTTATTTTTTATATATTCTTGTATTTAAATTCTACATAGATGTATCCATGGGATCCAAGTGATGATTTAACTTTTTTATTGTATATGTTGTTGGAAATGCGTTTTTCATGCACGATTTATGATAAATCCTGAAAAAGGGATATTACAGTGGTATCAAAGCATGATCTCTAGCTCAGCCTGTGAGATCCATCTATCAGAAGAAGGAGAGATGGACAGAAGCCAGAAAGCTTCAGTGTGTGCAGGAAGAAAGGAAGACAAGATTACAGAGCTTCTTCCAAAATCTATGAAGAGCTTTCAAGGAGAGCTGAAGAAAATAAGATTGGAAATGAAATCTCCAAAGGAGGTTTATTCTAGAGCTGAATCTAGATTTTCAAATGGTAAGTGTGAGTATGTAGCTGCACTCCATGATGCATAGTGTAGTAAAATTCCCAGAGCTATCCTGAGATGGATGGGAGGAGGAATAATGCCTAAGAGAATGACTCTTAGTGATTTGTTGCAGGAGTATGAATCTCAAACTGAGAGGTTTACAGATCATACTAATTTCCAAGAGTTTTGCAAGATCTAGATGGAGAAGAGCTAGAAGCAGGATGCATATAGATTTCTTCTATCTACTTTTGCCAGATCACCTACATGTTCAGTTGGAGCTTGGGTGAAGGATCTAAACTCCTATTTGCAGCTGCACCATATTTCTGGGGATTAAGTTATCAGAGTTGCAGTGCTGCATTTTAGAGGTAAGGCTCATGCATGGTGGATTTTTCAATCTTGTTCCTTAAAAAATGCCAATACTTTCTCTTATGCAAGATTCATAAAAACATTGATGGAGAGGTTTGGTGAAAAACTTCCTAAGACACATGAGAAAGGAAAACTTGAGAAAACAAAACCCTTGCATGTGATGGATGAAACTCCATTTCAAAAAACCATGAGAGGAGCTGATTTCTTGCATTACACATTGCCAGAAGCAAAACTTCCAGTTCATATTCTTGAACAAGAGGTCATGGGGATCAATTTTTCACAAAGGGATCCAATTGTTGAGATGTTCCCTACACACATTAATGGAGAAGAGGGCAACAACGTTGTCACATATAGAGCACATCCAGTGCCTCATGCAAAGGAGGGAGGAGCACATGCTCCCACAAGATGGATTCTTGTATCTTTGCAAGAAGTTCCCCAGGATCTCATACATAGAGGTCCAAGCACAATCAGTGAGCAGCATGATTGTGCAGCATTGCAGCTGCAAGGAGGAGGAAAGGAGGAAGAGAAGCATCATTTGATGAGAGGCATACACCCTTCTCTATTTCAAAGAGCCAATGCAAGGAAGAGGCAGACTGATTTTCACTATAGAAGCAAGGGCAAGATTTCCCAATCACCTATGCAGTCTAATCTTGACATTGATGTCTCACTTCATGGAAGCATTCCACCGGGGAGGCCACCTGATCTTTAGTTGATGAGAGATGTCTTGTCTTTGAGTTCACCACTCTCTAATTTTGGATAGGTGAAGAGTTTTGAGGAGAAATTTGGCATGGGGGATGTCAAAGTAGCAGGCAGTAGCATGAGTGGAACTTCACATGCCAGATCACCAGCGCTATCACTGAGAAGGATTGATCCTTATTGGAGATCTCAGCTTTTGGTATAGTACTCCAAGGATCTTGGTGCATGCATGAATCTTGATGACCCAGATGGAGATGACAGATACATGGCGAGAGATGTGCTCATCTATTCCTATGGAAGGATCTTCTTGACTAGATCTTCTAGTCTCAAGGAGAAGTTGCTACATGCAACACATGAGGACTTCTCTTCTATGCACTTTGATGCATATTTCCAGTTGATGGAGGAGTTCACTTGGGAGGGCATCCAGCATGACATATATCAGCATATGGAGAGATGCATAGCCCGGATGGTGATAGAGAGGATGTCACAGCCACCTTCCTACTCATTGGGAGTAAGGGATAATTTCCAGTTGAGCCATTTCAGCTCAAGACCTCAAGTACATAATGGAGGAGGTATCATTTCATATTTTGTTTTGTACTTCTTTTCATTAATTGTGCAGCATGATGCAAAAATAAGAATCATCTCTTCTTCTATATTATATGATGATGTACTTGCAGCTACTTGTAGCATTGATTTTGGCTATCCTTTTGATGAGCTGTGGGGGAAGCCACATGATACTTGGTGTGCACCATTGGCACCATATTGTAACTTAATTTTTTCATCTTATGAGATGACTATGGAAGCAAACAAGTGGCTGGTAAAGCACTTGTTAATTCTTATTTCGATGCAGGCCGAGGGTGTATTGTGCTGGTTCCATGAGAGGGACCAAGATTCACTCTCCGGTTGTCATTTGGCAACTATTTTTTATTGTATCATGCTTCCATGTATTGCTGATGTGTTTTTTTTCAAAGGAAGCTTGTGTGAGGGAGAGATGAGGCAGCAACAAAAGTTGTTGTTGCTATGGTTGCACTTGGGAGAGTATGGGCAAAATTCTTCCAATAATTTTCATGATATTTCTGAAGAGAAGAAAGGTACATTCATGGTGCAAGGAGGCTACCCTTCAGTATTGAAGGATAATGAGAGACTTCCATGCCAGAAGATGATCTTCTCACATAGCAGCATGATGGGGGATGGATTTGGCATATTGAATTTCAAAGGGAGAAGTCATGGAGCCTTATTTTTAATGCCTACAGTGCTGACACATGGGAGTATGTTCTTTTTGATGGAGTGTTCCAAAGAGTATGTGTATCCCTTCTTCTTGCAGATTTTTGTGAGAGGATCCTCATGGCGGAGCTTATACATGGACCTCACTTTTAGCCTGCTCACTATGTATGGTAGGAAATGCATTTCTGTATTTGTTGAAATGCATTGAGTATTTGTACTTTCCCACCATGTTTGAACAGTGCATTGCTCCTTAAAAGAGCAAGAGTATTTTTGGGTTTCATGGTCACTTTAGGGCCAATGTTTATGATGATAGTAGCCCATCTATACATGACATTGGGCAAGTGTATTGTTATTTTATATATGTACAGCTGATAGACATTGATGCTTACTTTCCCATGTTGGGAGAACATACATATCCAGCTTGTAACTTGTTGCAGGAACACTTGCCATATGACATTCTCAAGCAACAGTTGGGAGAAATACGATGTATCCACCAGAGAGACCATATGTATCATCCAAAATTGCACATAAACTTCAGCCATTTTCTGATTTGGATGCCATGTTGTGATGATGTTCCATTCATCTTGAATGGAATGATTTGGGTTGGCATGACTCATGATTTTGGAGGACGAGTCCTTGGAGACTCCATCTTCTTCTTGCCATTGGAGGGAAATCATGTTGTAGCCCAAGATAAGCATAAATTCTACACTTATCATAAGTGGAGAAGAGGACAGTGTGGGATAGGCCTTCTTGCCTATCATTTACATTTATTCAGCCCACCTACATTTCAGGAGCATAAGGTGGAAGTGACTTTTCATGACTTGCCTTGTTGGAGGGTGACTCACGTCATTTGGATGATTGCATGGGTGAGGGAGGCACTCATTGACCATGTTGGTCATCACTCCTAATTTGTGGAGGCCATGAGACAGCTATCATGTTTCCATTCACACTTTCTAGCTTTGATTGATGCAGACACTTTGGTTTTGCACACTTGGGAGGAAGCATTGGATGAAATTTTATTTGCAGATTCTCTTGATGCAGTGATGGAGGCTATTAATGGGAGGCCACATGAGGAGGAGGGGAGATATTTTTCTCTCCTTGTGCATTTTCTTGAGGACAAGAAAATATTTTTGAGGGGAGGACTGTAATGTTCCAAAATTTTAGCTTCCAAGCTAAATGGAACATTAGAGTTAACAGCAGATGTAGCCGGTGAATAAATGGGCACAAAAGCCCATAAGTCTCCAAAGGAGGATAAAAACACTCCAAGTGTGAAAGGAGACACTCTTTCTAGCTCAATAATACACCTCCATGTGTGAACAAAGATAAAATTAAGTTGCTTTGACCAAGTCAACAACGCAATTTTAGTGGAGGAGGAATCCTAGGATGGATAACGCAATTTTGGAGGGAAATGTAACTTGGGTTAGAATAAACCTAACTAAGTGAGGCCAAGGGAAAGAAAACACACATATTATATAAGGAATAGGATGGCATCATTATTCATCATTTTGTAGATTATTATTCTTGGCTGCTAAGAATTATTGTTTCTTTGCTGCTTAGCAAAACTACAGTGTCGTTTAGCATTGGGTGTTCCCAAGCGAGAATCCCACCTCTTTCCTTTGAGTAGCTCATTGGGAGAGTTTTTATTCATCATTCCACATCAGGTTTTTAGGCCAAGATTCAGCCATCTACATCAGCACATCTTTTTCGGAGATTGTGCAATTTTGCTGGGTGCAACAGTGGAAGGGATTGGGATCCCAGCTTCTAAGCTAGGTTCTCATTGGAGGAAGATTTCCTTCACTTGGGAGATCTATTTGTAGAGCTCCAGAGCTTATTTCAAATTTGTGGTATCAGACCACACATTTCTCATACCCTCCCAGTGTTGTTTCTTCTATGGAGTGCGTTATTTGGGAGGCAGTGTTCATTGCATGGTTTGGTGGCTCCGTTGCAATGTTTCCTTGTGATTGAGAGGTTAATCATTTCATGGGAGGAAGCCCTTGAGGGTTCTACATCAGATCAGTCATATTTCATCCTTATTCACTCATGTACTTTAGTATTGCAGTGATTATTCAGTCATTTTCTGAATATCACATTTTATATATAGAGTGTTTGACAAGAAACCCTTATCGGGTTATCTTGTATTTTGTATAGGGGACTAGATATTTGTACTTAAGAGTTATTTATCAATATATGAGTAGATATATTATTCTCCTATAATTTTATGTGTAAACCCTCTCTTAGACTACACAGTCCCTTGAGCAGCTGCTCCGACATTTTGCAGTCTTGGGGTTTTTCACCATTTTCAGCTACACTAGTGTGGAAGGTCTTTTTAGCCCACCTAGTTCCATTTATTTTTTATATATTATTGTATTTAAATGCTAAATATATTTATCCATGGGATACAAGTGATGATTTCACTATTTTATTGTATATGTTGCTGGAAATGCATTTTTCATGCATGATCTATGAGCAATCCTGAAAAAGGGATATTACACTTTGGATACCAATTTGTAGAGAAAATTGAAAAGGGATGTGGGGTGAAATTTTCTTGGGGAGGAGGCTTGGTCTTCTTTGGGAATGAGGGTGATGAACGTGGTGTTAAGAGCAGGCAGCATCCAGTGCATCGATCGAGATTCCTCAACCATTTCCCAAACCTCCTTCCGTAAATCCTGCCAAAAGAAATGAAAGAAGTTGGTGGTGAATCCATCTAGGATATGAGCCTTGCTCTCTTTAAGCTATGCCATGGCTTGAACCACTTCCTGAAGAAGAACAGGTCTGAGCAGCATATGGTTGTGTTCATCTGTAATCAAAGCGGGGATATGTTTAGTGATGCTATCGATGGCTGCTTGGTGATCCAAGGGAGGTTCCGTGAGCGAAGCCTTGAAGTCGTCGAGGAGTTCCTGTTGTATCTCTTCATGCGTCTCCAGGCTTTCCCCTTGATCATTGCGGAGGATAGAGATGCAGTTGGCCATTCTACTTTGTATGGTGGAGCGGTGAAAGAAGGTGGTATTCTTCTCACCTTCTTTAAGCCATCGGATTCAAGACTTCTGTTTCAAAATAATTTCTTCCTAAAGTTCCCGTTCCTCGATTCATGATTTGAGGACTTTCTCCTGAGTTTCTAGGGCCTCGGTGCGCCCAGAGCTTATCAGATCTTACTGTAGCTTCTCCATTTGAGCTACCATATCTCTATGCTCTTGGAAAATGTTGTCGAAGGTGTTTTTATTCCACCTTTTCAATCTCGTTTTGATGATTTTGAGCTTTTGTTGAATATTGTACATGATGGATCCGCTAAAGGGGGGGATGGTATGCCACCAGTGCATCACCATGTCATGGAAACCTGGATGAGGGAGAAAAAATTGCTCAAAATGAAAGGGTTTGTGTCTGCCCTAACTCGGCCCTTCCCACTGAAGTTGGATGAGCCAATGTTCTAAACCTGCCACCGGAAGAATGGAGGAGAAATTTCTCCTCTGGCTTGGATGACTGGATCTGATACAAGGAAGTGATCCAGGCGTGAGGCAATGAAGTTGGATCCGATTATGTGATTATTCCAAGTATGGAGGCCATTATCAGTGGCGATGTCAATGAGATGGTTTTGGGTGATGAAATACTTGAAGTGCAAAGAATCAAATTCAAGAATTGGACGACCTCCGCGCTTTTCTCGCATACTACTGATCATATTAAAGTCCCCGCCAATGGGGAGAGGGGTTTTGAGCATGCGGACTTGAGAGATCATCCAGGGTGCAGATATTTTTGGCGATGGACTCAGGGAAGTAAACATTGGTGAGGATACCTTTGAGGCGGGTTCCGATGAGGTGAAAAGAGGCTTGAAGAAAGTTGCGGGAGGGATGAAAGTGAGAGAGGGAGATGATGGTGGGATTCCATGAAATGGCGATGCCCCTGGCAGCCCCATCTGAATCTACTGCTATAGTATCACAACCCAGCCAAAGACGGGATAGAATAGAATGAAAAGTATTACTAGTACATTTGATTTCTTGCATAAAGAAGATGGCAGGTTTGTTCCGACTGATACTATTTTTTATCATATGACACTTTGAGGGATTTTTTATCCCTCGAATATTCCATGAGGTGAGATTCATTGTAAACTTGGAGGTTTCAGAGCTTTGAAAAAATTTGTCAACTTGGGATATCTACCAGACTCCACTAGTTGATCCCCCAATGTAATGAGCCTTTGTAAGTCAGTTGGTCTCCCGTGTTTCCCTGATTCTCTGATGATATTGATAGTTTCCTGGGGAATAAGTTCCCCTTGGATTCCAAGATGGACGCTTCCCTTTAACATCTGCACCTTCAGCAACGCTTCCTCCAAAATTTCGATTTGCCTAGGAGGTATGGTATGGTAAGCTTTTGAGTCACAATATTTTTCCAGCCCAGTTAGATCTAGATCTCCAAAGTCAATGGATTTTGATTCTTCAATCATATAGGTCATAGAGTCCAATTTAGGGCTTAATGAGGGAGTCTTGAGAAGATCTGGGGGGGATTGAAGGTCCAGATCCATCATAGCATGCTGCATGGGGAAGATATTTCAAGCTGACTCAACAGGGGAACTTGGGGAGGCTTTCAAGGTATCATTAGGGGTCACAGATCTCAATATTGAAGAGTTAAAGCCCTTGAGGGGAGGCATGGTGACAAAGGAGGGGGCATTGGAGATAATGGGATCGGGTTGAGGCTCCTCAAGAGTTAGATCCACGTCAGGTTTGGCTAAAATTTGGAAGCTATTACTGGAGGAGGGGATTTACGAGGAGGGGGAGGGCTGGGGAGGGTCAGGGGGGCGGGATTATTTTTAGAATCTCTTTTTTCTGTGGGCTACCCAAGTAAAAACATCTGTATTTGAGGCAGTAGAGGGGCCAGAGGGAGCAGGGGGTCAATTTTGGGGGCAGTCACGAAAAAAATGGCCATGCATGTGACATTTTCTACATCAAAAAGGAACGTGTTCATAATCAAAGGATTGGATCCATTCAAAGTCTTCGTGCCAGAGACTTACCGAGTGAGGGAGCGCTTTCGCCAGATGCATATAGACGCAGATCCGAGTGTAGGTTGTGTCTCGGATGTGTTTGGTTTCCTCAGAAATTTTGATGAAGGTTTCGAGGCAGTTTCCGATCTCCTTGAGGGTGATTTCTTCCCAATACTCTTGCAGCAAGGAGTATAGTCTAATCCAGACCGGTGCCCAATTTAAGTCTTCTTTGTCTGGGTTGAAATGTTCCACCTAATCCCTCAGGAAGAGCCCTACTACGTTGAAAAAGTAAGGGCCTCCATCCATGACTCGATTTTTGTCTTCGATGCAGGTGAAAATGATGTTAAAGAAGCCCTTGGGGCCCAACTGTAGATCCACCTACCCTTTTGGCTTCCATTTCACCTTGATCCATCCATATATGGTTTTCTCAGTTGGCCATAGCCCAATAAACTTGTCGATTAATGCATGGTCATTCATATGTGAATGTGGCCATTGATATGCTCAGCGGGGAGATGGATCTCTGGTCGTTTAGACTGGATAGGTATGCAAGTCGACGATTTCCCAGGCTGCTCATCTTTAGACCCAGTACCATCACCAGATCGAGGTAGAGACTAAGAGGTTGCTGGATCGATTGCGGGCATCGAGTGAGGAGGCAGATCGGTCACGTGCGAGGCCAGGGTCGAATCCGTAAGTCTGGGTCGTGTTGGGGGGGGGGGGGAGTGCGGGTCCCTCCCCCCCCAGAATACGCATGCCCGAGACAGGCGGCATGATCAGTGAAGCCGGCGATAAGGAGGAGCCAGAAGTGGCAGTGTCGTCTTCAGAGAGACACAAGAGAGCCCTAGGACTGCAGGCCCTCACTTCGATCTCAGCTCTCGAATCCTCCAATCAATGTGGTTCATCTTGAAGACAAAGGTGAAAAATCAATTTAATAGCACATCAAATTCCATAGTTAGTCATTAGAAATTTTCCTTTAGAAATTAGCCCTTAAAAATTAGCTGTTAGGAAAATGGAAATAATTAGATTAATTCCAAACTTCTAAATCTTAATGGACCTAATAATTTATTCCATGATTTTTAATATCAAATAATATTTAAAACTAATGTAAACTAATTTTTTTTGTAATACCCCTAGTTTCTATGCTTTTTAATTAACAATTGAATACGTCCAAAGGGGAAGTGAACCCCAATGGAAAAACTAGTGTGTAGATTTATTTTATTTTTAATTAATAAAATAAACGGAAAAGTTATGTGTGCAATGACTATATTGAGAATTGAGATCTCAAGCCTAAATCCATAAGGATGTGGATAAGGTAATGAGACTTCCCCACACCTTCTAGAGATCCTTAGAAGGAATATTAACAAAATTATATTTTGAGATAAACATCTAATGTCCCGAATAAAAAGGAAAGTAATTGGGGAGAGGAAGAAAAATTTGGAAAAGCAGCAAAGATAGTTTTAAAGTACATCAATGAGGGAAATCCTAGGCAAAGCAGCAAGAAAGCATCGTGAAATTTCTGGACACAAAAATTGGAAATAGACTTGGGAAAGCACAGATTAAATAAGATTCTCCAGGATAGACAAAGGGTTGTCTATCACTGGGAGCTAAGGTCTCAGCTTGAGGGAGAGTTGTGAAGAGAGAACTCTATGGTTGGGAAGAACTAGTCAGAGAAATTGGTACGCATGCCTAACTAGAACATTACTAGTTGATATTGATCGTAAATATGTGTTAATGAATACCTGGTTTGGAAATTGTTAGAATATATATATATATATATATATATATATATATATATATGTAAAATTTTTGGAATTTAACCTTGTAGATTTTACATATTTTGAGGTATATTGAGTAAAATGATTTGAATAGGTCCATACATTTAAGATATTTTAGTTCAGTAGAAATACTGAAATCTACTTGGTTGTATGGACAAAGTCGGGTTTGTTCCAACACCCATAATGTCTAAATTTGGCAACAAACTTAAATCTGGGGTTAGGATCCTAAATAGTAAATCCTTTTATTTTAATTAAACAGTTTTATGATTCTGTTATGAAAATAGAATCTTAAAAAAAAAAAAACTACCAGAAATCATAAATTGTCATATTTCAGTATAAGATTTGATGTATACTACTTTACAAACTGAGAAGTAAAAGTATTGTCACCATTACCAAAGAACATGTATCATGAGTTAGTATGTTGTACTAATATTTAGAATGCAGAAATGAACATAAGAAAAAGGATAACTGTTACAATTAATTTCAATTAAAAGTTCCATATTATGTATTTTGCTTAGAAATAATTAATATAGCTAACATGCTCGTTGATACAGTATACCAGACTTCATGAAAACTGTGGTTATTATTATTAGACAGAAAAATGTCGTACAATGTTGCGCTATATAAATTGAAGTGAAAGAAAATTTAAATTTTATATGGTTAGCTGTAATATAGTTTATCAAGGCATGCTGGAAACTATGTTGAGGGAGTAAGAATAAAAAGCCTCTATGCTAACTATATACAGTGTATACTACAGTAGACCGAGTATTACATCCTGTTACATTCTGACTTTCTTGGAAAAATAATTAAAACAGGAAAGAACTAAGTAAGCAGAATGTTATATACAAATATATATGCAACCAACTATATACTGATTTACATACATGTTATAAAGAAGCGAGAAGGAAATAGGAATAAAAATTTATGTTTACTTATAGCTAAATGCCTTTAATGTATAATATATATATACTTATATATCAAAGTTGATAATGTATCTAGCATACAAATCACATTAGAACGATTACCGAGATCTTCTGATTTAAAGGCGGATATAAATAGAACTTAAGTTATCATGTTGTAGAAACGTGAAATTGATAAGAATAGAGCCATTTCAGATAATATAAATTATCTCCTATTAAATACTGTAATTGTGCATTTCTCACAGTGAAAATAAGTAATTCATCAATTATATCGAAGATAATTACTGATCTCACTAATTCAAATAACTAAGGAAAGTATGTGTTTCCCTGAGGATATTGATTTAGTAGTAAATTGAAAACAATACAGTGCAGTGTTATTACAATGACATTCTTTTAAAGTAAAGTTTTATAATGTCCAATTAAGATCCATTCCATACTGGAAAAATGATACTTAATAGGGTCATCGTTCAAGAAAAATAAATTAACCAAGAATGGCGACTTCTATATAAATTTCCATAACTAGATTTCTGAATCAAGTTCGGGAGATGAAGACCAACCTGTATGGACAAAATAGGAATCGTTTAATAATAACAGAAACCCCAAAAACAAGAGTTGTGGTACAAATTTTATAGACATTCTATAGCTAGGTACTATGGCTACCTGCACTCAGAAAAAGAAAAACAAGTATTTTAGATAAAGTAAATGTATAATGCATAGGAACAGGAGTATACCAAAACCACTATTAAAATATAAAGGAGAAAAATTGTTGCATACCTTAATGGTATTAATTTATTTACGTCCTTATAAAATCTGGTAAATTTCAAACTATGAATTAGTCTGAGACCGATAATGGTAAGTGGAGGGTTTACCATGTTGCAAAAATAGCGATTGGGAGAAATGATAAGTAGTAATAAAAATATAACATAATCTAAATAGTATTCAGAAGGGTAGGGATAGATACTACGCAAGGAAATTATTAAAATCTGTATATTAAAAATGAAAATTGGCTAAATATAGAGGAAACACCATGATAAATCTTACCAACAGATTTTTATGCCAAGGACTGCAAACTTCAAGTCAAGAAAATTCCAAAAGCATATGAGTCACACCAATAACCAGAAGGCCTATAAAAGAACGAAGGAATAACTCCTCTATGCTTCACGCGGGACTGAATATGTACACTGCAACAACAAAAGAAAATTTTTAAGACAAATAGTGACCTGGAGATATGATAAATTAACGCAGAAGATTTCTGAAATATAAGATTTAAACTGTAAAGTTAGCCAATAGCAGAGTATAAAAGATACTTATTGTCTGTTGAAAACCATGGAATGAATTGAGAAACTCATGTTGCAAAGCGTAGGTGTAATGCGAGCAAGGGTTCTACTATCAAGACACCCGAGGTAAAAGCCATGTTTCTCAGCAAAAATGAAAAGACTAAACAATACAGTGGATTTCACCTTTTAACCTTGAAAAAATTTGTAAAACCCTAATGATCCTCAACCCTACAGGTGTCAAAGGATTAAGGCCTCACTTGGATCACTGTGTAGAGACGTCGAAAGGAGACCATCACGTGATACAATACCAAAGAGATCACGTCAACGAAAGAAGAAGTTAATACTCCGGACGGTAAATTAATGAAATCATATTCCACAAGAAAATTCATGGGGCTCAAGAATTTTGGTCGTAAGTTGGCCTCATTAATATTTACCCAAATCATGAAGGATTGTTAGGTGAAACTCTAATTCCGTTAGGTCTAAATAAATCAATGATATGACAATATTATAAAGATTGTACATTCAATCTTATAATAATGTTATTTACTCCACGTTAATGTAGTTGGGTCAAAGGAATAATGTCTAAGATATAGAATATGGTTAGATGGGTGTAAAAAAAAGTCCTCTCAAACCCTTATGCCTATGTAAATGTTATGACCTTGATTAATAAAGGAGAAATAAAATCTCGAATGCATTGGTATTAAAATATGTACCAGAATTAAAGTTAAGATGTGAGATAAAATATTTATATTTACAATAATGTAAAGTGGGGAAGTACTTGACTAGGGAAACCCTTTTAAGGTGTGTGGATTTGATAAAGGGGATTGGTTATAATAAGAACATGATAAATGCATATATTAAGTAAAAAGGCCTTAGATATATACACTCCTATATATGTTACAAATGATAGTATATAGTATAATTAGGTAAATTAATAAGCCAAAGATAATATAAAGGTATAAGGGAGTTGACCAGTAAATAAGTCTTTTAATATAAAGAAAACAAAATATATATGATGGGGAAACCTCATATGTATAACCAAAAGAAGAAATCATAACGATGAGGTGAAAGAGAGTATGATCAAGTGCACTGTCATTAATAGTGAAAAAAATATTTAAATTAAAGGAGAGGAATAAATGATTTTAGTATGGATGTCAGAGTCTCGTCAAATTGTGACAATGATTTAAATATGGAAATAGAATGTCGTCAACTTGAAACGAACACTTATAAAATTGTTAGTAAAAACTAGAAAAAAAAAATTGTGTAAGTGAGAGGCATTATAAATGGTATGAGAGCATTAGCTAAAACACTAGGAAAATTATGTGCTCACACAAAAATATATGCTGCTGTAAAATTTTATGAATTTTAAATTTTGCTAATTTTATTTTCATGTATAGTGAACAGTATTGAAGTATACAACTATGAACCATGACTGAAGTGGACGAGCTGTATGTAGATCTGGGTGGTGGAGAAAAAACGACAAATCCAAATGCTCCATTGATGGCTATGTTGCATAGAATGCAACGAGAGATAGAAAAGATTAAAAGTCACAATGACAGGCTATCTTTAGCCAGTGAGGAGCAAGACATATTAATAAGAGAATTGACTTTCCGGAATAGCCAATAGGGTGAAGGTTCTTGAAGGAAAAGAAAGGGAAAAGTCAATTTCTCTAAAGATTATGAGGAAGATGACGCCTCTAGATAGCAGTCTACAAAAAGAAGGAATTTCACGGTGAATTCTGGAAAATTAAACCTCCCTCCTATGGTGGAGAGAAAGAAGAAGATGTTGAAGCATGGCTACTAAATATGATAAAGTACTTTAAGGTTTATGAATATGAAAGTAACTTAAGATCCAGGCTAGCTATTTACCAGCTGCAAGGTAAGGCTACCTTGTTTTGGGAAGAAACAAAAATGGTTCATGACATTGATGAGAAAATAGTGACTTGGGAGGATTTTCATGTCAAGTTTAAAAATCGATACTTGAATGAATGCTACTATGAAGACAAGGAAAAAGAGTTTCATGAACTTATATTGGGGCAACTCACGATTGATGAGTTTGTAACCAAGTTCACAAATCTATTACGATATGTACCTTACATCAGAGAAGAGAATACAAAGGTACAAATATTTCTAAATTGTCTACCCACTGTTTATAAATAAAATATAAAGTTTGGTAACCCAAAAACAATGGATGAAGTAGTGTGGAAAGCAAGATTGTGTTACCAGCAATTCAAGGGAAAGAGTGAACAAGGAAAGAATTGGTCAAAAAAAAGTGATTTCAGTCAAAAGAAACCAAAACCAACATATTTGAAAAACTTTTGGAGAAACTACCAAAGAAATAAATTTAGTAAAATGGGTGAAAATCAAACTGCTCAATCCCAAACTAGGTCCAAACCAATGCATGGAAATAACAAGAGGGAAGGGATGGTTAAAATGAAAGAACCTTTGAAGTGTTGGGGTCATGGAGAACCTCATTTATTGAGGGATTGTCCACACTGAAATATCTAGACAGTACAAGTACTGAGAGAGGAAAATATAGTTAATGGTATAGCCAGAACATCCCCAAAATCAGTGCTGCCTTAGAAGATCGTCAAGCAGAACACCAGTCCACTATGGTCGAAATGGAAGGTATGATTTATGACAAATATGTTATAGTGTTAATAGATCTAGGTGCATCTTTGAGTTATATTAGTCCTCAAATGGTAGAAAAATGTAAATTAAAATATGAAAAGTTTCAGAAGTCTTAGTTAGTCCAGTTAGCCACTGGTACCAAACGAAAATTAAGTCACAAGTTACCCCAAACAACCATAAATTTGAATGGATACCAAACATAATTAAATTTAAATATTCTGCCATTAGGGTCTTATGATATACTGATAGGGATGGACTGGTCAGAAAAAAAGAAAGCTATGATGAATTATTTAGACAAGACCTTACATTGCATTGATAAGGAGGGAAAACCTATAATAATCAAAGGAAAACCTAAACCCATATCTGTGAGGAAAATTTTAGCCCTTCAGTTAAAGAGAATTTCTAGGAAAGAGTATGAGGTGTATTATGTTCATGTAGAGGAATTGGGATAGCAAGCAAAGGAAAATCTGTTAGAAACACTACCAGTGATAAGAGAATTTAAAGATGTGTTTTCGGATGAAATTCCTCATCTGCCCCCAAGAAAGAAATTGATTTTTCAATTGATTTAGTGCCGGGAGAAACTCCAGTTTCTAGAGCCCCATACAGAGTGAGCCCTCCAAAATTAATGGAGTTGAAAATGCAACTACAAGAGTTGCTGGACAAAGGTTACATTAGACTGAGTGTATCCCCATGGGTAGCATCAGTGCTGTTTGTGAAAAAAAAAGACGGTATCTTCCGAATGTGTATTGATTATCATCAATTAAACAAAATTACAATCAAAAACAAATATCCATTGCCTAGCATAGATGACCTCTTTGACCAACTTAGAGGGGAAACAGTGTTTTCCAAGATTGATTTAAGGACTGGTTACAATCAGTTAAGGATTAAAGATGAAGATATCAGCAAAACAACATTTACAACCCGGTATGGACGCTATGAATTTGTGGTTCTAGCGTTTGGGTTGACAAATGCACCCGCCACTTTTATGTGCACTACAAGGAAAAGACCCTCTAGCGGAGGTTATAAAAGAGGTTTTTAGTGTTATAAAATTGGCCAAAATTGTCAAAAAAACATATGCTACCACATCCGTTTCTGGTAACGAAGGTTTTGGCAGAGCTTTTAACGGAAATTCAACACAACTAAAAAAAATGGGCGGCCGGAGGTTATTATGGATGTTTTTTAATCGGTGCTCTTATCAGGTTTTAACGCACCAGTGCGTATCGGTAGACAGCACACTGGGGCGGTCGAAGGAGAATGCACTGGGCTGTTAAGGAAAATAATAGCACTAGGCCTGGTGTTGGTGATACAATGCATGGGGCCGTTCTAGTTGGCATTAGGATTTGAGCGGTGCCCATAGGTCGTATCAATGCGCCGATGCGTATGCTTATATAAACGCCCCAGTGCATCGTATCACACAAATGCACCAAGGTTTACAATTGGTATCGGTATTCGTGTGGTGCAAATATGTCATACAAATGCACTGGCGCTTATCGACACATAAAATCCCCAGTACGTACTATCACACAAATGCACAAGATTTGTAATTGGTATCGGTATTCGTGCGGTGCCTATTGGTCATCCAAATGCACCGGTGAGTATAGACAGAAAAAACGCCCCGGTGCATAGTATCACACAGACGCACCGCAATTTATAATTGGTATCGGTATTCGTGCGGTGCTCATAGGCGATAAAACGACACCGGTGCGTATAGACACATAAACGCACCGGAACGCCGTACCGCACAAATGCCTCGATATTTTTAACTAGTTTTGGTATTTGTGCGGTCCCGATAGGTAGTAAAAACACACCGGTGCGCTTAATAATACAAGCGCACCGGTTTTCATTTTGTATTTTTTAGAAACATCGACCTGTGGTAGTGCAATTATTGTGATTATTTTTAATTCATTATTCGTCAAAAGTTGACACATATTATAACAATATTCATATTAATTAAATTTTTATTAATGGATTTGAATGTGATGTTTAGATTAATTTGTTATAACATATCATAATTATTGTGGTTTTTTAAAATTCATTATTCATCAAAAGTCGACACATATATATGTTATAAAAATATTCATATGAATTAAATTTTTGTTACTGCATTTGAGAACGACAATGGAGAACGCAATAGTGACAATAAAGGATGCAATAGAATAAATTATGTCCATTACACTATGTATCCCTTTATCTTTCAATTGAGACACTATGTCCATTACATTAAAGAAAATGTCTGATTTCACAAACATTTTTCCAAAAATAGTACAACGCTTTGCTTTTATATCCAAACATAGTGATCATCATTCTTCGCTTGAACTGCTATCATTGCTAGAGCTACTTCCATGACTTGGGTAATTTTCAAAAATGCTTTGTTCACGACGTTGATTGTTTTCTTCTTCTTCACCTTCTTCCATCTACAAACATAAAAATAAACTATAATGAGTGTATATACATTGGTGAGAATAATGAAAATTGCAATATTAAATAATATACATCAATGTAAATCGAGAAGAAATGACGTACCAATGCAAAAATTGACTCATAAACTATACACATTCTTTCAAAACCATGTAACATGCCATCTTTCAAGATTTGATCTGTTGGCGCAGTGCCATACTTTGTTTCATGCAAGTTTTATACCCCATAAGAAATAATATATTTAATATAAAAGATTTATTTTTTCTATTAATTATAGACGGAGCTAAGTAAAACAAGATCGATAGATGCTTACAAATTCCACAATTAAGTTCTAATATGCCAACATATGTGCACAACCCATATTTAAACCAATTTCAATCAATTCCTTTGATGGTTCTTCTTTATATGTTAGCACCTGTTTGGAGACATTCAATGATGATTTTTGAAAAAAAACTTAAAAATACAAAAATGAAATCTAGTTAATTTTTTAAAAGGAAGTAACAATTATTCACAAACTTAGATATCAATCCTTTTCTTCCTTGTCGTCCTATTTTATGTGTTGAATGGGTTCCATTTTCTTTTCTTTTCTACAAGAAAATACTTGAAAATTAATATTTAATGCTAAATTGTTTATTTATTTTACCTAATGATCAAAAAATTCAAGGATTACATATTACATTTGAAGCACGTTGTTGTTGAGATGGCTCCTCCCACGATGCAATTTTGTCCATTTCTTTGACCATTTCCTTGTACACCTTTTTGGACATTCCTACTGGCATATTTATGATATCAGCTCGTTCATCTTTTGAGATTTTTATAATCTTCCCAAAAATGTAAAATGACAATAAACTATTTAATTTTTATATTGATATATGAAAAGTAAGTATAACAAAAGTGATATTTATAAATAATTTTAGACAAACATCTAAAGGAATATTACTTTTTCATTCCTTTTTTTTTGTACATTTTTTCTATTAAAAGTCTGACATGTCTCACTGACCAATTCTATGGAAACTCTTCCTGTAGTTTACATAAAATTTGGTTCTTGGAATCACTGGATTGGTTTTTGTATTTCAAGTGGAAAGAACGTCTATACATTCGTTCCACTAGATCCCTCAAACATTTGTAAAAAAATTTCCCCCTTTCGTTAACCTCCAACACCACTCCAGATGAGCTAAGGAGGAATTCATTTTCATTTGCATGTTCTATTGTTTTTATTTTCTTAGAAGAACATTTCTTTTCTGAGTTGTTGGTCCCTGTAGAACATTAAACAGAGGTGAATTAATAGACTTTTTCACACATTTTATCTAATAATTTTAATTATATTATTAATGAAGACTTAAAAAAAAAACTCATATTGGATCGATAGTATTTTTTCATTCACCTGATTCATTCTTTTTCAATTTTTCCATCAAGCTTATATGTTCTTCTGGTCCTAGATCAAAAATAATCTTATCGAGCTTCTTCATTTTGTGGCTCTGCATGATACACATTAAACAATACACATTATTTAAACTTACATATAGTTCAAAAATAATTTTTTTGCAAAAAATTTACAAAGAACTTGCCTTTTTTTCTTTTCTTGATGTGTTATCAGTATTTTTGTTAATTGATCTCTTTTCAATCATTCTTTAAAAATATCAAACCTGTATCATATTAGTCAATAATATAATTTTAAATAAACTCTCAACTTCTCAATTAAAAAAAAAAAAATCTAAAAAAATCGGTGCGACATTCATTGTGAACGCACTGATGTCGGTGTGTGTATGTCTTTCCCACACACTACAAAAACAGTATAATACATCGTACGGTGCTCTATGTCAACAAGAAGCCCCGGTGCATTACATGTTAATGACCGCACCGGTTAACCATCATAAAAATAATAAAAATCATTCAGTGTTAGTTTTTTTAGCATAAATGAGTGCTATATTTTACATATGGCGCACCATTAAAAAATTCGTATTTTTTCACATTACTTATCTGATGTTGTTGTAAACAACAGAGCACTGGTGTGCTACCTTACATAGGGCGCACCGGTAAAAAAACTGTTTTTTTTTAAATCATTGCAAGGCCGACATGGATTAGGATACGACTATGCTAATCATCCCGTCAGTTGCATGTCCTAGGTCTATATTTAGCAATACAAACCCTATAAATCTAAATTGAAAAGTCCTAATTCTGAATCACAGAAAGAAGAAGAAGAAATGGGAGAAGCAAAAAGAAAGTAAGGTTTGTATTTTTTTAATTATTTTTTTGTTTTTCGAAACTGAACGTTCGCAGTGCGTTATAATGAAATAGTGCACTGGCTGCATATTTTTCTATTTTTTTATGATAGTACTTTCGCAGTGCGTTGTGATAACAGAGTGCCCCGATGCACTCTTTCAGACACGACGCACCGAATATCTTTTTTTCTTTTTCTTTTTCTTTTTTTACGCAAGGGACGACATGGATTGGGATCCGACTATGTAGGTCAACCCGTTTGTTCGATGTCTTAGGTTTATATTTAGTAATATAAACCCTATAAATATAAATTGAAAAGTCCTAATTCTGAAATCATAGCAAGTGGGAGAAGAGAGGGCAGAAACAAAAATAATGTAGGGTATGTTTGTAAAAAAAAAAAAATTCAAAACAGCACGTTGTGCGGTGTGCCATAATGTAATAGTGCACTGGTGCCATATGTTACATATGGCGCAGTGATAAAAAAATAATTTTTTTGTTAAAATTTTTTATAACTGTACTTGCGTCATGCGCTGGTATAACGAAGCAGACCAGTGCGCAACGTTACGCAGGGCGCACCGGCGAAAAAAAATCTGTATTTTTTTAAGATTGGCACAAGGGCCAACATGGATTGGGATCTGACTATGCAATTCGTCCCATGGGTTTGATTTCTTATGAGTACAGAAACCCTATAAATGTAAATTGAAAAAAAGGAGGGAGGAAAAATGGCAGAAACAAAAAGAATCTAGGTTTTTGTTTCTAAAATTTGATTTCTTTTTTTATTTTTGTTTCTGAAAACTGCAGAAAAGGTAAAAAAATGCAGAAACAAAATTTTTAAAAAACAATAAGATTTGATTTTGTATTTTACTTCATAAAAAACTAGAGAAAAGATAAAATAAAACAATAGACTTTGAATTCTTATTTCACTGCATAAAAAAACTGCAGAAAAAAGTACAAAAAAACAATAAACTTTACTCACGTCGTTTAAAATTCTATGGTATAGGGTTTGAATTACCAGAGGTTTGGAATTCGGATTGTCTGAATACTTCTATTCAAAAGTATTTCCCTGCTCCATAGTGCTCTCATGCTCTGTTTGCTCCAGATATGTATCCTGCAAATATTTAGGTGAATTTTTTTGCAAAAATAGTGAAATAATGAAAGGTGTTTAGTATTTAAAGAAATTTTTTATGAAATTAGATTTTCAAAAATATTTTGCCACCCAATTTTCAAGTTACCGCTTTTTTTCACTTAAATAAAATAGGGTTGCGCTTTTTTTTATTGCGGTTATTCGCTTACTGGTGCGTCGTTTAATTGAGCCGCACTGGTGCTACTTGTTACAAAAGCACACCAGTGCGCAAAATAAAGAACTGACTGGTGCGGTTATCTGAAAAATACGGACCAAAATTACATTCAGGTTTGTGCACCAACGTTTATTGTTGTTTTTCTCAAATGCAAGGAGAAAATATCATATATTATATGAAACAGACAATTCTTCAAAATCCAGCTCATTCCATAATATTTCTCAAAGTCCATCGCGGAGTTCTCCCTATCCATGTGGAGACGTAATATTTACTTCATATTTGTTTTATTTTTTCACTATCTAATTGAATTTATGTATGTTTTTTATCCATGTAGTCAATCATGCACAACTTAATTAAATTTATAATGTATACAAATTTGCAGGTTCATGCAGATCCATCATCGAGTTTGGATGCACAAAATTATATTCAAATTACTGCTCCAAAACATCAAAAGTTCTTATCAGGAGCTACATACCGCAAGACACATTTGGTAGATGAAAATGGACAGCCGTTTCACCCTGCCAATTGTAACAATATTGCATCCTCTAGCCACAATCCTGGGACAATGATGGTAATTATAATTATAGTTTTTTGGTATATATATTGATTAATATGTAATTATTTCAACGTCAAACCAATTTATAATCATGCAATATTGTCAACGTGGTTACAAGTTGATATCATAATATTTTGTACTAATCATGTTCAATTTTTTTTTTTAATTATTAGGATTCTAGTGATGATGAACGACCTACCTACCACCTTCCGTTGCACCCACGACAATGTCAAATCGAGAGAAGACTGAATTAAGAGAAAAAATTGGAGAGGAACGATACGAAGAATGGTTAAATCAACCACCGATTCAATTCTCGCTACGTCTAGATTCACCAATTAGGAATGACTACAGCAATAGTAGTTCTTCACAAGCTGGAAATGGAGATAATCAAATAGAGGTTGGTATGGATGATTACTTAAGGGATATGACTACCATGGAGAGAATGTTGTTGGATTCATTCCAAAATGATGATCAGCTAGGGGATGATGCTCGTATCGCTGACATCTTTTTTGAAATCCTTAAATTTGCTTCCACCGCCCCTCTCTTTAGACCCGGCGGTCAGTTAAAGTCTACCCAGTTGGGGACAACGATGTTACTGTACAACTTGAAAGAAAATTTTGGCTTGTAGAATGCATGTTTCTCGGAACTTTTGACGTAAGTTACCATAAAGTACTTCCCTTATATATAAATTTGAAATATAATCAGTACACTACAATGAACATTACAAATGTTAAATTTTATGAACGTTAATAATTATATCGACATTAATGTGAATTTATTAATATAGTTTTCCATGATCACCAACTATAGGTTATTCAAAGATAAGGTTCTTCCAAGTGATAATGTCTTTCCCGGTAGCTGCGAAGAGGAAAAAAATTTGTTGAAAATGTTGGGTGTTGAGTACATATCATATCATGCATGTCCAAATGATTGTATTCTATATAGGGGAGAATATGCAAACAAACAATGTAATGAGTTGGTCTCCCAACTCCATCCTATATGCAGCATCACTCAGACGTCGACCGCGGGTTGACGCACCAGCAGGAGTAGGTCTTTGATCTGCACCAGCCTCCTGCTAATCCTCGGCAATATCTGGCATCATGCTTTCTGCATCCTCATCAAGATCCAAAACTAGATCAGGTGGTGGTGGCGGCATCTCCTCACCATCATAAGAGCTAATGTCTGCAAAATATATACAAGTACACAACAATAATTAGACAATTTGATTACACAATTTAATAAAAACAAGTTAAAGAAAATGTTAGAATAAATTTAAATAAAACAGTAATATTACCTCTGTCATCTGGTGGCTCATCATCTGTGAAGAGGATGTTGGCACACCCTCGCGAATCCAACCCTGCATAAGGATAGGGGACCATAATGAAGGGATGCTCAAAAACACTGGCTATCAACCCCAGTGCATCATCTGATATCCTCGATGGAAACAGAGTCTCCTCCCTCTTGGGTATCATCTACCCCCACATATCCATAAGTGCCTTAGTAATCAGCCTACGAGGTTGTCGAAGAAAATAAGGCCTTGTCTCTAGAAACCTCTCAAAAAATAAACAAAAAAGTTCTGAAGAAAAAGGGAAGTTGACCCTCCCTTGTGCACGAGCACGACATCTATCTAATGTTGTACAGAACTGCCATAAAAAAATGGCAGACCACCTGACAAGTCATGGTTGTCGTAGTAAAGAATCAACATAATATAAAAGCTAGAAACTAATGCATTGCCCATCACTGGTGTTGTGAAAAATGGTTGAAATGATAAGTGAGAGAAATTTGACCTCCTCATGACCAAATGAACCAATACATAACTATCCTCTGGAGACCTAAAAATCTAATGGAAACAATATATCTGCTCTAATGTATCTCTAGGAGTAAACTAACTGACTCCCTGACACATAGCCATCTAGAACCTCGGGGAACGAGGGAAAATCCACCCCTCTCCTTGAAAGCCTTGTAATAAAATATACATCCTCCTAAGTGGGCATGTACCACTGGTCGATACAAACTCAGAAATCCTATTGCTGGGCATTCCACCTTCGGATAAGATTTCTCAAAGAACCACTATGGGACTTTAGGGAAGTATTCTCCTCATAGAACTTGACGAGGCCTACCTGCCTTAGGAGCCCCTGCGTCGCTGCTGTAATAGGGCGAGGGTACACATCTCTCTCCCTCTCTCTTGCCTCCCACAGGAGAACCATGTTATATTGTTCCGTCTGTTGTTGTTGTTGTTGTTGCTTCTCTTCTGTTATGTCACGTATCTGAATGATTGACATATTAAACACAATTTTTAAATTAAATGACACATGTATTTACAAATATACATATATAAATATTTTTTAAAAAATAAATAAAACAAGAGTCGGTGCGCCAAAAACATAGTCACGCACCGGTAACGGTGCATCCCTCCACAAAGACACACCAGCAATGGTGCACATAATGATATAAAAAGCACCGGGAGCGGTGCTCCAAAAAATATTTTTTAGTGCACTATTCACGAAGTGCAGTGTTAGGAGGCCGGTGCGCTGACTTCACTATATGCCCTGGGGTTTATAGATGAGTCAGCACACCGCCCTCCTGCCATTGTACATAGTCGTACGATGTGGCCAGGTATCCAAGCGCACCGTTCTTTTTCATAAAATTTACAATTACACGGTGCGCCTTTGGAATCCGCCGCGAAACCAGTGCGATACACTTAGCACCGGTTTACCAACCCGAACCATTGACAATGTCGATTTTCTATTCCGGTGCGCCGAAAAAATTACGTGCCCCAATGCAGATAATTTAGTCAACGCACCAGGAGTCCGCGATTCAACATTGTCAACAGTGAAGCCTGGTAAATGACCGCACCACACTTTTAAAAAAATTTAAAATAACACAGTGCACCTCGCGATACTGCCTCAGAACCGGTGTGGACTCCTTCAGCACCGGGTTCAGTGTGGCCTATAAATTTACGAGTAGCACCGCAAACCAGTGCGAGCCGAACGGCTCGAGTGCACTGCGCGACATTTTTTTTTTTAATGGTTAATTTTAAGGTTTTTTAAAATTCTAATCCGCTAAAAGGTTTAATTATGGAAAAACAAGAAAAATACCTATACATTTACCTGTCGAGGAGGCATATTGGCCATACAATTTAAAAAAGAAAATTTGTCTACTGTTTTATAAAATTCAAGCTGGAGATTGGTGGCAATGTACAACAGCAGTGCATGCAATAAGTGTAATGGGAGCACGAATGTCAGTGCAGCTCAAGCATGGATAACTTGCACCGGTGCTTGAGAGTTCTGTAGCACTGAAAAAAGTGAAAAATGCGGTTTTTTGGCCATAATTTTTTTTTTATTTAACCATGTTCCGGTGCGCGGGGTTTTTACTGGAGTACCGGTGTGTTGTCTTAATGCTGCACTGGGCTCTTTCTATTTTCATGCACTTTTAGGAGCCACCGGGGTGGCGTAACTGTATTCTTGTATTCCACATTGGGCTCTTTTTGTTTTTGCGCACTTTTAGGAGGCACCGAGTTGGTGTATTTTTAAAGCACTGGTGCTCTACAATAATATGATGCACCGGTAACAGTTTCCGGTGAACCAATGATTTTTGTGGTTTTTTGGTCATAAATTTTTTTTATTTAACCCTATTCCAGTACGTGGGATTTTTGCTGGAGTACCAGTGTGTTGTTTGTATGCCGCACCAGGCTCTTTCTATTTTCGAGCGCTTTTAGGAGGCACCGGGGTGGCGTAGTTTTAAATCACCAGTGCTCTATAGTATCATGACACACCGGTAACAGTGTCCGGTGAACCAATGATTTCTGCTATTTTTTGGCCATAATTTTGTTTGTTTTAAACCCTATTCCGGTGTGCGGCATTTACGGGGATCCCGATGCATTTCATTCATTCGGCACTAGGACGTTTCTGTTCCGCACACTTTTTATGAGGCACCAAGGCTGACGATATGACACGCACGGGCGCGGTCGCTGAATTAAAAGCACCGGGAGGGTGTGTACGGAGCGCACTGTTTCCGGTGTGCCAATTTTTTATGTGGTTTTTTTGCCGTAAATTTTTTTATTTAACCATCCACTGGTGTGCGTGTGTTGTGAGCGCCCTTGTGCATTTCATCTATTCCACACCAGGAAGTATGTATGTGGTCGACATGTAAAGCACCGGTGCTCTACATAAATAAAACGCATCGAGCGTGTGTGTATGGAGCACACGGTGTCCGGTGTGCCAATTTTTGTAATGCACCGGTGCTTTGTCATATTGAACGCACCGTTGCATTTTTGGTTGATAAGAGCACCAGAATAAATACATCCGCAAAAAACTCTGCCCGCCAACCTCCTCTAGGATCCTCCACTAGAAATGGACGTCTGGGGCATTTTTCTGTGCGGTTCCTCAAAAACATCCGGTAGAGGGCCTTTTCCCTGTAGCGGTGTTTAATGAATAGTGTTTTAAATAAATACTTAGAGAGGTTTGCGCTAGTATTTATTGACGACATTTTAATCTATTCAGAAATTGAAGCATAGCATAAAGAACACCTCAAGATTGTATTGCAAACTCTCAGAGAAAATAAATTGTATGCTAAGTTTATCAAATGCGAATTTTTCAAAGATAAAATTCAATACTTAGGGCATATAATTTCAGAACAAGGGTTAGTTGTAGACCTAGAAAAGATAAAATCAATCAGAGAATGGCCTATACCTACTAATGTTTCAGCTGTAATATCCTTTATGGGAATTGCAGGATATTATTGGAGGTTTGTGGAGAAATTTTCAGCCTTAGCCTACCCCATTACTTCCTTGCAAAGGAAAGGAGTAAAATTTGAATGGACTGAAAAATGTTAGAATAGATTTGAGCGGTTAAAACTGAAACTTACTACAACACCTATTCTAAATATTTTTGACCCATATCAGGAGTTTGTAGTATGCACAGATGCTTGTGGAGAAGTATTAGGGGAGTACTATTACAAGAAAATTCTGTTATAGCCTATGAATCTAGAAAACTTGAGAAGCATGAACAAAATTATAATGTTTATGATCTTGAGTTAGCTGTTGTAATACATGCTCTCAAGATGTGGAGACACTACCTTCTAGGAAAGAAATTTGTGCTGATGATAGATCACATCAGCCTAAAGTATTTCTTTTCTCAACTAGACTTGAATGCTAGGCAAGCTAGGTGGTTGTCTTTCCTGAGTGAATTTGACATGGAAATAAAACACATCAAAGTTAAAGAAAACAATATTTCGGATGCCTTAAGCATAAATTCTTGGAAAAGTATGAATAAAATTGGAAGTAGTGTAAATTTTGACTTAGAAGTACTGATTCAAGTAGTGAACCAAGACCAAGACTATGAAAAACTTCAGACTTAAAAGATAAAAAAAGAAATTTAAGGGTTTACAAAAAATCAAAAGGGGCTAATTTGTTACAAATATAGATTGTACATTCCTAAGGTAGACTCCTTAAAGAAATAAATTTTGGATGAATATCATAAAAGGCCCTATTATGCACATCTTGGATACCATAAATTACTCACAGCTTTGAGAAAGAACCCATTTTGGCCTAGAATGAAAAAATATGTAGCAAGTTACTTCACTAGATGCATTGAATGTGAACAAGTAAAAATTAACATCAACATCCATTTGGGTTACTGAATCCTTTAACTATTTCAAAATGGAAATGGGAAACTGTTTCTATGGACTTTATTACTGGTTTTCCAAGAACCAAATATCAACATGACTCTGTGATGGTTGTAGTTGATATTTTAATTAAAGCTGCTCATTTTATACCTGTTCATTCTACCTTTGGGACAGCTCAAGTAGAAAATGTGTTTATGAAGGAGATTGTAAGACTACATGGGGTTCCTAAAATGATAATTTCAAACAGGGACACAAAGTTCACTACAGCCTTTTGGAGGAGCTTGTTTGGAGGCATGGACACTAAATTAAATTTTAGTACTGCCTACCATCCCCAAATGAATGGTCAAACAAAAAGGAAAAATCAAATTCTAGAGGATATGTTAATGATATATGTTATGGATAGGCCAACCACGTGGGAAGACTATTTACACTTAGTAGAATTTTCCTACAACAAGAGCTACCAAACTTCCATAAAGATGAGCCTGTTTGAAGCACTTTATGGTAGAAAGTTCCATACACCCTTAAGTTAGAGTCAACCTGAAGATAAACTGATACTTGGACCAGAAGCTTTGCAAGAAATGGAAAAATTTGTAAAACAGATTCAGAAAAATATCAAGACAACTCGGGACAAACAGAAAAGTTATGCACAAAAAAAGAGAGTTCACAGAGAATTCAGTGTGGGCGATCATGTATATTTGAGGATTAAGCCTAATAAGAGTACTTTTCACACCAGCAGTTGTGCAAAATTAGCTCCACGATATTGTGGACCGTTTGAAGTGCTGGAAAGAGTGGGACTAGTGACCTATAAATTGGCCTTACCCATTCATGTTAAAGTTTATGATGTGCTTCATGTTTCTTTATTGAAAAAATATATACATGATTATGCTCATGTTATTGATTAGAATGTGATTCAGGCGGAACCAGAAGGGGAATTCCTTCCAGAGCCGCTTCAAATCTTGGAGCGGGAAGAAATTGAACTTCGGAATAGGACAGTAGCCAAGGTAAAAGTGCAGTGGAGGCATTTTACACCTGAAGAGGCTACTTGGGAACGAGAAGCAAAGATGATGTAAAATATCCTTCACTTTTTACACAGTGAAATAGTAATTTATTTTTTAAACACCGAGGACGGTGTTTGTTTTTAGAGGAGGAATATGTAATACCCCTAGTTTCTATGCTTTTTAATTGATAATTGAATAATTCCAAAGGGGAAGTGGACCCCAATGGAAGAACTAGTGTGTGGATTTATTTTATTTTTAATTAAGAAAAATAAATTGAAAAATTATGTGTGCAATGTCTAGATTGAGAATTGACATCTGAAGCCTAAATCCATGAGGATTTAGATAAGGTAATGAGACTTTCCCACACTTTATAGAAATCCTTAGAAAGGAATATTAACAAAATTAGATTTGGAGATAAACATTTAATTTCCTCAATCAAGAGTAAAGTAATTGGGAAGAGGAAGAAAAATCTGGAAAAGAAGAAAAGATAGCTTTAAAGTACCTCAATGAGGGAAAGCCTAGGAAAAACATGAAGAAATCATCCTAAAATTTCTGGACGTAGAAATTGGAAATAGGATTTGGAAAGAATAGCTTAAATAAGCTGCTCCAGGATAGACAAAGGGTTGTCTAACACTGGGAGCTAAGGTCTCAGCTCAGGGGAGAGTTGTGGAGAGAGAACTCTATGGTTGGGAGGAAATAGTCAGAGAAATTGGTATGCACACCTAACTATAACATTACTGGTTGATATTGATCGTAAATATGTGTTAACGAATACCTGGTTTGGAAATTGTTAGAATATATATATGTGAAATTTCTAGAAGTTAACCTTGTAGAGTTTACATATTTTGAGGTATATTGAGTAAAATAATTTGAATAGGTCCATACATTTAACAGATTTTAGTTTAGTAGAAATACTAAAATCAGCTTGGTTGTATGGACAAAGTCGGGTTTTTTCCAACACCCAGAATCTCTAAATCTGGCAACAGACTTAAATCTGGGGTTAGGATCCTAAATAGTAAATCCTTTTATTTTAATTAAACAGTTATATGATTCTATTATGAGATTATAATCTTAAAAAAAAAAAAAATACCATAAATCATAAGTTTTCATATTTTAGTATAAGATCTTATGTATACTACTTTACAAACTGAGAAGTAAAAGTACTGTCACCATTACCAAAGAACATGTATCGTGAGTTAGTATATTGTACTAATATTTAGAATGCAGAAATGAACATAAGAAAAAGGATAACTATTACAAGTAATTTCAATTAAAAGTTCCATATTATGTATTTTCTCATAAATAATTAATATAGTTAACATCCTAGTTGATACAGTATACCAGACTTCATGAAAAATGTGGTTATTATTATTAGGCAGAAAAATGTCGTACAATGCTGTGCTATAGAAATTGAAGTGAAAGAAAATTTAAATTTTATATGGTTAGCTATAATATAGTTTATCAAGGCATGCTGGCAGCTATGCTGAGGGATTAAGAATAAAAATCCTCTATGCTAACTGTATACAGTCTATACTACAGTAGACTGAGTATTACATCCTTTTAAATTCTGACTTTCTTGGAAAAATAATTAAAACAGGAAAGAACTAAGTAAGAAAAAATTTATAAGCAGATATATATGCAACCAATTATATACTGATTTACATACATGTTATAAAGAACTGAGAAGGAAATAGGAATAAAAATTTATGTCTACTTATACCTAAATACCTTTAATGTATAACATATATATACTTAGATATCAAAGTTGATAATGTATCCAACATAAAAATCGTATTAGAACGATTACCGAGATCTTCTGATTGAAAGACAGATATAAATAGAAATTAACTTATCATGCTGTAGAAACGTGAAATCGATAAGAAGAAAGCCATTTCAGATAATATAAATTATCTCCTATTAAATACTGCAATCGTGCATTTCTCACAATGAAAATAAATAATTCATCAATTATATGTAAGATAATTATTGATCTCACTAATTCAAATAACTAAGCAAAGTATGTGTTTCCCTGAGGATATTGATTTAGTAGTAAATTGAAAACAATATAGTTCAGTGTTATTACAATGACATGCTTTTAAATTAAAGTTTTATAATGTCCAATTACAATCAATTCCAAACTGGGAAATGATACTTAATAGGGTGATCGTTCCAGAAAAAGAAATTAACCAAGAATGGCGACTTCTATATAAATTTCCATAACCAGATTTTTGAATCAAGTTCGAGAGATGATGACCAACCTATATGGACAAAATATGAATCGTTTAATAATAGCGGAAACCCCAAAAACAAGAGTTGTGTTACAAATTCTATAGACAGTCTATAGCTGGGGACTGTGGCTACCTACACTCAGAAATACGTATAATGCGTAGGAACAGGAGTATAACAAAACCACTATTAAAATATAAAGGAGGAAAATTGTTTCATACCTTAATGGTATTAATTATTTACGTCCTTAGAAAATCTGGTAAATTCAAACTATGAATGAGTCTGAGACCGGTAATGGTAAGTGGAGGGTTTACCATGTTGCATAAATAACGATTGGGAGAAATGATATGTAGTAATAAAAATAAAACATAATCTAAATAGCAGTCAGAAGGGTAGTGATAGATACTATGCAAGGAAATTATTGAAATCAGTCTATTAAAAATCAAAATTGTCTAAATATGGAGGAAACGCCATGATAAATCTTACCAATGGATCTATATGCCAAGGACTACAAACTTCAAGTTGATAAAATGTCGGAAGAATATAAGTCACACCAATAACTAGAAGGGCTATAAAATAACGAAGGAAGAACTCCTCTCTACTTCACATAGGACTGATGATGTACACTGCAACAACAAAAGAAAAATTTTAAGACAAATAGTGGCATGGAGATATGATAAATTAATGTAGAAGATTTCTGAAGTATAAGATTTAAACCATAAAGTTAGCCAATAGCAGAGTATAAAAGATATTGTCTATTGAAAACCCTGGAATGAATTGAAAAACTCATGTTGCAAAGCGTAGGTGTAACATGAGCAAGTGTTCTACTATCAGGATAGCCAAGGTACAAGCCATGGTTCTCAGCGGAAACGCAAAGACTAAACAATACAATGGATTTCACCTTCTAACCCTAAAAAAATTCATAAAACCCTACTGATCCTTAACCCTACATGTGTCAAAGGATTAAGGCCTCACTTCGATCACCGTTTAGAGACGTCGAAAGGAAACCATCACGCGATATAGTACCGAAGATATCACGTCAACGAAATTAGAAGTTAATACTCCGGACGGTAAATTAATGAAATCGTATTCCACAAGAAAATTCACGGGGCTGAAGAATTGTGGTCATGAGCTGGCCTCGTTAATATTTACCCAAATCATGAAGGATATTTAGGTCCAACTCTAATTGCGTTAGGTCGAAATAAATAAATGATATGATAGTATTATAAGGACTATAGATTTGATCTTATAATAATTTTATTTACTCCACGTTAATGTAATGGGGTCAAAGGAATAATTTTTAAGTTATAGAATATGGTTAGATGGGTGTAAAAAAAAAGTACTTTGGAACCCTTATGCCTATGTAAATGTTATGACCTTGATTAATAAAGGAGAAATAAAATATCCATTGCATTGGTATTAAAATATTCACCAGAATTAAAGTTAAGATGTGAGATAAAATAGTTATATTTACAATTGTGTAAAGTGTGGAAGTACTTGACTAAGAAAACCCTTTTATGGTGTGTGGATTTGATAAAGGGGATTGGTTATAATAAGAATATGATAAATTCATATATTAAGTAAAAATGCCTTATATATATACACACTCCTATATATGTTACAAATGATAGTATATAGTAGAATTAGGTAAATTAATAAGTCAAAGATAATATAAAGGTATAAGGGAGTTGACAAGTAAATAAGTCTTTTAATATAAATAAAACAAAATATATATGACGGGGAAACCTCATATATATAACCAAAAGAAGAAATCATAACGATGAGTTGAAAGATAGTATGATCAAGTGTATTGTCATCAATAGTGAAACAAATATTTAAAATTTTGAGGAGAGGAATAAATTATTTTAGTATGGATGTCAGAGTCTCATAAAATTGTGACAATGATTTAAATATAGAAATAGAATTTCATCAACTTGGGATGAACACTTATAAAACTGTTAGTAAAAACTAGAAAAAAAAATATTGTAATTCAGAGGCATTACATTTGTCATGGTGTTTTTGTCAAAATCCTAGGGAAGTGGGTGGTGTGAAATATGTTTTTGAGAATGGGGAATCGGAAAGGGAAAATGAGGGAGATGTTACTTAGGGATCTATGAAATGGGGGATGGTATAGGGAGTAGCAATATGATGATATTTAGGATGGGGAATTGGGGATTGGGAGCCTAGGTAGGTGTAACAACTAGGGCTTAGGCTTTTGTGAGAAAGTTTTGGGAAAAGGGGATTTTGCAAAACAAGGGTTTTGGAATGGGTTTGTGTAATTGTAGTAAGGATGCAAAGGTATAGGAGAGTGAAATTTAGGAGTTTTCAATCATGTAATGGAAAACTAGGGTTTTAAGAAAATTTAAACACCAAATTATAACCTCAATTTCGACAACACTTCAACACATACACTTTGTGAAAATGGTTTTAAATGTCACGAGCTCTTATTGATTTCCTGGAGGTAAACGAGTGACTTGATCGAGCTTTGAAGATGATGTGTTTTCCACTTAAACATGTTTCTAGGGCTTACTAGTCATTTGTGCCATCCACACAACATTTACACCCTCAACAAAGTGTTTGCGCCATCAACTTAACATTTGCACCCTTGACTAAACATTTGCACCCTCAACTGAACATTTGCACCATTGATAGAGTATTTTCACCCTGCCTTCAGCATTTGTGCCCTGTCTTCAATGTTTGTGCCCTGCCTTTAGCGTTTGTGCCCTATGCTCAGTTTTTATTCTCAACTTCGCCTTGAAAATTGAAATTTTGTTGAGTTAGAGTGCTTGCTTGGTGTGTGCTGGAGACAAATAGATTTTAAATGATGTCAACAATTCATAAATAGATAGTTGAATTTGAATTTAAATTTAAAAACCCACTTTTGTGATTTTTCATTTCACTCTTTTGAAAACATTTTCTAATTACTGTTTTTCTTTTCTTTTTTCTTCTTTGTAGGATGATGTTGCTGGAGTTTGAAACTTTTCATTTGTTTTTGCTTCTCTTTAGTTTGGCATGTGAAGTTTTGAGTTGGAAGCTTGGGACAAAACTTATTACATCTTATGAGCATAAAATTACATTAAAAATTAAAAATAAATTACATCTCTGTTTTGAATAAAATTATATCTTAGTATGAAAATCATACTCTAAAACCAAAATTACAACTTTAAAAGTGATATTTACATGCTGATAAATCCTTTGCATATGTTTGATAAAGTATTATTTGAGTCACTCTCACACCTTCGCTATCTTTATTGAGATGAAACGACATATTTATGAACCTTGAAAAATGAAACCTAATTGACCTAATGGGACCTTCGAAGAATTGACCCCATGGTTGACTTTGACTGACATAATGTCATAATGAAATGAGTTTTCAAGATTGTTTTATGCTCAGTAAGACATGAAGGTTGGTCAGCAAATGTAAAAAATTTTAGGGAGAGTGAGATTTTATGACTAGGCCTACCATGAGTGAATCAATTTTTTGCATGACCTGATAGAATGATAAAAAATTTCAGAGTGGGACCACTAAAATTAATATGAATAGAGTGATTTTGATCACTTATGGTAGAATGAAAATTCTGGCACTAACATGTATTACACTATTCATTAAATACATGAATGTAGCAAGTGCATTAGTGAGTCCAAAGAGTAGGACTACAAATTCATAAAGTCCATAGCTAGTCTTGAATGTTGTTTTATTGATGTCCTCATCCTTAATCTTATGTTGGTGATATCGTGTTCTTAAATCAATATTTGAGAAGATAGGGGGTTCCTCTCACTTGATCAAATAAATCATCTATCCTTGGCAGAGGATATCTATTTTTAATATTCAATTTATTTAGTTGTATTTAATCTATACACATTCTGAATGTGTCATCCTTATTTTTAACAAACATTATCGATGCTCCCCAAGGAGACACATTTGGTATGTTGTACCCTCTATCTGAAAATTCTTGCAATTGTATTTTCATTTGTAATAGTTCAGGAGTACTAATTCTATAGGGTGTTCTAGAGACACGTGTAGCTCTTAGTACTAGTTTAATTGATAAATCAATTTCTTTTTTAGGGTAACATGGGGAATTTCTTCTGGAAATACATCCTTGAACTCTCTGATTACAAGTAAATTTTCTACAGCCTCCTTTTTAGTTTTTTGTCCCAATTTTTCCACTTGTACATCATACACTTGACAACACTTTCTTGTTGTCCTTTTTATCTTTAATGCATAAATTTATCTAATTGATATTGGCCTCAGTTTTCTTTTCACTTTCACAACTCTTCCCTCGTCATATATACATTGAACTATTTTATCTATGCAATCAACTATTTCTTTCTTCTTCTCTAAGTAGTCCATTCCTACTAAAAATTCATATGATCTTAGAGGAAATGTTTTTAGATAAATTTTAGTTTCATGCCCATCTAAATTTAAAAACAGTTTTTGGATGTTTATGGGTCATTTTTCTTTTTTTTCCTATAGCTAACTGGACTAACCATGCTTGTTGAAATTTTTCTAATTTAAATTTCACTTTTCCACCACATGTGGACTAAAATAACTTAAATTTTCTCCTGGATATATCCAAACATAAATAGGTTGTTCAAAAATCATACCTTCAATTTATATCATGGTTGATTGGTGTTTAGCCTGGCGATCTTCAAGTGCAACTCTTATCCTAAGATTGTTTCGAGCAATGTCGTTCACAGTAGTTTCCTCTCGTAACATTTGGATTTTCTAAACTATTCTGTGATGACAACCACGTAACAGGTGAGGTTCTCCACATCCCCAGCACTTTAGTTGTTCTTTCATTTTTGTAGCACTTTCCTTTTCGTTGTTTGCATCCATCTTCTTAGATCGAGTCTCTGACTGTGCTGGTTGGTTTTCTCCAGTTTTATTAAATTTATTCCTTTGGTGATTTTTGCCAAAATTTTTCAAATAGGTTGGTTTTACTCTTTTTACATTTGAGTCGCCCTTCCCCTTCTCTTTGTTTTTCCAACTTTTCAGATGATCATTTCTACCTTTGAAATTTTGATAACACTGTCTCGCTTTAGAATAGATTCATCCATTGTCTTTGGATTGTCAAATTTGATTCTCTCTTTATATATAGTAGGTAGGGAGTTTAGAAATGACTATACCTTCATTTTTTCCTCTCTTATATAAGGCACATACCGAGGCAAGTTGGTGAATTTGGTAACAAACTCATCAATTATGATTTGTCCCAATCTCAGCTCATGGAAATATTTGGATTTATCATCATAATATCTCCCATTCAGGTAGCTAGACTTAAATTTGGCTTGAAAGTCTTCCTAGGTAATATTTTTTTCATCCAGCACATGCACCACTTTATCCTACAGCTAGTATATTTCCAATCTATCTTTTAGGTTATTTCCAATCTAGCTATCTTTTAGGTTTCTACAGCCTCACCCTTTTCACCATCAAAAGTGGGAGGTTCGATTTTCTAGAATTCTCCTTGAAATTATTTTTTTCTTTCTACAATTATTTCCAGATGCTTCCCCACCCTTAGATCCTTCTAAGTTTGTTTTGGCTTCTTTCCTCTTTTTTCCATGGTCTTCACTTTTGTGACTAGACCTTGAGGTTAACTCCTTGATCAACCACTCTTCCTCTTCACTCGCTTGTAATAATCGTCCATTTATTTTTCTTAGCTGAACCATTTCTCGTTACATATCTCTTATCATCTCTAACAATTGAGCATTTTAATCTCGTGGATTTCCCTCACCCCCCAGATCCACGTACAACCCACCTTTGTCACTCATAATAGCAACTGTACTTTTTCTGCACTTAAATCACTCTACACTTAAATAAATTAGTACATCATATTTTGTAAAGAAAAAAATATATAATTTGTAGCAAGATAATTTTGGGTTTTTCTGTGTGGGGACACCTAGGCCCAGTGTTTTCAACATGGACTTTGACACCATTTGTAAGATCTCTACTTTCCCAAAACGATTTTTTTTTCTATTTATAACTTTGTACTGCTTTTGTCCTCATTGAATTAATTTAATTCAATCACTGTACAACCTATTACAAAGTTTCATCACAAGTTTTAATTTCTATAGTTATCATCTTCATTAACACAAATATTTTCCGAACTATACATAAATTTACGTCCATATGAACATAATTGTATGCACATAATTCTTCCTTTAATGTATTACTCATTCCACCTTCTCTTCAAGGCATTCATACATTTATCATAATGTATATGAAAACATGCCTTTATAATAGTTTTTATTACTATTATTTTATCCATTCTTATATACCTTCCACAACTCTTATAGTTATATCTTTGAACTTAATATACTTTAAAAAAATGAAAGTTAAATATTAGAGATGTATCCTCACATTCTAATTTTTAATTACTCTTATTTTCCTATGTGCTACCATAGTTATATCAAATCATAATATAATGAGGAAATCCACATCCTATTATATACAACCTAATTTAACTATCTTAGTTCTTAGCTAATATTACCCTTATGCCTCACCATATTTAAATGGGTTACGTTTTGAAATATAAGACTAATCTTCATGATAGGTTTCCCTTCTATGTTACGTCCACCATAGCTAGTATTAACCAAATTTACTTTATCATTGTTATAGAAATTTCATTATGTATATGGTCCTTTACCATTAATTTTGAAAATTTTCCAACACATAATTTATAGTAGCAATTTCAAGTTTTATGATTAACATGAATATATTTGAATGGTTATATGGCCTGATTTAAATTTAATGCATTTTTAGATTTCGACCATACTTCTATGGATTTCTTCTTATATCAAATTAATGTGTTAAGACAACGTACCATCCAAATCTTTAAAGTTTACTTGTCTCAAGGTGTTCATTGATTAACGGAAGGTACTATGTAACAACTCTACTTCCACATTTTTATTTTATTTTTATAGTCTAAAGAGAAACTGTAGACAACTACATTAATGTATTTCGTCGCTCTTCAAAGAAATCGCCTAGTAGTTTTATGGTTGCCTTACTCTTGTCTAATTTAAGTCCAACAATTGTCTGCAATCAATTTTCTTAGAAGCTTAATATCAGCTACATTTATTTTCCACTTTATTTCACTATAGTACAATCTATGCTTCATATGCAATTATACCATAATAAAATTTCTATATTATGTTCTAACCATTGGAATTCCCTTCTTATGGTAATTGCTAAATATATATTTTTGTTGACTTCTATCTACCTTATCATTTTTATATTTCAAGAACTTGATTTTACATTATCAATCTTCCTCAATTAATAATTATGTCCTCAACTAAGATTATAGTCTTCACCCTAACCATGTGCTTACTTTCCAAATATACACACTTACCCTTTTCTGGAAACAAGTTTTCATTCGTTAAATAAAATGAATATGGCCTTTGTACATATTTATCAATATTATTTATAACCTCCACGTTATAAAATATGTACTAAGGCATTTCTCCAACACACTTTTGATATGAATATCTTATTCAAGTTTCAATAACACTTTTTATATGGATGTTTTCTTCGAGGTTCACCATTATATGTTAATTCCTTTTTCCCTACGTGGAATTATTGTCATATTGTAATATCAAAAGGGTAGGTCATGCATATATCTATTCCTTCATAGTTATGCCACATAGATCACATAACATATGTTTTAACAAGGAACAATTCCATATCAACTACGCGTTAACGAATTTTGGATTGCAATCCTTATCCGTATGGTTTAAAGTTCGACGTTTTGATTGTTATTATCCCTTTGGGATTTTTGGCATTAATGATTTGTACCTTGGCCATTAAAGCCATGACCTGGCTCTAACTTGTCGACTTAACCTCTCGTCTACCTGGTTAATTTCCTTTGTTTGATGTGTTACAAGTGGAAGGTTGAGGTTGCATCGTATTCCTGGTTAGGGTTGTTAGTATGAATCTTAATTCCAAGCGTGTGAAAAAATACCACTTTAGCTATGCATAAAAAACATCCCTAACAGCAAATATAGTTGCCAATATCCTCAAATCTACAGTTAGGTAATCAAGATAAATGTTGCAAAAATCTAGATCTATGCATCAAAAGACATTAAGCAGTAGAAAAAACAATATTTACTCCATGCATCCCATAGAAAAGACAAGAATAAGCCCCAAGGGTTAGCTCAAGCGGTAGTGAGCCAATACGTGGTCCTCTCCGTTGAGGGAGGTCACGGGTTCGATTCTTGAGTCCTTTGGGGTTAGGCGCCGAAAGTCCGCCGAACGGTTTACCGCGCGTACCATCCAGAAATTCTGGGGAAGTACGCCCGGGTTTCCCGTGAGCTTTCCCCTCGTGAAAAAAAAAGAAAAGACAAGAATATGTTGAATGAATTTTGTATTAATGGCACCTGGGAGGAAAACACAGAAGGGTGTTACCAGTTCTCCTCAATGGGATGGGTTCTTGTAAGTCCTCAACACTTCAGATCTAGAATTCCTCTCTCTTGATGGTGTAGAAAACCCAGACAAAAATGATAGAAAAATATGACTATGATGGTGGATCAAAGTGACACCAAAAGTATAGATCCAGAGTGATCTTTAGGCAACAAAAGGTAGTGAATTAATGGAAAAACACTTGTATTTATAACAAAATATTGAGTTATTCTAGATATTGGTGCATAATTAAAATATTATTAACCAAATCAAGATCCAACTTTTATGGAATATTTTATTATATTTGTTGGAGGGAAAAGCAATTTGACTTCGGTCAAATCCCTTTATTTGTAAATAATAAATAAATAAATGATTTATTTATCATTTTAAGGATGTGGTTGAGAAATAATAAAAAAATAATGATTTATTTAATTATTTATGGGTGATTTAGTCATATTCAACAAAGAATATTATTTAAATAAGATTTAAATAATTATTCTTAGGAAATAATAAGCTAAATAATGATTTATCTAATAAATTTCTCTATTTTGGGTTAAATATAACCAGGAATATTAATTAAATTGTTGTTTAACTAATTATTCCTTGATGAAAATCAAACAAATGTAGATTTATTTAATATTTCCTCATGGAGTTTGCTGTTTATACCATAAACAACTTAATAAAGGTGGTTTACTAAGTTATTTTTCATAGTGAATGCAATTTTACTTACGGTAAAATTGGTCTTACATGGTGTACTTGGGTCCATCTAACAACAATAGGTTAGATGAGAAAAAAATGGTGTAACATATTTCCCCCCAGCAGTGCGAGCATTAGGAGCTAATACTATGCCTGAAGTACGTTGTAAGAACTCAATCACTAGACATAGAAGGGGAAGTTAGAGAGAGATAAATATAAGGTAGACCAAAGCACTGAGAGGACTAGACCCTGACGAGGCGAGACTTACAGTTGCGACAAGTCTCTTTTATGAGTGAGTGCCTGTGCTATAGGCAGTGGGGGAGGCATACCTATGCCTGCCGAGACAAAGTACAAAGAATAATGAGTCCAGTAAACAATGGACTAAAAAATATAGTACATGCTGGCATAAACATGAGCTAGATAAAAATATGATAATGAATCCCACATGCATACTATGCCTGGGATAATAGCCAGTAATTATACAATAATATTTGAGTACATGAGATACAAATACAACCAGTATGCCCCTGTAAACAGGAAAAGGCTCTGAAAATCTGACTGATACGCGCAATCAAAAAGGCGCTATAGGCGATTGAGGCCAACATAATCAAATCTATGGAGCTGCATCAAAGGTTAAAATGAATATGTCATCCAGGCATGTGGGGGGCTACCTATAGGGCCACCCCCTCATGAGGGCTGAAACATCTCACACACACCCAAGAATCATTGGTCCAATCTACTGCATCATTGAACCATCAATTATATGGATCTCAATCATGCTGAAAGGAGCTAGAGCTAAGAAACAATCAAGTCAAAGGGCTATAAGGAGTCCCTTTGCCTGACCCTAGGCACCGAACAAGAGTGGAAGCTGGAACCATGGTACACCGCCCTCTAGACCTGTCTTCTAGAATAAATGATCTGATGTCAACAGAAGGAGTTTCACCATAGGTGAGGTAATAAGAGGTCCTCAACTAAGGCACGAGAGAAAATAGTGGAGCGACTAAAAGACAGACACCAGGGGTGATGATGAAATGGAGGGAACTAAATAGAGGACAAACCACTTCCCTTGTTACAACATAAAGGGCATGGATTACCTAGTAGCGACTGACACAATATCATTATGGATAGGGGCAGTGGTATTGGAGGCCATAATGTGCGACATGAGAGAGGGACCAAGCAATGAAGGATGGAGGACTATAGCGGGATACAAAGGGACTCGGGATAGACTCCATGAATGTGATGATGACTCAACTTGGATGCTATAAACAAGGGCGACTCAATTTTTCTGCCACATATTAAATGTCCAATGGGGAACCATAAAAACATGAGTACAAGATGGTAACTCACGATGAAAATCAACACTAACGTGGACAAGTATGGAGGAAAAGTGGTGCCCCTAGTACGAGTGTTGCAAGTGAATAAATTCGATTTTGAGGAGGGGTGAAGTGACGCTTCTTGGATAAAAAGTGTCTTGATGAAGTATCAAATCACTAAAAACTAACAAATACCCATTTGAGGGCTCGGTGAGAGCTTTCCAATGGTACAGAAGGTTCGTCAACTGAGATACGGTTTGGCCATAGTAGGCGAAAGAAAAATAAGGGTTTTTCTTTTAATAAGGCATTTTCCCTCCAAATTCACTCTTTTTCATGTGGAGCTGTGGTGAATGTAGAGAGGAGAGAAGGCCCTAAATCTTGCGGCAAGCGTAGCAGACAAACCGACCGTTGGAATCCAGATCCATCAGTTGCAGGTAAGAGGACTAACCCTAATCATTCATTTCAGTGGATTGAAAGTTCAGTTTAGGTCCCCAGAGCTCATGAAAAGGCCAGGTCACACTTTTAGGGGTCTGTTCTGTGACCTGTGTAGCAGGTACTGGGCTGAAAACTACGACTTGTCCCACGAAATTACCTGAAAAGTGAGATCCGTCAGAGAAAAGGGGTTTCGGTGTTGTTTTTGGCTGAGATCTGGGATTTGTATGGTTGAGGGGCATAGGTGCCCCCAAGTATGTTGTGGTCATGCTAAATTTTATTTAGAAAAAGGGGAATCTAAACAGATTTTAATGTTGTGGCGCGCCATTTTTTTTCATTATGGTTATGAAGTTTGACAAAGGGAATGGAGGATTACCAATCTCTTTTGGTACTACATATATGAATCAAATGGAATTTAAGTTTCCAGGTTGGCATACATGGTGTCACTATCCCAAAGAGAGGATTTTGAGATAATGGACTAGTGCTCTCCTAGAAAACTCACTACTTGGTCAACAACAATGTCGAAGGGACTGGGTTGTTGATGTAAGATGAAGGAATGATGAGGGGTATCATCCCTAGAGTGATATGAAGTGATATGGGACTCTATAGGTTCTTCTTAATGTGGAATAATAATGGTACTAGAGTCGACACGACCAGATACACTAGGAGATTTGTGGAGAATTGCTTCTCCTGGTCTCTCAAATATGGGTGCCCCCTTACCCAAACATTGGGTGTAAATGTAATGGCCACAAGTTGTATGTGGTTTGAATGCATGGTTTCGATGTAAGGGGGGATAGATAAAGTCGGGGGTGGTCACTGCTTCCATAATGTCGTCATCATAATAGAAGATGGGGTGACTGGTGGAAGAGAAACCACTAGACGCGGCAAAGCTACCTGACTCATCATCATTATAATTGAGGTTCACATGCAGAGTGTCACGGAGGGTGACAAAAGAAAAAGTAGATGAAGGATCCACCGATGTTGAGCCCAAGGTGATCGTTGAAGGGAGGTCAGGCAAAATAGAAGGGGAAGGCCTAGGGGGGTCTTCCACCGAGGATCTCGTAGATGATGATAGGTAGTGGACAATGGTCGAATAATTTGTCATTTTGACATCTAGAGGGGGAATGTCTATGGGAGTGGATGTGTCCTCTAGTTCTGATAAAGTAAAACACACAAATAAGGGAGTGCTGGACTCATTGTGCTTGGCCTCGAATTGGTGAAATTTCGTTAGAATGGTGTGGAAGTCCTTGAGGCGGGGATAGAGGTAAGTATAGTGGCCATGGAAATCACACAAAGCACAAGGGTGATTTGTGTGAAAAGACTTGAGTTTCGGGACTGAATCAGGTATAGTGACATATACCTCTGGGATATCAGGCTCCATAAACACTTTGCTAGCCATGGGCTTGAGATGAGGCAATTCATGAAAATTAAGGGTAGAATGACTGACAACATCACATAAAGCACACAAAGGTGTACACTTTGGAGGTTGAGGAGGAGCATGGTTTTTCGGGGTAGCCTTGTCTTTTGATGCCCTCTTGTGAGATTTGCCCTTATTACCCGAAGTGGTCGCAACAGGAGATGGTTCCTGTTGAGGTGGCTGAGGCCTTGTAGCAGCGGGAGAAGTAATAGGGACCGGTTGAACTGGGGTCAAAGCAAGATAAGGTTTGGGTTGACCAGGCAGGGTAGCGGTTGGGGGATCAAGGCACCATACAGGAATCCCCAGGTTTAGGTTGGGAAGAGAGTGGGTAGCCATAACAGGTACCATGTTAACTCTAGGAGGGGGAGCTAAGAACAGTATCTGACCAGATGGGTAATGGCTAGGTAGGATGGCTCCAAGATGGTTAAGGCCTGGAGGAACCGTTCCAGGAGGATAAAGAGGCTCATGAGTACCAGTTGTAGGTGAACTGCCGGGAGGAGGAGGTCCAGAAGGTTGAATCGAAGGGCTACAAGCAGGCTACGGAGGGCAAGGAGGCTACTAACTAGTCGAAGCGGGCCACTTGAGGGCAACGTGGAACGATTGCATCATGCAAACATTCAATGAGCTGGGATCAGAGACAGGAGGAGGGAGACCAGGGAATATACCGAGCAAAGAGAAGTCTTTGTAGACTCTGGGTGAGACACTGGTCAAAGGATCGATAGTTTGCTTATTGGCCATCGAAGAGATGATGGACTCAAGGGAGATCTGAGACTTCAGTTCGTAATATGTCAATTGGTCAGTGGTGACTATCTTTCCATTATGAGGGAAGGAAATATTGCGGTGAACCACATATGGGATAGCAGACATCTCATAGGTGCAGCTACAACCCAATAGAATGTTGTAATCTAAGGGGGCATCAATGACTTCTACGTCAACGCAAACAGTCTTGCCTCCAACAGTAATAGGAAAATTGCGGAATAATCCAATGGGTTGGGAGGCATGGCCATCCCACGCTCGAAGAGTGATCATGGAAGGAGCCAAATCAAGTGATCCAAGTTGGTTACAAACCGAAGCAGACATCACACAGGTGGATGCCCCCTCATCAATGATACACCAGGAAACATTGGCGTTCCATATTTTCACTAGGATTTGGAAGGTGACAGAAGTAGGAAGAGGAGGATGTTCTGATCGGTCAGCATAAAAAAAAATCAAGGGATCATCGGCAAGATCTATAGTGCCCATGGCAAATATTAGAGATTTTCGTTGTGAAGTGCATGATTGGAGGAGTTCCAGCGTTGAGATGGTGGCAGGAGATTGCGCCAAATCATCTACTATATTATACGAATGGGCAGCTTTTCCAGAAACAACATTTCGGTTAGTGGTCCCTTAGGGATCTTGGTATGAACCTCTGCCTTAGGCTGAGGGATCTTCAAGGGACCATTAGGTGTTGAAAGTGGCTCTATAGAAACTGGAGGAGGTGGCTCGGAGACAGAAGTAGCGGAATGTTTGTTGTACTGACGGGACTGAGTCTAAAGGTTGAGGTCAATGATAACAGGTTGGTCAGAGTTCATCATGAGGATCTAGTAATTGGGGGTACCAGATGGAAGAGGTTGAGTGGCCACATGACCTTTAGCTGGTTGGGTAGCCACAAATCCTTGTTGAGGGAAAGGATTAGTAAGCATAGTTGGCTGACTAGGCATAGCATTTGGAGGGACGGAAGGGGAGGCTTGTTGTCCTCGCAATGTTGCTTGAGACTCCCACATCTGCTTCATCTGTGATAAGAGAGGACAATGATGCGTTTAATGGCCATAAAACCACAACAAGAAAAATTCTTATTTGTACGGACGGGCCTGTCCTGCTTGGGCTGAGTGCCCTGTTGTTGGCTCGCAGTGTTAGGGGAATTAGTTTGTGTATTAGGTCCAGAATTACCAGAGGCAGATTGACTTTGAGCACCTTTCCTCTTCTTTTTGGAAGGAGGAGGATTAGTCACGCCCTACTGTGCATACACCTACCCCTGAGGGGGCGGTGGCTGTTGTTGAGGAGCTGGTGCCCCAGGCTGTGGATACAGATAATAAGGAGTTTGGGTAATAGTGTGGTAAGTAGGAGGTTGGGAAAAAAGAGGAGGCATGTCGTATCCTGGATACATGCTACCGGGAGGGGGAAAAGTGTAGGAGGTCCCCCCCCCCCCCCCGAGGAAAACCATAGCCCATGGGAGGCTGAGCGTATGGATTAGAGAGAGCTCCAATGATACTGTGGGCGGCGTGAGATGCCCTCGGTGCGTTGGCACCACCAAGTCTAGGAAGATCAGGTAGAACAGTATAAACATAACCTGACTGAGTGTAGATCAGGTCATATTTTAATGTGATTTGGAGAGCGGCTTCTTCGGTTTGAGGAAAATGTGATGTGACATCTTTCCCGATAGGAGGCAAGAGAGATATAAGGAACCAGTCCATGTATACATGGTCTTCGAATGTAGTGGCTTGACATAGGCTCTTTCTTCTCTTCCATTCCTTGAAATGATCAGATAGGCGGGTCACAGACGATTGACAAAAAGAAGTCAACAGCTTGGTACCAGTGTCATAACGAAATGGAAGCTGGCAGTAAGACAGAAAAGCCCGGGCAGGAGTCGCAAAGGTGGTATGAGAGGAAGGTCCTAATCAACATACCACTTAGAAGCTTCACCAATAAGTGTACTTTGGAACAATCGAAGACGGATAGAGTCATCGGTAATGGAGTTAGACGAACACCACATGCGGAAAGATCGAACATGATTTGTAGGATCTTCACCAGCAAGACCTTCAAACTTGGGGATGTCGGAAGGGAGTTTGGTTGGCATAGCAGGCCAAGCAACATCATGGTGTATAGAGTCATTTATGAACTGGTCAAAATCGGGAAGGCTGAGGCCTACCATGTAGGGGAGCAAGGGCACAGCCGGGGTAGTGTCCGTTGCGGTCCCATTAGTGGTATTCCCATAATTATGTCTGGGGTTACCACCAGCATTAGGTCCTGCACCATACATGGTGAAGGTGACAGGGGGAGAACCAGGGGTGTTACGAGAAGGAGAACCTAATGAACTAGAAGAAGAGTCAGAGTGTGGACTTGGTGGAGGACTAACTCGAATCCTACGCAGAGGAGTAAGTATTCCTACCAGAAACTGAGGATGAAGGCCAAGAAGTCTCTGGTATAAACACCTTGGTGGCGCAATGATGACGAAAAAAACATGGCACAAAGGAAAAAGAGACCAACGAGGGCAGGGAGGTGTAGGATCAACTGATTATAATGTCAAAACAAGGGCAGAGAGGTGCAAGACCAATTGATTTCAATGTTTTAGAGTCTTTTCTTGGCAGTGTTAACCAAGCCCCTTTTTGCTTAAGGTGTGTGTGTAAAGTGTGTAAATTTTAATTTTTAAACCTAGAAGTTTGTAGAGAAAAAGAAAAGGTGTGTTGTATAGCTGCAAATAAACCTGCAAATAACAGAATATAAGACTGAAATAATAGAAAATAAACAACTAATAATGCAATAATCTAAACCCAAGGAGGCGGGCCTCGCAACAACTAGTCTGTAGGCAGGTAAAAAATTAATCAAAGCACACTAAAATAGTCGATAGATCTAAGGTTAGAAGGGACAGGGATCTAAAGGTCAAATCTTCTTGGAAGTGGTGCAGAAAACAACAACAAATCAGAGGAAAGATTGTTGTAAATGAGGTGGAAAAACGCTATGTCCTGGAGGGAAATGGAGGTGAACCTAGAGGAAAACCCAAAAAAAAATAAATGAGGGGTTGTGGATGGATAAAAAGCCAATCTGAAGTGGATCTGAAGGTGAGGTATCAGATCTGAAAAAATGGCTAAAGACTTCAAAATTTCAGACAACTTGTAACAGAAAAAAATCTTCCACAAAAAGTGGAGGGTACTGAAGCCCTAGGGGGCTAGGTTCCCACTTAGTTGAGAAAAACAGAACAGGTATGGATCCAAAACGGGAGGAGACAGAGGTCAGACAACCCTGAATAGAGGCTCAGACAAACCCAGAAAACTTTCATAAAAAATCCCGCAAAAAGTCCAGGTCACAGTTTCTGACTTGTTTTCTACAGAGGTCATAGTTTTTGGGCTAAAAAGTGTGTCTTAAAGCTCAATGTAGTAGGTTTAGGTCCAAAAAGTGTGACCTGCACTTCTGACTCTCTCAGCGGCATATTTCTGAAAAAAGTGTTGTCTCAGTTGCGGCTGATGTCTATCACCTACGCAATAGGTCCAAAAACACACGGAAGTTAGAATTTTTATTGTTTTATGGTTTTATAGGTTAAAAACAACATCAATAAAAGAAAAAAAAGAGGCTCAAGATAAATCCTAGGGTTTCTAGCAGTTGGATATGCAAGGATCAGAAAAACGACAACGGCCATAATCATAAACCCGTGTGGAGTCGCCAGCTGTTAGTATGAATATTAATTCCAAGCGTACGAAAAAATACCACTTTAGTTGTGCATAAAAAAAATCCCTAATAGCAAATATGGTTGCCAATATCCTCAAATCTGTAGTTAGGTGATCAAGATAAATGCTGCAAAAATCTAGATCTACGCATCAAAAGACATGAAGCAGTAGAAAAAATAAGATTTACTCCATGCATCCAACAGACAAGACAATAATATGTTAAATGAATTATTTATTAATGGCACCTGGGAGGAAAACATAGAAGGGTGTTATCAGCTATCCTCAATGGGATGGGTTCTTGTAGGTCCTCGGCACTTCAGATCTAAAATTCCTCTCTCTTGATGGTGTAGAAAACTGTAATATTCCAAAACTAGAACAGCTCATGAATCATGAGTTAAAAATGCACTTCCAGTAGCATATGCAATAAAACAATAAAATTATCACTTTGATCCCATAGATACATCCATCTAGCATCTAAATACAAGAGGAGATCAGAAAGAAATGAAACTAGGTGGGTTAAACAAACCTCCCACACTAGTGTAGCTGAAAATGACTAAAAACCCCAAAACTGCATTTTACCGAAGTTGGTGCATAAATTGACTGTGTAGTATTATGAGGGTTTTAACTCGGAAAATAAAAATAAAAATATATCTACTCATATATTAGAAAATCATGCTCATAAACTGAGATCTAGTCTCCTTATACAAAACACAAGACAACCCGACAAGGGTTTCTTGTCAAACACTCTGCATACAAAATGTGATATTCAGTAATTTATTGAATAATAACTGTAAAAATGAAGCACATGAGTGTACAAGGCTGGAATATGTCTGATATACTCATATATTAGACAATCATGCTCATAAACTGAGATCTAGTCTCCTTATACAAAACACAAGACAACCCGACAAGGGTTTCTTGTCAAACACTCTGCATACAAAATGTGATATTCAGTAATTTATTTAATCATCACTGCAACACTAAAGAAAATTATTATACAAGGCTGGAAATATTTCTAATATGATGTATATCCCTCAAGGGCTTCCTCCCATGAAACGATGAACCTCTCAATCACAAGGAAACTCAACAATGAAGCCACCAAACCATGCACTGAGCACTGCCTCCAAAATAACACATTCCCTAGTAGAAACAACGTTGGGAATGTATGGGAAATATGTGGTATTTTACCGCATATCTGAAATAAGCTATGGATCTCTCCAAACAGGTCTCTCAAGTGAAGGAAATCTTCCTCCAATGAGAAACTAGCTCAGAAACCGGGATTCCAATCCCTTCCACTGCTGCACCCAGCAACACTGCACAATCTCTGACAAAGATGTGTTGATGATGTAGGCTGAATATTGGCCTAAAACCTGATGTGTAATGATGAATAAAAACTCTCCCTATGAGGCTCCTCAAGGAGAGAGGTGGGATTCCCTCTCGGGAACACCCAGTGCTAAACAACACTGCAACATTGCTAAGCAGCAAACCAGCAACAGGTCTTGGCAGATAAGAATAATAATATAAGACATGAAGAATAATGTTGCCATCCTCTTCCTTATATAATATGTGATTTTTCTTGCCCTTTTCCCCACTCAATTAGGTCATCTCTATCCAAAGATACATCTCCCTCCAAAACTAAGTTATTCTTCCTTGGATTCCTCCTCCTCTAAAAATACATTGTTGACTTAGTCAAAGAAGCTTCATTTTATCCCTGTTCACACATGTAGGTGTTTTATTAGGCTAGAAAGAGTATCCCCTTTCACATCTGGAGTATTTTATTCCTCCTTAGGATACTTATGAGCTTTTCTACCCATTTATTTACCGATTAGAGCTGTTGCTAACTCTAATGTTCCATTTAGCTGTGAGGCTGAAATTTTGGAACATTACAGTTCTCCCCTCCAAAATATTTTCTTGACCTCAAGTAAATGTAAAAGGAGAGAAAAATTTCTCCCCTCTTCCTCATGTGGCCTCCCATCAATACCCTCCATCACTACATTAAGAGAATCTGCAAATAAACCGTAATCCAATGTTTCCTCCCAAGTGTGCAAAACCAAATGGTCTACATCAATCAAAGGTGGAAAGTGTGAATGGAAACTTGCTTGCTATCTCATGGCCTCCACAAAGTAGGAGTGATGATCTTCATGGGTAATGAGTGCCTCCCTCACCCATGCTATCATCCAAATGAGGTGAGTCACCCTCCAACATGGCAACTCATGAAGAATCTCCATCACCTTTGGCTCTTGAAATGTAGGTGGGCTGAATAAGTGAACATGATAGGAAAGAGGGCCTATTCCACGCTATCCTCCTCTCCACTTATGATAAGTGTAGAATTCATGCTCATCTAGAGCTGCAACATGATTTCCCTCCAATGGCAAGAAGAATATTCAGCCTCCAACGACTCTTCCTCCAAATTCATGAGACATGCCAACCCAAACCATTCCATTCAAGATGAATGGCACATCATCACCATTTGGCCTCCAAATTAGAAAATTATTGAAATTTATGTGCAATTTTGGATGGTACCAAAGGTTCTCCAAGTGGATATTACGCAGTCTTCCCAAATGTTGCTTGAGAATGTCATGTGGCAAGTGGTCCTAAAACAAGTTAAAAGTTGTAGATGTTTGTTCTCCCAACATGGGGAAGTAAGCATCAATGTCTATCAGTTGTACATAGGTAAAAAAAAAAATACATTTGCCCAAAGTCATGTATAGATGGGCTACTACCATCATAAACATTGGCCCTAAAGTGACTTGAAACCCAAAAATAATCTTGCTCTCGTGTGGAGCAATGCACTGTTTACATATGGTGAGAAAGTACAAATACTCAATAGAGTAATCAATAAGCACATAAATGTATTTCTTACCATGCATGGTAAGTAATCTGAAAGTGAGGTCCATGTATAAGTTCCCCCATGAGGATCATCTCATAAAAATCTGCAAGAATAAGGGGTACATATACTACGTGGAACACTACATCAATAAGGACACACCCCCATGTGACAGTGTTGTAGGCCTTAGAAATAAGGCTGCATGACTCCTCTTTTTGAAATTCCATATGCCAAATCCATCCACCATCATGCTACTATGTGAGAAGATCTTCTTCCTACATGGAAGTCTCTCATGATCCTTCAATGCTAAAACGTAGCCTCCTTGCACCATGAATGTACCTTCCTTCTCTCTAGAAATCTCATGAAACGTATGGGAAGAATTTTTCCCATGCTCTCCCAAGTGCAACCATAGCAACAACAACTTTTTCTGCTGCCTCATCTCTCCCTCATACAAGCCATAGAGTAGGATCATGATGGTCAACTTGTATGATGTCCCAACAAACAGTTCAGCCATGAAGTGCCTCCTGCAATGTACAACATATAAAGTGGGGAGAATCATGCTCCCAATGGGCACCTCCAATCTCAAGCCCACTCTCCAAAAAAAGCTCCCCATGAACATATACATATTATAAATATATGGAACCAAAGTATAATGAGAACAAGTTGCCAAGTCACAACCCGAGAGTGAATCATGGTCCCTCTCATGGAACCAACACAGTGCATCCTTGGCCTGCATCCAAATAAGAAATAACAAGTGCTTTTCCAGCCACTTTTTTGCTGCCACAATCATCTCATTAGATGAAAAGATGAAGTTACAATATGGTGTCAATGGGGCACACCGAGAAACATGTGGCTTCCCCCACAAACCATCAAAAATATAGTCAAAATCAGTGATACAAGTAGCTGCAAGTACATCATCTTCATACAATATGCAAGAAGAGATAATTCTTCTTGTTACATCATGCTGCTAAAATAAGGAAAATAAATACAATACAAAATATGAAATTCTACCTCCCCCATCATGTACTTGAGGTCTTGAGCTGAAGTGGCTCAACTGGAAATTCTCCCTCACTCCCAATGAGTAGGAAGGTGGCTATGACATCCTCTCTATCACCATACGGCTTATGCATCTCTCCATATGCTGAATATGTCATGCTAAATGCCCTCCCAAGTGAACGCCTGCATCAACTAGAAATATGCATCAAGGTGCATAGAAGAGAAGTCCTCATGTGCTGCATGTAGAAACTTCTCTTTAAGACTAGAAGATCTAGTCAAGAAGATCCTACCATAGGAATAGATGACCACATCATCCACCATGTATCTATCATCTCCATTTGGGTCATCAAGAATCATGCATGCATCAAGATCCTTGGAGTACTCTGCCAAGAGCTGAGATCTTCAATAAAGATCGATCCTCCTAAGAGATAGCGTTGGCGATCTAGCATGTGAAGCTCTCCTCATGATGTTTCCTACTACTTTCACATCCCCCATGCCAAAGTCTTCATCCAAACTCTTCACCTCTCCAAAATCCATGAGTGGTGAACCCAAAGACAAGATATCTCTCATCAACTATAGATCTAGTGGCCTCCCTAGTGGAATGCCTCCATGAAGTGAGACATCAATGTCAAGAGTAGACTACACAGATGGTTGGGTAACCTTGCCCCTACCTTTACAACGCAAATCAGTTTGCCTCTTCCTTGCATTGGCTCTCTAAAATAGAGAAGGGTGTGTGCCTCTCATCAAGTGATGCTGCTCTTCCTCCCTACCTCCTCCTTCCAGTTGCAATGCTGCACAATTATGTTTCTCATTGATTGTGCTTGGACCTCTATGTATGATATCTTGGGGAACTTCTTGTAAGGATACAAGAATCCCTCCTATTGGAGCATGTGCTCCTCCTTCCTTTGCATGAGGCATTGGACGTCCTCTAGATGTGACAGCATTGTTGCCCTCATCTCCCTTAATGTGTATGGGAAACATCTCAACAGTTGGATCCTCCTGTGAAAAGGAGATCCCCATGCCCTCTTTTTCAAGAATATGAACTGGAGGTTTTTCTTCTGGCAATGTGTAATGCAAGATGTCAGCTCCTCCCATGTTTTTCTGAAATGGGGTTTCCTTCAACACATGCAAGGGTTTTTTTTTCTCAAGTTTTCCTTACTCATGTGCCTTAGGAATTTTTTCATCAAACCTTCCCATCAAAGTTTCTATGAATCTTGTATAAGAGAAAGTGTTTGCATTTCTTAAAGAACAAGATTTGAAAATCCACCATGCATGAGCCTTACCTCTGAAATGCAGCGCTGCAACTCTGATGGCTTCATCTTCGGAAATATGCTGCAACTACAAATAGGAATATAGCTCCTTCACCCAGGCTCCAGTTGAACATGTAGGTGATCCGGCAAAAGTAGATAGAAGAAATCTATCTGCATCCTACTGCTTGCTCTTCTCCATCTAGATCTTGCAAAACTCTTGGAAATCAGTACAATCTCTAAACCTCTCAGTTTGAGATTCATACCTCAGCAACAAATCACTAAGAGTCATCCTCTTAGGCGTTCTTCCTCCTCCCATCCATCTCAAGATAGATTATGGCACTTGAATGCATTGTGCATTATGGTGTGTAGCCGCATGCTCACATTCACCATGTGCAAATCTAGATTCAGCTCTATATTCAACCTCCTTTGGAGATCTCATCTCCAATCTCATTCCCTTTAGCTCTCCTTGAAAGCTCTGCATAGATTTTGGAAGAAGCTTTGTGAGCTTTTCCTCCTTTTTCCTTTCACATACTGAAGCTTTCTGGATTCTTTCCATCTCTCCACCCTCTGATAGCTGGATCTCACAAGCTAAGCCAGAGATCATGCTTTGATACCACTGTAATATTCCAAAACTGGAACAACTCATGAATCATGCAGTAAAAACGTACTTCTAGCAGAATATGAAATAAAACAGTAAAATGATCACTTGGATCCCATAGATACATCCATCTAGAATCTAAATAAAAGAGGAGATTAGAAATAAATGAAACTATATGGGTTAAACAGACCTCCCACACTAGTGTAGCTGAAAATGACTAAAAACCCCAAAACTGCATTTTACTAGAGTTGCTGCATAAAGTGAATGCGCAGTCTTATGATGGTTTTAACTCAGAAAATAAGAAGAAAAATAGATCTCCTCATATATTAGATAATGATGCTCATAAACTGAGATCTAGTCTCCTTATACAAAACACAAGACAACCCGACAAGGGTTTGTTGTCAAACACTCTGCATAAAAAATATGATATTCAGTAGTTTACAGAATCATCACTCCAAAACTAAAGCACATGAGTGTAAAAGGCTGGAAATATTTCTGATATGATGCAGATCCCTCAAGGGCTTCCTCCCATGAAAGGATGAACCTCTCAATCACAAGGAAACTCAGCAAAAGAGCCACCAAACCATGCATTGAGCACTGCCTCCAAAATAATGCATTCCCTAGCAGAAACAATGTTGGGAATGTATGGGAAATGTGTGGTCTGATACCACAGATCTGAAATAAGCTATGGAGCTCTCCAAACAGGTCTCTCAAGTGAAGGAAATCTTCCTCCAATGAGAAACTGGCTCAGAAACCAGGATTCCAATCCCTTCCACTGCTACACCCAGCAACACTGCACAATCTCCAGCAAAGATGTGCTGATGATATAGGCTGAAGCTTGGCCTAAAACCTGATGTGGAATGATGAATAAAAACTCTCCCTATGAGGCTCCTCAAGGAGAGAGGTGGGATTCCTGCTCGGGAACACCCAATGTTAAACAGCAAAGCAGCAACAAGTCTTGGCAGACAAGAATAATAATATAAGACATGAAGAACAATGTTGCCATCCTCTTCCTTATATAAGATTTGAGTTTCCTTGCCCTTGGCACCACTCAATTATGTCATCTCTATCCAAAGATACATCTCCCTCCAAAACTGAGTTATTCTTCCTTGGATTCCTCCTCCTCTAAAACTGCGTTGTTGAATTAGTCAAAGCAGCTTCATTTTATCCCTGTTCACACATGGAGGTGTTTAATTAGGCTAAAAAGAGTATCCCCTTTTATATTTGGAGTATTTTATTCCTCCTTAGGAGAATTATGGGCTTTTCTACCAATTTATTTACCGGTTAGAGCTGCTGCTAACTTTAATGTTCCATTTAGCTGTGAGGCTGAAATTTTGGAACATTACAAGAACCCACACAAAAATGGTAGCAAAATATGACTATGATGGTGGATCAAAGTCAGACCAAAACTATAGTTCTAGAGTGATCTTTAGGCAACAAAAGGTAGTGAATGAATGGAGAAACCCTTCTATTTATAACAAAATATTGAGTTAGTCTAGATATTGGTGCATAGTTAAAATATTATTAACCAAATTAATATCCAACTTTTATGGAATATTTTATTATATTTGTTGGAGGGAAAAGGAATTTGACTTTGGTAAAATCCCTTTATTTGTAAATAATAAATAAATAAATGATTTATTTATCATTTTAAGGATGTGGTTGAGTAATAATCAAATAAATAATGATTTATTTAATTATTTATGAGTGATTTAGTCATATTCAACAAAGAATATTATTTAAATAAGGTTTAAATAATTATTCTTAGGAAATAATAAGATAAATAATGATTTATCTAATTAATTTCCCAGTTTTCGATTAAATATAACCAGGTATATTAATTAAACTATTTTTTAACAAATTATTCCTTGAGGAAAACCAAACAAATGTAGATTTATTTAATATTTCCTCATGGGGTTTCCTGTTTAGACCATAAACAACTTAATAAAGCTGGTTTACTAAGTTATTTTTCATAGTGAATGTAATTTTACTTAGCGTAAAATTGGTCTTACATGGTGACTTGGGTCCATCTAATAACAATAGGTTAGATGATCAAAAAATGGTGTAACAAGGGCTACTCTTCCTCTGCACTACTTTGTTTTTTATTCTGCCTTTTTGCACCAGGAGTTGGCCTTTTGGCTCTTGTTCTTCTGCAGACATTCGGCTACAAAGAGATTTAGGCTAAAATTATAATGCAGATCCAACCCACAACGTAGCAGGTTAATGTTTAATTGTATTTGTTTTCATGGGGTGGTTTCAAGTTCCCTTCAAGTAAGAATTTCCTTGATGGCAGCATTGCTAAATACAATCTCTAGTTTGCATTTTATTTTAATTTTCCCTAACCATGAAACTCTGCAACTAATATACACCTCTTTACGATGGTTTCAACTTGCTGGTGTAGTTATAGGGTTTACATTTCTGGATAGAATATACTTGCCCATTTCATTCCGTGTTATGTCAATTCGACTTGCAATGGTTCCTAGAGATATACTAAGTAAGGAATTCATACAGTTACCTATAATTCTGGATAACTATAATTCGAAGATTTCATAATTATACTAAGGGTCATTTGGATATAATTCATATTCCATCATTTTGGTATACAATTTAATTCTTTTTTTATCTTTGTCATGAAATTTGGATTTATTTCAATAATAATTTTTGGCTTTCTATAATAATAATTATCTGTTTTGTTTGGACACAGTTTAAGGATTTATTTCGTGAGAAAAAAATCCTCACTCACTACTCTGCCCAACCCAAGAAATTATACAATCTCATTTGTTCTTCTTGGCATCAAAATGTCTCCCCAGATATGTGTATTCATTATTCACGGTACTCTGCATATTTGTACTCTACATCGACCCTCTCGGGTAATGAAATTTTATGGGTGTTCATTAATGTACATTTTTGTTCATTGAACTCGCTTTTCTAAATTATGAGAGCCATTTTGTTTTACAATATACATACTCTGGATAATATAAATAACATTTATCCAATTAATATCATTATATACTACGTTTTTGAAGTGCATTCCGACTTCTGCATTGAGATTGTCAGATGGTTGTTATTTACGTGGTTTTTAGGAAGATGTAAATGAAATTCTTCAGGGTTTGCTGACCAAGTTTACAATTTTCGGAAGCTTATAGTATCAACTCTTTGACCATCCATATTTAATTTCGATTTAGGAGTATATTTACAACTCCTTTTAACTTTTATTCTTCCTTCACAATTTTCGATTTACTATGTATATACACCTCATCATTCTAATTGGAAAAATTCGAGAATCTCAAGTGTATGAGTTTTCATGTCTATTTCTTGATTCGTACTAAATTTCCCGATATTGTAATTAATATTAATAGCATGTAATATTTCTAGCTTTTAAATTAAATGAAATTTACTTGTACAGAATGGGGTCTAATTTTATTAGTCCCTAATTTGTACAAGAACTCCATTTTTCCACAGTTCCTCATAGTTGGTTCAGTATTCTGCTGAAGAACATTCAGGTAATCATTTTCCTTCTTTTAGTTAATAATTTCTCATGCTATTATATATCTCTTATTCTCAGTTTAATTTGTCTTACAATTTCTTTTACATACAGGTTTACTTTTCGGCTCTATTCTAGCCATTAAGGTAATATTTACATCCTAAATTTACCAATATAACATCTTCCAACATTTACAATTTTACTGAATTTAAGAATACTCTTTAATTTCTCTAACTTGTTTATGTGCATGTACCCTTTCTCTCTTCTTGTTCTATTACACAGTTAGATTACCAGTCTGTTTGTCACACACTAACAAAATTAGTGGATTTCATTTGTACAGGTTGGTCCATAATTCATTAAGTACTTTTTCCACTTGAAATCTGAACTATTTTCGAATAGATAATTTAGTTTTCATTCAGGGGACTGAATCCCAACTCTGCATAAAATTTGGACAGTAAATAATTTAACAACTATGTACCTATAAGTCTCCCGACTTATTTTGACTCAGTATGATACTATACTTTATTTACAGATGTTAAAATAGGTTTACTGTTCTGCATATTTTATATTCTATGAAACCTTTGTTTCATTTGTGATATAATATTATGGATCATGTAGAAATTCAAAATCTTTTAATTATGTTATATCAAAGGATAGGATTTTGAATTTGCTAAATTCACGTTTAATAAAAGAACAAAGTTATCTAATTATGTATAACTTTACTTGACAGATTGTCAAATTTGGTTGTATACTTTCATTATATGTGCTCTCATCCTCATGTGTTTACTCTTTGTATGCATAAAATAAGATTTTACACCTAACCTCAAATGTAAACCTATTTCAAAGGTTTAGACATTCTAAGAGTTGGTACAATTCCTAAAATAATCTGTGCAACAATAAAAAACTACACTATATTTATTATAGTAGGTTATGTTCAATGCACAAACCTGAATCATTTACAACTAATCGAAGTTTAATATTTCTTAAATACATAGAATATAATAATAAAATTTCATCATTCTGTTCACGAATCATGCTATTCACAGATCATTTCATGACCACTATAAACCAATTCATAATAACACAATAATAATACAGAATTGAATAACTTGTGCATACCAATTATCGTAGACAATTTTCCACCCAACCTTTGAGCTCTCTCTCCACAACTCCACTCTACCAGGGGTCAATTCCTTCCAGCAGTAGACAACCTCTTCTTTACCCATAATTTTCTTATTTAAGCCTGCTTTCCAATCAACGTGTTTCCATAATTGTGTCTATTTAATCACGATGTTATTTTCCTTTTTGCCTAGGCTTTCTTGTTGTTTTTTCCACAAAATTACTTTTAAACTAGGTTTTTCCTCTTTCTAGTTTTATTCTGTCTTTTCCCAGTAACTTGCCTCTTTAATGGGGAATATTTTTAGATTTTTATCTCCAATCTAATAATAAATTTTTAATTTATTTTCTCCAAGGATTTTTGGAGAACTGGGTGTAACATCTCCATTTCAACATTTTTTTTTTCATTTATACTGTCAACACTATATGGACAGATATACTCTGTCATCACCAATTTACCTTGTTGTATCCTTACAGCTTTCAAACTTTTTTGCATACTAGGTTGAAACTGACAACTAAATTTATACATCTTAATGAAATGCTTTGTTTTGGAATTTCTACCTAACTTATTTCATTTGATTCACTGGTATACAAATAGTCGTATTTCCATAACTTACACTTTATCCTCCTCAACTTTATACTCATTGATTAGCTTTGTCTTAAAATCTATCACATATATATATTTAGTGATAATCGAACCCACCTTAATTATAACACTACCAATTATTTCTAGGGATCAACTTTGCTTGTGAAAGTTGTTATTCATATATGTCTATATCATTTTGTAACTCTACCATAACCTTAATATTTCTTTAACTCTAAAGGTTAATTCCCATGTATACGTACATTCCCTAATACATAAAATCTTATACACAATCGTAATCACTTTGGTCTGGATCTTTCATACGTGTGGTTAATCTTTATAAGGTATAGAACCATTGAGACAATACCTTCATCATGCTTTCACATTTTCGTGACATGATACTGTGTCATTCCCTTCAACGTCGTGTTATCCGTTTACTACGTATCTGCTACATATGTATATTATCATCACTATATTATGTTTAGTTATTTAAATCCCTTGTTTTCTCAACTCACAGCTTGATTATAATATCTCTCGTTCAGTTTTCAATCTTCCTTGAGATAGGGTTATTTATGAGGTATCATTACTATGGCCATCGAAAGTCGACGGTTGCCTTAACCTGTCTTGTAACATATGAAATAACATATATTTAAGGCTACATGTCACTATTACTTAAAATTATCGAAGATATTTCACCACCATTCCCGAAGATATTTCTCAGGATACTTATCATTAATTCCTTTGTACTTATTCACATGGTGTATTGATTTATACCATCCATCCGCGGAAAGAGTTATGACTAGTTGATTGATGACGTGTGGAGGGTTTAGGTCGCACCTCCATTAGGGTTTTGGGTCTGATAAGAAGTTACGATTTTTGTTTGAGATTAATCATTTTAGAATTTTTGGTTGGTAAGCGACCTCTGTCTCGGCTCTGCTTTAAACCTGCGAACTCTGTCTCAGCTCGGCTTTCAACCTGACACCTGTTCATTTCATGCACACCATTCCTTCGTTGTTTGGTGAGAAAAGAATTTTCTCCAGCCAATGAAATGAAGCAGAAGAACTTACGTAGAGATTTCAGCTGTTCTGTTTCTATAGGTAATTTCTGTCCTTTTTTTGAGTTTCTTTGCTTATCTAATTTAATTTTTGGCTTCGGTTTTCATGTAGTTAATCTCAGTTCTCCATCATTTGTTATCTTCTTGATAAGAACTCCATGGATTGGCGTAACTCCCCCTTACATTAGTCCTCTATTACGCATGGTTTGACGGAGCTCATCCCCACAGGTAATTGTTCAAAATGTACTCTTTCTTAGGATCTACTCAAATTCTATCTCTTCCAAAATTACAAGTTACTTCCAGTACTCCGTGAGCTTCTGTTTTTTATTTTTGGCTATAGCAATGATTTCTTTTGAAAAAATTTGTGTTCCAGCCTAGGCTTGTTGCCATGTTTTGTTACTCATTATTCATCATTAGGATCTGGAAATTTCATTTGATCATCTCTAGGCCATACGTATTTACCGATATTACCTTGATTTCTGGGTTTAAGATTCCCATTTGATTTCACAATGCCAAGCTTTAAGTTTCTTTCGTTTTATTTTTCCCATATAATATGAGTGTTGGAATTGGTTTAGGGACTGCGTTTTCTTGGTAACGTAGATGGTTTGATAGAAGGTCTTACCTCCATCCAATCGATTCCACTTTTGAGTTATTATCACTTTTATATCGTCTTCGTAAATAATTCCCTAATTTCACTTAATAGTTTATCATTATCATTATAACTTTACTCACACGTTGATTTTATCTCTGTACTCACTTCACTAGTTTTTTGATATTCTTGGGTATTTATGCTTATGTGACATTGCCAATATATTCTCAATGTGGTAGCATCCTAATTTAATGATAGGATGCCTGCCACAAATTTTCCATACATCAGGTTGGTTTTATAAAATACTAAAACCTTATTTACTTATTTCACTATTTTTCATCGAGACAATATTTCTTGTAAATTTTAATTTAGTCTCTTTGTAATATAGTATCCTTTTAGTATTCAAATGGATTCACTCAAATTCATCCCTATCGAAATATTTTGTAATCTTTTTTATACCACGAAAGGTTCTTCTCATCGTTTCGAACCTTGATATTTTTCCTTGTTTTACAGCCATATTTCAACTATTGTCTTGCATTTAAACTTTCTTTTTTTTGTACAACAAAATGTCATTTTCCTTCTGCTGACTACATAACAATAAATGTTTGTGAATTTAATTTGGAAATTTCAATTACCTTGTTTGTTATTTTTTACTGTACATTCTGCCCTTCGTTATCATAACAGTTGGTTCTTGTTTACTGCAGGTATATGGTCTACCCCATCTATAAGGTAATTAATTATCTTTATAACTTTCATTTATAATCAATTCCCATTTTCAGTTTTATTTGTGTTATTTAACTAAATTATATTTCCTGTCTTATGCCGGTATTAATTTCACCACACTACATTTGCACTACTGCTCTTATACTTTGAGTCCAATCATACTGATAGACTCTCTTCTCTTCAGGTTGGTCCAATAACCTAACTTGGGGGTTTTCAGATGTATGATTCCATAGTAGTTACTGAGATATGGTCGAGTTTAATTGGAATGAGATGAAATTTTCGTCCTTTATAATTTAATTATACCTAGTTAATCATGGACTGCGAATTTATTTTAATATAAATCCCTGACTTGTATAATTCTGAAGTATTTATATAGAACCTATTTCATCTTTAATGGAGTTATTTTTTATAGTTCTGAAGTAAAAATTCACTTAAAAAATAGAGTTCAGAAGTGTACTAACTGTCAAGTTCCTCCTTGTACTTGATGGTATTATAATCATAATGCTATTACTTTAATTCTTAGTTATATTACTTCTAATAATGTTGGGATTTTCTTATATGTTTAATTTTAATACACCCTATTCCATCTATTTCATTTCATATTACTTTTTAATTATAATTTCATGCACTTATTCAGAAAGGAGTATAATTCATAAATAATTTCCAAGTTCATCTGGAACATATAATTACATTTCTGTATAGTATATTTCAGTTCCAAATGTGTTTTTCCTATATATGCTACAGCATAGGAATTTTTCTTTCCTGTAAAATTTCATATTATTTGTCAATTTTATGTATTTCTCATCTATAATAGTGTCTTAATAGGAGTTTCTAGTTTGTAAGTTAACATTAAAACAATAATATTATTTAGTAACAATTTTCTGAGAATCACCTAACCTCAGATGTAATCTTTCAATCAGGTTTAGACATTCTGAGAGTTGGTACTCTTCAAAATCATGTTTGTACAAAAATACATAACAAACTATATTTATTATAGTCAGATATGTTCAATGTACATACCTTCCACAATTATTTCTACTTAACCTTAATTCCGCAACATATACTCATATTCAGATTTCACCAAGTTCATACATATATCTATACTATCTTACTTCACTAGAAACTCATAACAAAACTATATTACAAGTTAAAATCAAATTATATGGTGCATACCACTTAAGGTAGACTAGGTTCCGCCCAACCTTTGAGCTCTTTCTCCACAGCTCCCTCCGAGTAGAGATCAAATTCTCCAAAAATAGACAACCTCATGTCTATCCTAAATCTGCTTATATAAGATTTCTTTCCCCTCAGCCTGTTTCACTTAACTGCGTCCAGTTAAATCAGGATGTTGCTTTCATGTGTGTCTAGGCTTTCCTTTTGTTTCTTCCACAAAATTACTTTAAAGCTAGCTTTAACTCTTTATAGCTTTATTCCACCTCTTCCCAGTAACTTCCTCTTTACTGGGGAAGCTTTTTATATTTTTATCTCCAATCTAAATTGATATATTTAATTTTATTTCCTTCAAGCATTTTTGGAGAACTGGGAAAGTCTTATGATCCTTATCCATCCTCATGGATTTTGGATCTCTGATCTCTAATCATTATCTAGTCTTTGCACCATTTATACATTCTTCATTTTATGAATTTAATTTAATAAAATATATCCACAATAATTATTTTCCCTCAGTCCAGTTAACCCTTAGAGTCTTTGACTGCCTATTTTTAAAAGTAGAAAATTAGGGACATTACATATTCCCCCTCTAAAACTGAACACTTTCCTCGATGTTACCAATTTCGATGTTCATTTCTCAACTCGGGATGAAGATTCCTCCTTCATTTTATCCTTTTTCTCCCAGCAATTTTATTCAAAGTACAAGTACCTTCCCCTAACTTTACTCTGATTACTTCTATATTTTGAAGTTTGATTTCTTCTGGCTTCAGTATAAGAAGTATATCTGGAATAATCTTTTATTCCTTCTTCCACCTGTACACAGTTCACATCAATTCATATGAGTAGTTTCATATTCATATATTGATAAGTAGAAATCATGATAATCTTCTGAACTTTAATAGTTTTCAATAAAGTCACTGGTTATCAAAACCCTTCAAGGTTAATAGTAGTATAGTGCCATTTTAGCACAACTACTTATCATTCCATGAATTTGGGCGAGACTTCCTCCTCACGAACCCATGGTGTCTTTTGAATTTCTTGGTGATTTATTTGCATGTATTCTCACCTTGACTCCTTTTACTGGAGTTGTACCATTCCTGCTACACTTAGCTTCACAAAAAAAAAAACCTCTTAATTAGAAGCTCATTTACTAGTATAAATTAACTTTATCATATGGAGTGGTTTTGTTTAAGGTTCTACCTCTTTTTCCATTTCATACATGCACCTCGTGTACTTAATATTTGATTGATTGTCCCAATTGATTGAGATGGTGATAACCATGCTCAAATTCGACTTAATACTGGTTTTTCTATAACACAGTTTTCAAATTCCACTTGAACTTTACCTTATCAAGTGTATGGGTTATTATCTTCCATCTTGAAATTTCATATCAGTCTACCATTTCGGTCTTGGACACATTTACTACTTTTTTATTTATGTCGTTTTCAAATTCAACCAAATTTCAAATTTTTTATCCAACGAACTTCCTATTTCCATTCGGGAATAGGAATAGGATCCAAATTTTGGTCTGATACTTAGTTTTCATTATCTCTTAGCAACATTTTCCACATAGTATTTTTCATAACTCTTTCCTCATTCCGGGTCAAACATGTCATGTTTTAAATCTTGAATTTAATTTGAGTCACCAGTACGTCCTATCTAAGGAAATCTATGATATTTTTCTAAAATTTCTGCTGTACTAGGGTCACCTTATTTATGTACCCTCTGTTTTTGAAATTATCAGTTTCTCCTGACTGAAAGAACTATCAATATTTCAGTATATTGCATTTTTTCTTGGAGGTCTTTCCCTGCTTTACTTCTGCACTCATTCTATTTTCCTCTATTATTCATATTCAAAAATTTCATTACTTGAATATTCTTCATATTTTTAGGGACATTCCTCTTTAAACATCTAAAATCTCATTTCCTTTTCCTTTTTCAGTTTTGAAGGTTATTTCAAACTCATTAAGGAAAGAAAAACACCTAGTTTTCTTAACATTTTACATATTATTGAAGAATTTATACTCCATATTTATGTGTTCTGTGATTAAAGCCCCTTCTTACTTTACAGGTAATTTTCTTTACTGCGAGCAACATACATTTCAGCAGAAACCTTACGACATACCCAGTATAAATTTGTTCATTTGTCTAAATTTTTCTTCAATCATATGCTATAACTGAGTAATAATATTACCTCTAATCCTTCTTCCCAAGCCTTAGTACCACGTACCATTTATCGGATTGGGTTAGGATCTTAAAAACATGTGTAGTTAGTAGTTTAATTCTTTTATCTATTAAAGCTATTTTGACCATTTTCAATACATTCAAGTAATTTTCAAAAACTATGGTTGATCTTATGGCTGAAACATCAAAAATTTCCAATCAGTTCATGCTCATTTGAGCCTTTCCTCAATCCACTACTCATCCTTCTTCTAAATTTACATGACTTAACCACTGAAATTTTTATAAAATTCCTTTTTGTTAAGTCTAGCATGTCATTTATGTCCTCCAGATTTTGCAAAATTGTAAAAAAATTCTAAATTTTTCCGTTGGTTCTATTTTACTTGTCAGATAAGGGTAGACAACATTTTCCATCCAATCACTTATAACTTCCTATTCACAAATTTTGTATCTAGTCGCTTATACAACTCTTCTTTAATTCTCATTTTATGATAACTTATTGATCATCTATAATGAGTAGAGGATACTCATTCTTTATCATCAGTTTATTCAATTTTCAGTAGTCTATACCTACTTTCATGGTTCCAAATTTTGTTTTGACCATCATTATCAGTGCTCCCAGTGGGGATACATTTGATCTTAAATATTCTCTATTCATCAGCTTTTATAGCTACAATACAATTTGGGTTATTTATCCTTTATGTTCTAGAGATAGGTGTAACACATAGTTTTACTTCATGTAACAATATGTTTCCCTTCTAAGGGGATATATGAGAGACTACCTCCTTTCTTTCTCTAATGACTCGTAAGTTTTCTGCAAGTTCATTTTATTTTTCAGTTTTGTTGCCTTAATTCTACAACGTACATTTTTCAGCCTTTTCTTGTTGGCCGCCTTTTTTTCTTTTTACCTCATTACCCTTCAGCAATATTGGGTAACTAATATGTCCCTTCCTTAAAAAATTCATGCTTGTTGGAATTTATCTTTCTTTTGCTAAAGTACACCTTAATACAGAACATTTTATTTATCATGCATATCTATAAATTTATTTTCAATTGTTTCTAGCCTCTTTGTCCTACAACAGATTTTATATTTCTACATGTTATTTATCTATAGTTTTCATTTATCTATAACTTTCTTGATCAAATTCTATTTGCAAAAGTATTTACTCCATGATAAGTGGTTGAATATTCCTACCTTTGAACTTTGAGGGGGGTTCTTCTCAAATTTTGTGGTTCTTCCCCTCCACCTCTTTCATCATTCTCTTTTCTACCTATTTCATTTAAGTTAACTTTATTGGGTACTTAGTAGATTTCAGATTTTTGATTTCCTAAAGGCATGAGACAATATTCCTTGTCCCTCTCCTTATATCTAATAGGTAGGAAGTTTATAAAATCATCATACTTATATATTTTCTTCTAGTATACCAGGCAATCGGAAAAAAAGGTTGGTGAGTTTGTTAACAACTCAGCAATAGTAAGTTGTCCCAACCTAATCTACAAAAACTCTTTGGCTTTGTCCTTTCAATGACTATTTCAATTTTTAATCTTAACATCTTTTTCAGTGACATTTTTCGCACTTGTTTTCCTACGACTACAAGGTAGCCTTACCTTGAAAATTTATAAATATCCAACCCAGGTTTCGAGTTACTTTCATACGCACAGCTTGATCATAACTTACCATGGTTAGAAGCCAAGCTTCTGTGTCTTCCTCCTTCTCTGCATCATAGGAGGGAGGCTTGATATTTTTCAGAATTCACACTGTAATTCCTTTTTCCTTCTACACTACTTTCTAAAGGTTTCATCCTCCTCAAAATCTTCTTAGATATTTTTTTTTGTTCAGTTCCATCATTTCTTTGTGCATACCATGCACCATAGCCATCAATGGCACATTAGGAGCTGATGGATTTTCTTCACCATCCAGATCCTCATACAACTCATCCCCTTTACTCGTGTTGTGCAGCTGTATGGTTCTACACTGTTTCACTGTACATAAAATTAATTATTAGTGAAAAATTAATTTAATTAACAATTTACAGTAACATAATTTTTCTATTGGTGAGCACACATTATTTCCTAGTGTTTTAACATGGGCTATGATACCATTTTTAACATCTCGATTTCAACAGATTTTTTTTTTTCATTTACCGTGTCAACACCCTATGGACACATATATTCTGTCATCAGCAATTTACCTTTCTATATCCTTACAACTTTCAAAAAAATTCGCATACTAGGTTGAAACTGGAAATTAAATTTATACATCTCAATGAAATGCTTATTTTAGGAATTTCTACCCCAATTATTTCACTTGGTTCATTGGTATAGAAATAGTCAGATTTCACCCTCTTAATTATTAAGAATACTTTCCTTTTCCATGTCCATAAATTACACTTTATCCTCCTCAACATTATACTCATTTATTAACTTTGTCTTAAAAACTATCACATATAGATATTTAGTGATAATCGAAGCCACTTTAATTATAACACTACCAATTATCACTAGGGATCAACTTTGCTTCTGAAAGTTAGTATTCACATAAAATGATAGACACATATATGTCTATAGAAAAACCCACCTTGGTCCAACTTTTTCTATAATACATTATCATTTTGTAACTCTACCATAACCTTAATCTTTCTTTAACTCTAACTTCCTTTATACCATATTCCTTAGGTCTAACTTTACTCTAAAGGTTAATTTCCATGTATACATACATTCCCTAATACATAAAATCTTATACACAATCGTAATCACTTTGGTCTGGCTCTTTCACATGTGTGGTTAATCTTTATAAGGTATAGAGCCATCAAGACAATACCTTCATCGTGCTTTCACATTTTCGTGACATGATACTGGGTCATTCCCTTCCACATCGTGTTATCACTTTACTACGTATCTGCTACATGTGTATATTTTCATCACTATGTTATGTGTAGTTATTTAAATCCCTTGTTTTCTCAACGCACTGCTCGATTATAATATCTTTGGTTCAATTTTCAATCTTCCTTGAGATAGGGTTATTTATGAAGTATCATTCCTATGGACATTGAAATTCGACATTTTCCTTAACCTATCTTGTCACATATGAAATCGCATATATTTAATGATACACGTCACTACTACTTAACGTTGTCAGCTTTAAGGCATTTACTATGAGTAGAAACATATTAATTCTTCGTAGAGGATTTCACCACCACTACCGAAGATCTATACTTATTCACATGGCTTATTGTTTTAAACCATCCATCTGCAGAAATCCTTATGACGGCTTGTTTTATGACGCGTGGAGGGTTTAGGTCGAATCTCCATTAAGGTTTTGGGTCTGATATGAACTTTCGATTTTTGATCGAGATAAATCATCTTATAATTTTCGATTGGCTTTCAACCTGTCTCCTGTTCATTTCACACATACCCTTCCTTCATTGGTCGGTGAGAAAAGAATTTTCTCCGGCCAGTGAAATGAGGAAAAATAATTTACGTAGAGATTTCAGTTGTTCTACTTCTACAGGAAATTTGCGTCCTTTTTCTGAGTTTCTTTTCTTGTCTAATTTAATTTTTGGCTTTAGTTTTCATGTTGTTGATCTCACTTCTCCATCGTTTGTTGTCTTCTTGACAGGAACTCCATGGATTGGCGCAACTCCCCCTTGCATAATTCCTCTATTACGCATGGATTGATGAAGCTCATCCCCACAGGTAATTATTCGAAATGTACTCTTTCTTAGGCTCTACTCGAATTCTATCTCTTCCAAAATTATGAGTTACTTCAAGTACTCTGTGAGCTTCTGTTTTTTGTTTTTGGCTGTAGCATTGATTTCATTTGAAAAAATTTGCGTTACAACCTAGGCTTGTTTCCATGTTTTGTTATTCATTATCCGTCATTAGGATATTCATGTGGAAATTTCATTTGATCATCTCTAGGCCATACATATTTACCAATACTACCTAAATTTCTAGGTTTAAGATTCCCATTGATTTCACTGTGCCCATCTTTAAGTTTCTTTCATTTTATTTTTCCCATATAATATGAGTGTTGGAATTGGTTTAGGGACTGTGTTTTCTTGGTAACGTAGATGTCTGGATAGAAGGTCTTACCTCCATCCAATGCATGTCACTTTCGAGTTATTACCACTTTTATATCGTCTTCATAAATACCGCCCTAATTTCACTTAATAGTTTATGATTATCATTATAACTTTACTCACACGTTGATTTTATCTCTGTACTCACTTCACTAGTTTTTTGAGATTCTTGGGTATCTATGCTTTTGTGAAATTTCCAATATATTCTCACTTTGGTAGCATCCTAATTTAATGACAGGATGCCTGCCCCAAATTTTCGAGACATCGGGTTGGTTTTATAAAATACTAAAACCTTATTTACTTATTTCACTATTTTTCCTCAAGACAATATTTCTTTTAAATTTTGATTTAGTCTCTTCATAATACAATATCCTTTTATTATTCGAATGTTTTCACTAAAATTCATCCCTACCGAAATATTTTGTAATATTTCTGATTACTACGAAAGGCTATTCTCATCCTTTCGAACCTAGATACTTTTCCTTGTTTTACAGCCATATTTCTACTATCATCTTGCATTTAAACTTTCTTTTATTTATACAGTAAAATTCCATTTTCCTTCTGTTGATTTCATAATGATAATTTTTTATGAATTTAATTTGAAAATTTCAATTACCTTGTTTGTTATTTTTGACTGTACGTTCCCCCCTTCGTTATCATAAAAATTGGTTCTTGTTTACTGCAGGTGGATGGTCTACCCCATTTATAAGGTAATTAATTATCCTTATAGCTTTTCTTTATAATAAATTCCCATTTTTGGTTATATTTGTGTTATTTAACTAAATTATATTCGATGTCTTTTGCAGGTATTAATTTCACCACACTACATTTGCACTACTACTCTTATACTTTGAGTCCAATCATACTGATTGACTCTCTTCTTTTCAAGTTGGTCCAGTAACCTACCTTGGGGGTTTTCAGATGTACGATTCCAAAATAGTTATTGAGATATGGTCCAGTTTAATTGGAATGAGATAGAATTTTCTCCCTGTATAATTTAATTATACCCAGCTGATCATGTACTGTGAATTTATTGGAATATAAATCCTTGACTTGTATAATTCTGAATTATTTCTATAGAATGTGTTTCATCTCTAATGGAGTTATTTTGTATAGTTCAGAATTACAAATTCACTTCAAAACTGGATTTTAGAAGTGTACTAACTATCTAGTTCCTCCTTGTACTCTATCATATTATAAGCATAATTATAGTAATTTAATTCTCAGTTCTAGTACTTCTAGTAATGTTGGGATTTTCTTGTATGGTTAATTTTGATACACCTTGTTCCACCTATTTCATTTCATATTACTTGGTAATTAGAATTTCATGCACTTTTTCAGAAAGGAATATAATTTAGAAATAATTTTAGAGTTCATCTAGAACATATAATTACATTTCTGTATAGTATATTTCAGTTAAAAATCTGTTTTTCCTATATATGCCACATCATAGGAATTTTTCTTGCCTCCACAACTTCATACTATTTTTCAAGTGTATGTATTTCCCATCTATAATAGTGTCCTAATAATAGTTTCTGGTTTGTAAATTAACATTAAAACAATTGTAGAGATTATATAACATATGCATGTATATTTCCAATTCTCTTGATCTAACAATATTTTATCTTCTTGCCAAATACATAATCCTTCCACTATTAATATTTTGCAGAAATTTAAACTCAATTGCAAACACATGAAGCAATAAAAAAATTCGCACATAACACAGTTGTTTAATGGGAAAGCCTTAAGCTAAAAACCCCAACTATCATATATTATGTATCATGGAGATCATGTAACAATGTCATACAAATCTTATTACATTAAGCTCTCAGTACAATTAATCATCACACTCTAACATGAAAAAATCTGCAAATCCATGCACTGATTTCTTGCCACCTGATAGCCTGCCTCCGCTGCGCAATCCCTGTTGAAGAAGACCTCTGAATGAATTCGAATTGGCCTTGCCTTGACTACGCAATCCTTATTGGCAATGCCAATGTGTGTGTGTGATGCAATCAATGCATCACTATAGTCACAACGAATAGTCCATCTCACCCTTTCACCTACCTCTCCACTGGGTCTCCACTGGAACTGACATGCACTGTAGTTAACTGTTTTATTTGTTCAGTTGATTAGTGAGTTATTATTTTGAATTAATTAACTAATTAATTCACTCCGCTCTCACTAGTGTATCATTCAATTAGACTATATACAACTAGCTCAACTAAGTTTAACTCCAATAATTGAGTTAAATTGAATAACAACTCCATGAACTACACTTCCAACTCTGTCGTAACTTTTCCACTTCAGTTCTAATTGAGTCCTCCATGCATGAACCACCAGTAAACCCTAGGAATTGTGTAACTCCTTCAGCCCACTGATTTGGAAAATCTGTATACTGAAATAAAGTTCTCCAAGAGAATAAGTTGATATTTAAAGTTTGATTATTATTAAGGGATAATAATAATCGACATGCATCTATTTTTAGATCGACGATCTATAAATATACTTCGCCCAATCTTCTAAAAATATAATTTCATCTATTTTTAAAACTTGACCAACCATCCAAAAATAGCATCCTGCAACTTCTGAAATATGATCACCATGTCTAAAAATAGACATAGTCTAAAAATAGACTTACACCTAAAAATAGCCTATGGGCCCACTTAGTGAAGGTGAATCATTTTCACTAAGCTCGTCATCTTCTTGAATCTCATCACTCCCTCTCAACAAGATAGGGATTATCCTTCACCCCGATCCTGCCTCTATGGTATTCGAATTTGCTCCTGGTGAGCACCTTCATCAAAATATCTGCATCCTGATCTTTTGTAGGAATGTACTGAAGCAACATGATCTTTCGCTACACACAATCTATGATATGATGATACCATATATCAATATGTTTAGATATATCATGAAACACAGGATTAATCGAGAGTTTATTGCAACTCTAATTATCACAATGTATCATTATAGGATCTAAATGTGAATCAAACAAACTGACGAGGATCTTCATCATCCAGATAGCATGACATGCAGTTGACTCGCTGCCATGTATTCTGCTTCCGTTTAACTGAGTGCCATGGATGTTTGTTGCCTACTGTAGCAAGAAACTATCATAAATCTGATACTGAAAACCCCTCCTGGTGTTCTCTTTCTGTCCATTGGGCTGCCTGCCCAACTTGCATCTGTGAAGCCATGCAACTTCACCTCATCCATATGTCTATACCATAAGCCATACTTAGATGTGCCCCTGAGATACCTCAGGACATGCTTCCCTACCTTCCAAAAGATCTTGGTGGGCTTAACCATAGCTTGTGAAAGCTTGTTCACAGAATAGCATATGTCCGGTCTTGTATTAACTAAATACATGAGCAAACCCACCAACTGTCGATAAACAGTGGCATCCACTACCTCTGCCGATGTAGCATCCTCTTTCCTCCAATTTCCTGGAAGAGGAGGATCAATAGGCTTGCAGCCTTGCATGTGAAACTTCTCCAGTATCTCCTGGACATACTTGACTTGAGACAAAAACATTTCACCTTCCCGCTGCCATATTTCCAATCCAAGGAAATAATGAAGGAGGCCCAAATCCTTCATCTCAAACTCCTTTGAAAGATCTGCCTTGCATGAGTGTGTCAAATGCTCATCACCCATTAGTATTAAATCATCAACATAAATAAAAATGATTAAAAGCTTACCCTCCACCACAATTTGGTACAGGTATGCATCTGCCTCACTCTTGGTGAAACCAAGTCTGGTGAAATAGCTATCGATAAAAGTGTACCAAGCATGAGGTGCTTGCTTCAGCCCATATAGCGCTCTTTTGAGCTTGCACACATGTGAGTCACTGATGAATATTTTGAGTCCTTCAGGCTACTCAATGTACACTTCTTCCTCAATGATCCCATTAAGGAACACAGTCTTCACATCCATCTAATGAATGTGCCAACCCATCTGCGCTGAGAGAGCAAGGATGGTCCTTATGGAAGAATACCGTGCGATAGGTGAAAAGGTTTCTTCATAATCAATCCCCTCGATCTGTGAGAAGCCCCGCGCAACAAATCTTTCCTTATACTTCTCAACGCTCCCATCAGCAGCTTGCTTTACCTTGTATATCCATCTTGATCCTATAACTAATTTTTCTGCCGGCCTTGGAACAATCTCCCAAATACTTTTTCTGACAATGGAGTCATACTCCTCCACCATAGCATCTACCCATGTGGGCTCCTACACTGCTTCTTTGAAATAAGATGGCTCTGTCATGACACACTTGCTCATAACAGCCATGTATCCAGTAAATCGGTCAGGTGACTGTCTCTGTCTACGCTATGATGTAGGGACTCCTACATTCTATGTTGCATCAAGATTCAGTCTCTCAGCTTCTATGGTATGATTTCTGCTAGTTCTGATGTTTGGTTCTGCATTATTGGACTCCTCAAATTCATGAACTTCCTCCTGTGGCTGATCCACATCTGGAGGCTCATATTTAGGAACAAGAAGTTCCTCCTCTTCATGCAAGTGTAGCTCCCTCTCAAGCGACAACTTCATGGTTTTCACCTCATTGAATTTTATATCCCGTCACACCATAGTCATCCGACTGTTTGGAAAATACACACGATAATTATGGGGTGTTTCTGTGTACCCCATAAATATCCCAACTTCTACAGTCGGCTCCAGCTTCTTCCTAGCATCCTTTGTCACATGAATGTAAATAGATGAGCCAAAAATCTTCAAATGAGAAATATCAAGCTTCTTACCAGTAAAAGCTTCTTCAGGTGTACTCATTCCAAGTACTCTATGAGGACAACATTTTTTCACATAGACCACAGTGTTGCATGCTTTCGCTCACAAGTGCATTGGTAGGCCCTGGTCATGCAGCATACCTCGTGCAGCACCGATGATCATTCTGTTCTTCCTCTTTGCAACCCCATTCTGCTATTGGTTATGAGGCGCTATGAGTTCCCTTCGAATTCCTTCTTTGCTACAGAAGTCTTTGAATTCGCCCGAGATATATTCACCACCATTATCGCTCCGTAGAGCCTTCACTTGCTTCCCAGACTCCTTCTCCACCATTGCTTTAAACTCACAGAACTTTTAGAATGTTTCGCTCTTCTTCTACATGAAGAAGATGCAACATCTATGAGAATATTCATCAACAAAAATAACATAATATCTGTGTTTTTTTGTTGAATCAACCGAGAAAGTTCCACAAACGTCTATGTGAATTCTCTCCAGGATCACCGAAGCATGGTTCTCCTTCTCATGAAAAGGGGTCTTCACAAACTTACCCATAGTACATCCCTTACACTAATCTGACTACGCAAGAGTACCCTTGGGAAGTCCAATAGAAATCTTCTGCAAAATATTCAAGGTGCCGTGTTGAATATGGCCCAATCTCTTGTGCCATAATTCACCCTCATCACGGCTCACCACTTCTTCTGCTTTTCCCATCATTGCAGCGTAGCCATCTACCTCCAACTTGTAGAGATTCTTAACTCGAATCCCTATCTTCTTGGTTTGACCCATTGTTTTATGTCGCAAGAAAGCTTTTCCATTGCTGAAAAATACGTTATAACCTCTATCTTCCAACATCGCGACTGAGACCATGTTCTTCTTCAGACCTGGAACATGCATAACATATTTCAATAGAAATGGTTTACCTGACTCCCTCTCAAAGGTAATGGTACCAATGTCGGTTTCACTATATCGACCATCGTCACCCATCTCTATATGCATTTGGAGGTCCTTCTCCTCTAAGTCACTAAACAACTCCTTGTCTCCTGTCATATGGAAAGACGCACCACTATCAACATACCACACCAATCCCATAGCGCTTGAAACGAAGCATGCGATAAAAGAGAAATCAAGTTCAAATTGTGAGGCTAAGGCCTCACCCACTGCAGCTCTAGAATCCTTCTTGTTCTTCTTCTTCTATGGTCTGTTAGTGGCGAAATGCCCATGCTCATGACAGTAAAAACACTTCACCTTGGACAAATCCTGCTTCTTGCCTTTAGCCTCAGATTTTTAAGGGAATTTCGTCCCCTTCCCTTTGCTTGCTTTGGCAGCCAAAGTGCAATTATCTTCATCTTCATTCTTTGATGAAGAGCCATCCCTGGTACTTCGCCTTATCTCCTCCTGCACAAGATCCAACCGAATTCACTCCCAACCCGACAGTTTCTCCTGTCCATAGACAGAGTCTTCGTAGCTATGCCAACTCTTCGGAAGCCCAAGGAGAGCCAAGCTCACCAATTCATCATCATCAACAGTAATCCCCATACTTCCTACTTCATCCCTATAGTAGACAAAATTCATGAGATATTTTGGAATACTGTCGCCCTTCTCCATTTTTAACTTTCCGAGCTTATCTTTCAGCGCCAACTTCCTCTGGTCGTTACTGCTTTGGAAAAAATCTTTCAAAGCCTTCCACACTACAAATGGAGTGGCTTTCCTGTGAAGGCTTGACACTATATGGTCCTTCACACTTTCCCACAGAATTATTCTTGTCTTTGCTACCTTCTTTTGCCATGTGTCAAGTAATGCAGCATCGCTAGAACTCGGCTTAGGAACAAGGCTATCGATGAACTCTTTCATTCCATTATCTTCCAGCACCACCTACATTCTATCCTTCCAGGATATGTAATTTGAGCTTCCCTCAAGGGCATACTCCAATCGCAACCCATTTAAAGACATTTCAATGAATACTCAACTATCGCACCAAGAATTTTCTGCAGCAAATTTGAATTGTCCACCAGCACAAAACTCAACAATTCTTCACAATTGCAATATTCAAGAATTAACACTGCTCTAATACCATGTAGAAATTATATAACATATGCATTTATATATCCAGATTCTCCTGATCTAACAATATTTTATCTTCTTTCTAAATACATAATCCTTCCACTGTTAATATTTTGCAGAAATTTAAACTCAATTGCAAACACATGAAGCAATAAAAACAATCGCACATAACTCAGTTGTTTAATGGGAATGCCTGAAGCTAAAAATCCCAACTATCATATATTATGTATCATTGATATCATGTAACAATCTCATATAAATCTTAGTACATCAAGCTCTCAGTACAATCAATCGTCACACACTAACATGAAGAAATATGCAAATCCATGCACTGATTTCTTACCACCTGATAGCCTGCCTCCACTGCGCAATATCTACCGAAGAAGACCTCTGAATGAATTCGAATTGGCCTTACCTTGACTGCAGAATCCTCATTGGAAACTCCAATGTGTGTGTGATGCAATCAATGCATCACTATAGTCACAACAGATAGTCCATCTCACCCTTTCACCTACCTATCCACTGGGTCTCCACTTGAACTGACATGCATTATATTTAACTGTTGTATTTGTTTAGTTGATTAGTGAGTTATTATTTGTGAATTAATTAGCTAATTAATTCACTCCACTCTCACTAGTGTATCATTCAGTTAGACTAGATGCAACTAGCTCAACTGAGTTTAACTCCAATAACTGAGTTAAACTGAATAACAACTCCATGAACTACTCTTCCAACTTTGTCATAACTTTTCCACTTCTGTTCTAACTAAGTCCTCCATGCATGAACCACCAGTAAACCCTAGGAATTGCGTAATTCCTTCAGCCCACTGATTTTCCAAATCTTTATACTGAAATAAAGTGCTCCAAGAGAATAAGTTGATATTTAGAGTTTGATTATTATTAAGGGCTAATAATAATTGACATGCATCTATTTTTAGATCAACGATCTATAAATAGACTTAGCCCAATCTTCTAAAATAGAATTTCATATATTTTTCCAACTTGACCAACCATCCACAAGTAGCATCCTGTAACTTCTGAAATATGATCACCATGTCTAAAAATAGAATTACACCTAAAAATAGCCTCTGGGCCCACTTAGTGAAGGTGACTGATTTTCACTAAGCTCGTCATCTTGTTGAATCTCAAAAAAAAAATATTATGCAGTAAAAAAAATTTGAGAATCACCTAACCTCAGATCTAATCCTTCAATCAATTTTAGACGTTTTGAGAGTTGGTACTCCCTAGATTCATGTTTGTACAACAATACAAAGCATACTATATTTATTATAGTCAGATTTTTTCAATGTACAAACCTTCCAAAATATTTTTACGTAACCTTAATTCCACATCATATACTCATATTCATATTTCACCAAGTTCATACATATATCTATATTATCTTACCTCACTAGCAACTCATAACAAAACTAGATTATAAGTTAAAATGAAATTATCTAGTGCATACCACTTAAGGTAGAATAGGTTCCACTTAACCTTTGAGCTCTTTCTCCACATCTCCCCTTGAGCAGAGATCAAATTCTCCAATGATAGACAGCCTCTTGTCTATCATGAATCTGCTTATATAAGTTTTCTTTCACCTCATCCTATTTCCCTTAACTGCATCCAGTTAAATTAGGATGTTGCTTTCCTGTGTGCCTAGGCTTTCCTTTTTTTTCTTCCACAAAAGTACTTTAAAGCTATATTTTCCTCTTTATAGATTTATTCCACCTCTTCCTAGTAACTTCCTCTTTATTGTGTTAGCTTTTTAGATTTTTATCTACAATCTAATTTCTATATTTAATTTTATTTCCTCCAATGATTTTTGGAGACCTGGGAAAGTCTTATGATCCTTATCCATCGTCACAGATTTTTCATCTCTAATCTCTAACAATTATCTAGTATTTGCACCATTTATTCCTTTTTCAATTTATTATTTTAATTTAATAAAATATATCCACAATATTTATTTTCTCTGGGTCCACTTGACCGTTAGAGTCTTTGACTACCTATTTTTAAAAGTGGAAAATTAAAGACATTACACCGAGAAATTATTTGGAACCTTATCCATCCTCATCGATTTGGATTCCTGATATCTAATTATACTCTACTATTTGCACAAAAATTCAATTTCCATATTCATTCAATTTAAATAATAAAATATGTCCACAATATTATTTTTCCCTTGGGTACACATGACCCTTTAGGAATGTTCAACTGTCTAATAAAGTAGTAAAAATAGGGACGTTACATATTCCCCCTCTAAAACAAAGCATTATCCTCGGTGTTGCAAAATATAAATTCTCTTTTCAAACAATGATGTATATTTTTCCTTCATATCTTCTTCTCGCTCCCAAGTAGCTTCTTCGAGTGCAAAATGCTTCCACTACACTTTCACCATGGCTGATGTCCTATTCTGGAGCTCAATTTCCTCCCGTGCCAGGATGTGAAGTGGTTGTGGAAGGAGTTCCCCTTCTAGCTCCACCTTTATCACATTCCAGTCAATTACATGGGTAGGATCATGTACAAACTTTTTTCATAATGAAACATGAAAAGCATTGTGAACCTTAATGTGACTAGGTAAAGCCAACTTATATCCTACTCGTCTGACTCTTTCTACCACTTCAAAAGGTCCACAGTAGCATGGTGCCAATTTAGCACAACTACCCATGTACAAAGTACTATTTTTGGGCTTAATCATCAAGTAAACATGATCACCCATGTTGAATTCTCTATTAATTCTCTTTTTATATATGTAGCTCTTTTGTCTGTCTTGTGTTGTCTTAATATTTTGTTCAATTTTCTTCACAGTTCTTTCCATTTTCTGCAACGCATCTGGTCCAAGTATTAACTTATCCTCTAGTTGACTCCAACTAAGAGGCATGTGGCACTTTCTGTCATACAATTCTTCAAAAGGACTCATATTTATTGAGGCTTCAGAACTATTATTGTATTAAAATTCTGCTAGATGCAGAAATTATTCCCACCTTGTAGGTCTATCCATAAGATACATTCTCAACATGTCTTCTAAAATTTGGTTTTTTCTTTCAGTTTTTCCATATGTTTGGGGACGGTACACGGTACTAAAGCTAAACTTGGTACCCATTCCACCAAATAGGGTCTTCCAAAAAGCTGAAGTAAACTTTGCATCTCTGTGTGATATAATCATTTTAGGAATACCATGTAACTTTACAGTCTCTTTCATAAACTCATTATCTACTTGGGTTGTATCAAAATTAGATTGTACTAGTAAGAAGTGTGTATTTTTAGTCATTTTTTCTACAACTACCATTATAGAAGCTTGTTGGTAATTAGTCCTTGGCAATCTAGTTATAAAATCTATGGAAACTGTTTCCCACTTCCATTCTGGGATAGGTAAAGGATCCAACTATCCTATTGGATGTTGATGCTCTAATTTTATTTGCTGAAATTCCAAACAACGAGCTAAATAGTTAGCCACATCCTTTTTTCATATCTAACCAAAACATATTCTTTCTCAAGGCTGAAATCAATTTCTAATACCCTCGATGTCCTGCATAGGGTCTTTTATGATACTCATCTAAAATTTCACTTTTTAATGAGCTCACATTAGGAATGTACAATCTATTTTTATAACAAATCAATCCTTTCTGGTTTTGAGTATATCCCACTATCTCATTATTCTGCAATTTTTCTTGGAGTTTTTCATAGTTTAAATCTTGACGCATTACTTCTTGGATCAATCCTGCAATTCCAAATTTTTCACTACTCCCAACACTATTCAAATTTTGGTGAGAATTCCTACTTAAAGCATCTGCAATCTTATTTTCTTTTCCTTTGATATGTTTGATATGTATGTCAAACTCACTAAGGAAGGATAGCCATGTAGCTTGTCTAGTATTTAAATTAGGTTGTGTGAAACAATATTCAAACTTATGTGGTCTGTCATCAATACAAACTTCTTCCCTAACAAATAATGTCTCCACATATTCAAAGCATGTATTATAGTAGTTAACTCTAAGTCATACACAATTTAATTATGTTCATGTTTCCTTAATTTTCTTGACTCATATGCTATAATTGTGTTTCCTTCCAATAACACCCCTCCTAATCCTTCTACACAAGCATCTATACATACCACAAATTCTTGGTTTGGATCAACAATCTTGAGAATAGGAGCAACTCTTAGTTTTAGTTTTAACTTTTCAAAACTATGTTGACATTTTTCTATAGACTCAAACTTCAATCCTTTCTTCTGTAGAGAGGTGATAGGATATGCTAAAGTTGAAAATATCTCTACAAATCTCCTATAGTATCCTGCAATTCCCATGAATGATATTATGGATGAAACATCAGTTGGCACAAACCAATCAATGATAGCTTGAATCTTTTTTGGATCCAGTGATAACCCTTTTTCTGAAATTACATGACCCAAGTACTGAATGTTATGTTTATAAAATTCACATTTCCTTATTTTGGCATATAACTTATGTTCTCTAAGTGTTTGTAAGACAATTATAAGATGTTATTTATGTTCTTCTTCATTCTTATAATATACCAGAACGTCATCAATAAATACTACAGCAAAATTGTTTAGATACTTAGCCATAGATTCTTCAAGGAGGTAAACTTCAGCATAAATTCGAAATAGTATAAGTCGGGTTTTTTTATTATGGTTTAACCATAGTTTTGAAGATGCTGAGAGTTTATTAAACCAAAGATTATATTGTTGATGGTTCATGATAAAGGTGGTGAGTACTAATATATTCGGGTCGTTAAAAAGGTTTTAATAAAAACGCCAAGAGTTATTTTTGTTTGATTAAAAGGCAGTTGTACATACAGTATAACTGTAATGAACAGGGAACTGAATAAAAGTGAAAACAAAAAAGAGAGTAGAGAGTGAGGTTGGAGGTATGAGGAAGAAAAATAGGAAGAGAGGTGTGCTATTCAAAATATACACTATAATTGAATGAAAGGTTTTAACTGTTTATATTGTTTGTGATGTAATTGGCAAGTCTCCAGAGAAAGATAAAATCCCACTGTAAAGTTGAAATGGTACCCTTTCTCTGAGTAAATTGATAAAAGAGAAGAGAATGCATAATTGAAGAAAAAGAAATAATCAAGCAGATATGAAGATTGAAGTACAGTAAAAGAAATCAAAGGTACAGAATAGAGCTGATATCCAAGGTAAATCAGCAAATGTTTCTTTATGAAAAAGAGGGAGTTGAAGCTTCCTTACAAGTTGTAGCTTGCAGAATTTGAGGTTGGAGCCTCCTGTAGGTTGGTGCTTACAGAAAACCAGTGGTGAGAGGAAGTTGGAGCTTGCCTTTACATCACAACAATAATAAGATGTGGTTTTCTCCCTTTATGGGTTTCCACGTATATCTGGTGTCTCTGTGCATGATGTTTATGTGTTGATCTGGTTTATCTAATTTGCTTAATACTTGATGTTGTCATATTAAGTCTGTTGTTACATTATATTAATACTTGCTGCTCACATTCTAAGACTACTCATATATTAAGTTGAATATGAAATGAAGGTGTAAATAAGTTTTATGGAAAAAAAATTTAAAAGTCCATGAATGTGTTAAACTGATTCACCCCCCCCCCCTCTCAGTTTAACTAAGGGTTCAACATTATTGAACCTTTTTCATTGGTAGTTTTTCCCGAAATTCTTCAGATAAGCCGATTTGAATCTTTTCAAACTTGAGTCAGCCTTCCCTTTCTCCCTATTCTGCCAATTTTTCAGCTAATCATTCCTTCCTTTAAATTATTGGTAGCATAGTCATTCTTTCTGAACAACATCATCCATAGTCTTAGGATTGTCAAATTCAATTATTTCTTAGTAAATAGTGGGGAAATAGTTCAGAAATTGTTGTACTTTAGCATTTTCTTCCCTTATGTATGGCACATAGTGAAGTAAATTGGTGAACTTCGTCATGAATTCATCAATAGTGAGCTTTCAAAGCCCTATCTCATGAAATTCGTTTTCCCTGTCATCATAATACCACTCACTGAGATATCAAAATTTCAATTTCTCTTGAAATTCTTCCCATGAAATAGTATTTTCATCAAGCAAGTGTATGATTTTGGTCTCTTCCTACCAAAGTGTGGCTTTACCTTGCAATTGCTAAACTCCCAGTCTTTCTTTCAGATTACTTCCGTATTCATATACTTGAAATTATTTGATTATATTTAGGAGCCAGGATTCCACATCCTCTTCCTTCTCCCCATCAAAGGTTGGAGGCTTGATCTTGCAGAATTCCCCCTGCAAATCCTTTTTATTTTTCTGATTTTAAATTATTTTTACTAGATTCTTCCCCACTCTTAGACCTCTCTGAGTTGGTTTCTATTTCTTTCCTTTTCCTTTCTGGTTCTCCATCTTGATGACTAGATCTGGAGGTTAATTCTCTTATCAACCTCTCTTTCTCATTGTTGTCTTGCAGTAAACATCCATTGATAGTCCTTAGCTGAACCATTTCCTGCTGAAAATTCTTAATAATCTCCAACATTTGATGATTTTGATATGGTGGGGATTCTGCATCCCCCAGTTCCACATACAACTCTTCTCTGTCAGACATGACAACAGCTGAAACTTTTCTGCACTTTAATCTGATGCACAAAACATAATTAGAAATCATAAACAACATATGAAATTAATTCATAATTTAATTTTTTAATAGTAGAGTTTTTTTTTGTGTTGGGAACCATAAGCCCATATTTTTAACTTGGGCTTTGATACCACTTGTAACACCTCCAATTTTTTTTTTTCATACTATAATTCACTTACTTAATCGATATTGGTCCTCTCAACATATTGTCTTTCAAAAATCTCTGCTATTAATGTAATTTACTTGATTCGATTCATAATACTTTTCACATTATTCCTTAACTATATTCCATAAGGTCCTCCTTAATCTTATGAAATATTACACCTCCACCTTAAAGATTCACTTCCCTAGCCATTTCATTAACTCTACTCTAATCCCCAATTAACTCACTCACTATATTATTGCATTAATAATCTCCTTAATCCTTAACCCTTAATACTTTCTTAATCCCATTTAACTACCATAGAACTATCCCTTACCTATACTATTATATAATTACAATCCTACTTAGAATATTCCCTGTATACTACTAATATGTATATAACCCTTTTCCATACATATAACATATGGTCCTTACCTTAATTATATCACAACACTTAGGATGAATGTATTGCATTTAAGGTAAGTACAAATAGGTATATTTTTTAATATTAATTTAATATAGCATGCCCTACACATGATCTGGCCCACTACTAGGCCTCCATGTTCCCACTTCACTTGGGCTTCACATGGCCTTCTTGTCCCTTAGAGGTGCCACTTGTATGTGGGTGATCTATGACTAAGATCAATGGTTGAGATCTCATGGGGAGAAACCCTAAGATTTTTTGACTACCCAACCTGTGGTATCACTTGTCATTTCATCACTTTCGTTGCAGCTGCTCTGCTCTCTGGAGTTTTCCTCCATTACATAACTACAACTTTGTTTCACCCTTAGATTTTTTATGAATCCTCCACCATTACTGTGGCTGGAGAGCTTACTTCGTAGTTAACCAACAATGTGGCCTTCCTCATGCTACTATGCGTGGTTTTTTCCTCTGGTTTGATCGATATTGCAACATTTTATAACCTCAACAGACAGTTTACTTCCACGGTCTGCAAGGTAAGTCATTCATGGACTCCACCATTAAAATTTCACATTTTCCCCTTTTTTTTGCTGAGGTTTTAATTCTAATTCATCTCATTTGGTTTTACAAAGATAATGGAGGATGTTTGGGGGAAATTTCACATGGGTTCAACCCTTTCTCCCATGCCTCTTCAGGTAATTCCCTATCCTCGACTTTTGGGTTGCATTTACTGTGCATTTTTCGTTGAGAGGTCTATTTTTTAAGTCTATGTTGTTTTTTCTTGGTAGAGATAATTTTCTAGCCACTGCACACAAATTGGCAATGCATTCCTTTGAAAATACCACAATGACTACATCGAGCTCAATTACTTCCGTGCACAAATAGATAAGCCCCTCCACTAACCATCTTGGAAGTCTTCAATTTTTGCTTATGTTGTTCTATGTGTAACTTTGATTTCTTAGAATGGGTATTGGTTTTGTTTTTAGAATGGCATTCTTGACATTTTGTTTTACCTATTCATACACCTCTGTATGAATGGCTTCTGAGTACTATGCGTATCTTCCTTAGTTTCTAGAATGTTGAAGCTGGTTTTTCGAGTTATTACGTTTAATGAGGAATAAATTGATATGCCTACATTGTAAAGCCCCTCTCGCTTTTGAGTTTTTATATTTTAATTTCTTTAAAAATGCCAATTTTCTGGGCAATGGTTCTATGAGACATTGAGGAACCCCGATTCCAATTTTTGTGTATGGTCCCTTCTAGTTTCGTTTCTGATTTCTTTCATTCTGACATTGTATGATTTGTAAGACAAGTTACCCTCATGCACGATATTACCACTGCTCCTAGGAATATTTAGTTTGAATATCAAAGTTTAGTAATGATTCCCTCATGTAGGGTACTTTCTCTATTTGGTTTATGTTCACTGTATGTAATTTTCTTTAATTTCCTATTCACTATATGCAAATTCATTGAATTATATACTTTTTCCTGTAGAGTGACATTTTGATTTATAATTTTGGGTTCCCACCCTTATGCCAGAATTCTTCATTTTGTTGTAGAATTCATTTGTATTTAATTTCCTTTTAGTTATGTCATGCTTATGGCATCCCATATCTAGCATACATTATAGTCACCTCATTTATATAATGTTTTTGAGGCTAATTTATTTATATCGTGTTAGTTGATTAGATTCCTTTTCTGGAATGCCAAGTTAGGTGTAATTGTTTCAAGCCATCATAGCTATGGTACAATTGGTCTTATCGTGAACTATGTTCAATTTATGTTCTAAGGATTCCTCTATTTGAAGTCTGTATTCATGTTATTTATGTATCTTCTCTTCTATCCTTTGTCCTACATAGTACCCTATCTATGAGGCAAAGATAGATGTGTTTACTATATTATTTTCTACATGCATATATGAATTTCTCGGTATGACAGCGTGTCATTAAACCTCTCCATTGTTTGCTTTACATGTTCATAATTTTGAATATTAGTGAAGTATACGAATTGGTAATTTATTCATATATACCAATGAGTATAGATTAAATATAAACACATACATTCATAATATCAAAGTTATATGTGACACTACTTGTAATGGTTAAAAAAAAAAATTTGTACTATTACATCTTTACAGAGTATAGAAATATTCATGATATTCATCTATCCATGCGTATGAGGAATTTAGTTATTTAATTTATAGTAATATTCTCAAATATGAATATTACATATGTTTGTATGATTTGTTTTCATTATGTTCTGGTCATGTAAGTGATTTAGAGACTTTTGCATGTTCTTCATATTCATTTGACTTTGTAGAAGGATTGTGTACCTACCAAGGGGTTACGCAGACTGCTAACGGAAGCCTTCTCTTAGGCAGAGGTTTGACAAAATATCCCAATTGTTGTTTTTATGTATATCATAATTCTCTCTTTTGGATAATCATAAAACAATTATATGTTTATTTCAATATTATGTACTCAGATTCAAGTTAATTTTTTTGAGTTTAACATGGGTAACCACTACCGAGGTTGCTACTCTTCTTCAAGGATTGACAAGCATTCCAGCAAGCCTATTTTCCACCTCACTCAGGTTAGTTTTTGAGGTTGTTTTGACATCTTATTTAATAATTTCATTTATATATTCAAATCACCCTTACTTACAACATTTCTTCATTGTAGGTACAGGGAAGAACAGGATCATGAAGCACATATTTAGGTAATGATATTCTTCTACTTGTACTCTTGACCATATACTAGTTTATTTTTATTTAATTATGTTGTCAATATGATTTTATTCCAGATTTCTCATTTTGTTCTAGGTTTGCTTTCACGTTCTCTACCTGATGTACGATTTGCATATGTCATCTTCAACTTCAACTGACAGATGAACTGTTTCCTTCACAGGTCGGTCATTGAACCATGGAATATTCTATGGCATTATCTTAGTTCAGCATGTTTTATAATTAGGTGTTAAGACAATACTGGTGCTATGACCCTGATTTAACTGAACATAGCTACTTTATGTTTTCCATGTAACCTTCTAAGTTATAGATTCTTGAAGAAAATATGTCCTCATATCTCTTCAAGAGGACATGTACTTTGTTTATTGTATACATGAACTTGGACAACATTACTTTCTATTTTGTATATGATCTCAACTATATGGTTAGGCTGATTTATAATTATATAAGTATATGATTGATTTGCATCTACTTCCTTTCAACTATGTATATGCTACTTTAGCATATAATTTATACAAAATGCTATTTACTCCAGTTTTACATTACCAATATTATTTATATCAGTTTATTTTCTAGATTTTTGCATGAAGTAAAAGCTATCATTTACCAATATAGATGATCATGCTATAATATACAATTATATCCAAAATTTCTATAGAAATTAGCATTATTTATTTATTATTGACAATACTACTTTATGAAATATTTCCTGTAATTATACTTCTTAATAAAAATCAGAATAGGACCCCTTCCAAGGTTTATAAATTATTCTTTTTTATCTACTCTCAAGTCCTAAGTCTATGTAACATAACTGGAGACTTAGTTTTATTTAATTACAAATGAGACTTCTATCAAATACACATGATAGAATGGACAATGTACAATACATAGATCAGTATTTACTTAACATTATAAAACTAAATCTAAGTTAACAGTTACTAATAAAATCTGACATATACATGTCCATCCTATTCCTTATTCCTATCATACATATGTCTATCATTCAGACTCATCTCCCAAACCATAACAATTGAACTTAATTATAAATTCACAGTATTGACATTTTTAGAAAATCAAATAAATCACCTACCACTATGTAAAGACCGATTTCACCCCCAACCACTAGCTTCTCCATAACTCTCCCCCGAGTAGAGACCTATGTTCTCTACTGTAGATAACCCCTTTGTCACACTATTGATGCCTTATTTAAGCCTTATTTCCCTTAGCTTGTTTCCATAACGGTGTGTCGTTATTATGGGATGTTGTTTCCCATAACCTAGGATTTTATTCTTACTTATTCTCAGTAACTTTCCGCTTTACTGAGGATTTTATTAGATCTTTTTCTCCCATCTAATAAAATTTATTTATTTAATTTTTCTCCAAGTATTTTTCGAGAGTTTTGGGAAAGTCTGGGATTCTATTCCATCTTCATGGACAATAATTCATTGTCTCCATTACTTTGTCTTTACACCTTAATTTTAAATTCACAATTTTTTATTAATTTGAAAATAAACATTTTCATACATAATTATTCCCTAGGTCCACCTAAACCTTAGGTTTATTCACAAAATAGGAAAGCTTTAAATAGGGGTATTACATACATTTATTTATTTGTAAATACATTTGTTATTTAATAAAAAAATTAGGTTTTATGTATGAGGGAGGCACATGTATTTAATATGTGAATCATTTAGTGACATCAATGGAGAGAGGAAAGGAAACAACAAGAGAATAGGGAGGACGATTATAACATGATGCAATAGTGGGTGGCATAGAATTTTTCACCGACCCAGTTGCTCTTAACAAAGGTAGGCCTCCTTATGTTTTACAAGGAGGCTACAACCCTAAAGGGGTATAGTGGGTTATTAGGACAGTTGATCTACACGTGGGATGCCCACTGACAGCCTTTCTGAGTCAATCCTAGCTAGTGGTACCAGTCCACTCAGGAGGAAATTTATTTTATTATTGGCCTATCTAGGAGAGGGTAGGATTTTCCCCAGTTCCCAGATGTCCCTGTCGGTTATGCAGCTGGGAGTCAGTTGGTGTACTCTGAGAGAAATATTATGGATGATATACTTTCTCTTGCAGATTTTCAGGTGTATGGTGGTTAGCTACACATTGATTCATTTGGTCCAGAGGAGATTGGGTGCCTCTCACTATTATTGACAACCATTGAACATTATACCAGTCACGGGCAACGCATTAGTTTCCCTCTTTTATTTTATGTTGATTCTTTATTCCAAATGCCATGACTTGTGAGATGGTGTGCCATATTTTGTGGTAGTTTTGTATAGCATTAGATAGATGTCATTGTCAGGCACGTGGGAGGTTGACCTTCCCTTTTTCTTCATAGTTATTTTGTTTATTTTTTGAGAGGTTTCCGGAGACGAGGCCTACTTTTTTCCGTCAGCCTCGCAGGTCGATGTTACATGTATGGATGCAGATGTGGGGCGAGATGATTCCCAAGAGGGATCTGTCCGAGTATCTGACTGATATATCTAGTGATGCACTGGAGCTTCTAGCCAATGTTGATGATCACATGTTCATGATGGTGCCATGTCCTTGCGTGGGTTTGGATTGGCGAGGGTGTACCAACATCCTCTTCACACGGGATGAGCCACCAGATGATAGACGTAATATTAGTGTTTTCTTTAAATCAATATAGTTTCATTTTATTGTCTTAATTAATTAGAATAAAATTTGTTCTAACACGTTCTTTAAAAAAAAATTATTAAATTGTTTAATAAAATTATCTAATTATTGTTGTGTACTATATCTTTTGTAGATATTAGCACATTCATTTGGGACATGATTCCAGCCCCATCGGATGATCCTGTAGATGATGAGGAGATGGAAAATGCCGTGGATCTAGGTGACAGACCTCCTCGGGTGCAGATACCCATGGGCATGCGGTGTAGGGCAGACATTCTATTAAGGATGGAGTTGGGCGACCACCTATGTAGACTCCTGGTTAATAAGGGAGTCTTCCCTGCGACAATCAGAGAGATCTAGGTTGACCGTATTCTCATAGAGATCTAGAGGGACATGCCCCACGATATGATTAGCCTTATGCATCATATTGTCAGAGCTTCCAGGCTACTGGCGGCTAGGAGGGATAGGCTCCATGGAGATGCATGACATAACAGCTCATCGATTGATCATGATCATGAGGGGAGTGATCACTCTAGTACTCCACCTCTTCCTCCTTCACCAAGCGCCGGAGATGAGCAGCTAACATCTAGTTTTGAGTAGGCTTATTCTAAGGAGGCACCATCTCAGCAGGCACCTAGTCGTGAGTAGACACCATCTGAGGATACACCTCCTGAGCAAGCACATCCATCTCATCAGCAAGAACCTCCGGTTGAGAAGGCACATCCATCTAAGCATGAGGCACCATCGACTAAGAAGGCCTCGAGTACTAGTTATAGTATTGATGTAGTACCACCAGATATTTGACATTTATATGCAGTTCTATTACAGTTGTATATTTTTGACATGATATATATATATATATATATTTATATATACTACATGTATTTTATGGTCATGTTGATGTAATTAATTTACATGTTGGTTTTCATCATGATGTGTATATTTTTAGGTCATGTTAGATATGTTCTTTCAATGTGTTTGCAGATAGATGTGTATGTGATAGAAGTTATTTGACATGAGATGTATATTTGATGTTTGTGTTGTGATATGTTATACAATGCTTGTGTTTTTTTAGATGATCAAGATCACGATGATTAGATAATGTTAGCGAATTTGAGTGTATTTTAGAATATGATGTTTGTACAATGGTTATCATGATCGTGACGTTTATTTTTTAATATTAAATCATGATATTTATTAAATATTATGTATTGGTAATTGTAAAATTGTGTAATTGTAATTGTAACTCTATGTATCATGATTTTAATTGTAATTGTATGTAAAATTGTAAAATTGTAATTTTAATTGTAACTAAATATAAAATATTTGTAAAATTGTAATTGTATTGTATTGTGAAATTGTAAAATTGTAATTGTAATTGTATGTATCGTGATTGTAAATGTAATTTTAATTGTAATTGTATGTAAAATTGTAAAATTGTAATTGTAATTGTATTGTGAAATTGGAAAATTTTAATTGTAATTGCATGTATTTTCATGATTCAATTTTATTAAAATTGTAAAACTGGTAAATTGGTAAATTTGTAAAATTGTAAAATTGTAATTTTATGTATCCTAATTGTAATTGTAATTTTAATTGTAATTGTATGTAAAATTGTAATTGTATGTAAAATATTTGTAAAATTGTAATTGTAATTGTAATTGTAATTGTATGTAAAATATTTGTAAAATTGTAACTGTAATTGTATGTATTGTCATGATTCAATTTATTAAAATTGTAAAATTTATAATTTTGTAAAATTGTAAATTAATTGTCAATTTTGAACAATAACTACCATAAGTAAAATGTATACCGTACATATTGTTAAATTACCATAATTGTAAATTTGTAAATTTGTATAAATATAAATAATTGTAAATTAATAATAAATCTAGAATAATATGAATTCATGCAAAATATAAATTTATTCATGTTTAGAATTATCATTATATATATATATGGTGAATTTATTTAATTAATGATATAGTGAAAAATGATTTAAAGCAATCAAATAGTTGTATTATTTAGCAATTAACATAAAAAAAAAAAGAACTTGATATAGTGCATTGCTTTCGAGATCAACATAATTGCAAATTATCAAGTGAAATAATTTTAACATCAACACAATGCAAACCAATTAATTCAAAATACATATTATAATGTTTGGAAAAAAAGAGACTTAGTTATAAGGTTAAGTCCTATTCTTTATAAAAACCCATTTTAAATAATACAAATTTTGAAATAACACATGTACCATATCACTCTATGTTATCATGATCACCCTCATTACCTTTCAGCTCGCTTTGCATGATAACACTATTGTTCTCAAAAATATGTTGTGATCTAGGGTCATGTCTCATTATAAACCACCAATCCTTATCCAAAACATCTCGGTAAAAAAACACCTGGTTGAAATGTTTGGGGAAAACATAGGGTTCCTTAGCTTCATCCCACATATTTCTAGAGTTGATACATATCAGCCTACTTTCACAATCTTCCTTTACATTATTTTGATAAAAGGTGTCCCACCAGTTGCACCTAAAAATAACACATTGGAAAGAAGAGAATTCCACTTCAAGGATCTCTCGTATCTTTTTGACGTTACCTAATATCCCTCACACTAGGTTTTGATCATGGTGTCTAGCTCAACTAGATTGATCGAACTAAACTTCCACTCCACAATCTTGTGTCATGTGTCCATCATCAGCATTTTTTGTGTGCAAATGGTGTCCATATGCCTACATAGATGGGAACAAATACACCTATAAAAAAGTTAAAAAATCATAGTGCCATGTGTCTAATAACCCAACTATTAAAATATAAAATATAGATGTTACATTTCAAAGGTGCATTATTAAGTTTAAAATGTACATAAATAGATTATTACCGAGTTGTTTCACCCGATTGCTATGTTTAACACATCCTCTTCAGCATGCGGGTAACAACCGATTGCACCATATCTCTCTCTGACTGGGTCAGCAACCCAACTGTTGGGGCATATAATTGACATATTTTCTTTTAAATGATCGGGATAAGGCACACTTCTACCATTCAACCATCTAAATTATTTCTTTTCACTATCCCATTTCATCCTCTTTTGTTTGTACAATGCGACCCACGGTTGTGTCACTTCGGAATTCTAAAGACCTAATTTATTGATTGCTTCAATTTCTACATTCATTGATGAAATCAAACCGACATATAATACATATGAGATAAAAACATATGTTATATCGAAGTTCACCGTGAATATTTAATTTATATAAATTTGACAAATTGTAAGTCTCTTACTCTTTATCAAGCACATTTTTCCATTTTTTTGGAGAATCTCCCCTTCTCTTTTGTCTTCATCCCTTTCCTCATCCCAAATCACTGCACCTAGTGTGTTGTCAATATACTTGATGTACTCACTGGCATAACAAAAATAAACATACGATATGTACCCCTCTACCATTGACCCCTCGGGTTTTTCCTTTTGTCAAACAAAACCTTTCAATTTCTTCATGTACCTCTCTAAAAATAACATCCAATGACAAGAAACCACCCCAACTAATTCAACCTCATCTACTAGGTGGATTAGCATATGAACCTACAAGTCCATGAAACTCGTCGTCAATTCCTTCTCAAACATACAAACATACTCAACTATCTCTTGACAACACCATGGAATTCTAGCCACATGAATCTCCTTTGACGTGATCCAACATAAAAATGTAGATAATTTAGATATGGCATGTCCTAGGCCTTGGGGGAAGTCATGTTTCACACACCCATGCACGAGCAAAGGATAATGACACTGCAAAGTTTATAAACACATGCAATAATATACAAAATTAATTATTTTTTATGATCCCATGGGATAAAAATTATTAATATAACAAATAATAAAATCATGCTTTTGACATTATACATACTCTTAGAAGATTCGAATGGTCATGCGATTTCAACCCCTGACAAATGGTATTCCATGGTAAAGCAATGTCGTAGTGAAGACCCATATGATGATGTAACCCTCAAACCCATTATAACTTCCTTTGCCAAGGAAAGATCATATTTTTTTAAAATCCATGGGACATCACCTTCTTTGAAATACCAATTAGAGGTACCAACCTTTAAACCTATACTTTCTAATTATCTTGGAAAAAGTTTCTTTTAATTTTTTGAAGTAATAAGATCTTTCCTAACAACCAATGTGTCACTTTTTTCGATGATATGTGCCTCCATAAAGAATATGAAACATTTTTAAATATATGCATGGGATCTAATAAGTGGGTAATATTAAGATGATCCCAATATGGGAGGTTATAAAAGATAGAATTCCTTTTCATCCCAATAGGAAATTTCTCAACATAGGTGTTGAACAATTCTGGATCATCGAACATAGGCTCTGCATTTGAATCGAACATTTATATGAACTCCTTCTCCTTCTCTCTCTCATATGCTCTAATCCATTCAATTGGTTTTGTTATTGCAAGCCTTTGGGTTCTCTCTCGTTTACCATTGAAAGCGGATGTTACTCTTCTGTAAGGGTGTTCTTCTAGGAGGAATACCCTGGAGCAGTAATACACTGGATTTTGTAGGTCGTTGGACCATCTAGCTTTTAGAGAAGGTCCACAACATTTACATCCATAATACCCTTTTGTTACAAGACCTGCAAAATTATTTTATACAATATGCATGGCACGTTAAAGAATATCATGAAGATGAGAACAATTACAACGAATTAAATTCATATGCGAAATAATATTTTTATGTATATAAAAAAATCAGTAAACATGTAATTTACCATATCAAACTCCTAAGCCTGGATAATCATGTGTCGTGTAAGCATGTATGCCATACAACGTAAAAATCCGTTATGCTACGATGGGTCTTGATACACCGTATACACTTATCCCATCCCATAATTCCCTTAATTCATTTACCAGTGGTTGTAAGTAGATGTAATATCCCTTGCTTAAGCCACTGTAAAAACTCTCATAAAATGAGGTTTCTTAAATAATTAAATATTATTTATTATTATATTGATATTACATGAAGCATATTCTTGTAATTGATGATTATAAGAATATTGGAAGAATTATTTCTTAATTATTTTAATTATAAGAATTTATATTCTTCTATGGAAATAAATTATATTTCCAAGTTGGTATATTTTATGAGTTTTAGAAATAATGATTAATAGATTTGGAAAAAGTATGGATAAGTGATATTTTGCTCACAAGGAAAAAACAAATCTAGCTTTAAAAATAAAAGCATGAGAGATTTATGGATTGCTTTTATGATTTAGGAAAAATTAGATTTATGGATGCTTTATGGAATGCTTTTATGACTAAGAAAATCTGGAATGCTTTTATGATTTAGAAAAAAATGTAATGCTTTTACGATTTATAAAAGCTATTCCATTTTATTAATTCTATTGATTATAATCCTATGAGAGATATAGAAGAGGGGAATGGGAGAATGCATGGAGAATGAAGCCAAGGAAGAGGAAGAGATTATTCCAAGCATGCATCAAGAGATAAGTAACCATATTCTTTGAAAATCCTTTTTTTTGCATATGGGCCATGATGATATAATGATTGAATTTATTTGCAAGAAAAGTTCATGTGATAAAGAATTAAGATTAATTCTTGAGTAAACCTCTATACAATTTTTTTCATAGAGGAATAAGTGTCTTATTCATTGAATTATGAGAATAATTCATGTGTTGTGAATTGATAAAATATTTTCATGGCTAAATAGTTTTGTGAATTACATGAATTATTGGAAAATAGGGTCTAAGTATGACTTTGTATCTCCCAAACCGAAATAGATATGAAAAAAGTGAAAGAGGTTTTTGTAAAAGAGGAGGTTATGACCAAAAGCCTCTTTTAGATTTTAAAAATTCGTTTCCAACAGCTATAGAACCATGTCCTAAATGGATGTAAAATAATAGGGAATTAATTATTATTTAAATCTGGGAAATGGAGCTCCAAAGATTCACTTTACTCTTCCAAACCGTAAAACCTGTGTAAAAACTGACAGAGGTATTTTTAATGAACCCATTATAGAGAGGTTATTTTTAATGAACCCATTATAAAGAGAAACCTCTTTGGATTTTCCAAAAATCGTTTCCATTTGGTTGGAAACCTTGTCTAAATTTGATGACAAAAACAGGAAATTATTTAATATTTAGATCTAGAACAATGGGCATCAAAGATTCATTCGAATCTTAAACAAAATGACACCTATGACAAAAATGAGAGAGGTTATTCTTATTATGTCTGTTCCAAACAAAAACCTCTTTTGGTCTTATGAAATTCTTTTCCATATGTTCAAAAATATGCATCCAAATTGTATGACTAAAACAGGAAAAACTGAGTGAAGCATAGTGCTTCCATTTCATTTTTCAATGAGATAAGAATATTTTTTTATGTACATATATACATAATAATTATGTTGATGATTATTTACAAGGAATTAATTTATATAATTACCAAGTATATGCATTAAAAGTTTTAAAGAGAAATATTGGACTCTTGAAGAGAGTATGTGCTTAGGTGCACATGAATAAGATCTAGTATATTTGATCTACCAGAAATTATTATGTGATTTTACATGCATGAGGAGTTTGAGTCATGTAAAAATATATAAATAACTTACGTCAGGGGTAGCTTATGTAAAAACTTTGTGTAAAAGACAATTGGTTGTGTTATTTGAGAAGGATTTGTTATTCATGTTATTTCTGGAGGAAATATTACAAATCTCTCTAATATGTGAAATGATAAGAAAATATTATCTATTTCATTCATAATAGCTATTGAGTTATCTATCTTTTGGAAAAATAATAATTAAGGTGTTAAATTCCTTGGAAAATAAATATATATAATCGTATGTAAGAAAGCAATTATTAGGTTAGAACTCTTTAAAAAGAATAGAAGAGAAAAATATATCTTTGTATTTATTATTGGATTAGATTCTTAGAGAGGAAAAATAGTAATCACGTGCTTTATTATGTAAAATTATTTAGAGAAACATATATATTCTTGGATGCATGGAAAAAGTATAGTTTTGGGATTATATCTTTTGGATGAGAGGGAAATTTCCCTTTGAATGCATGGAAGAATAAGTGGTATGCATTTGACCCCTGGGAAAATAAATGTGTTTATTTTTCCCTGAAATATGTACTTAGTTTCTTTTGGAAATAAATATATGTTTTGCGTGAAAGAATGAAAAGTCTATGCTATTACATGCACAAAATTATAGCTAGTATGTTAACTTGGTTTGAAATAAAGCTTGCATTGTTATAAGTATAGCCAATGTGAATAGCTCTTGTGTGGAAAAGAACATGCATTCATATGCATAAGTATAGAATCTATTGTGTTAATCCCTTTGGAAAAGAAAACGTAAGAGTAGACAAAAAGGAAATAGCTTGTTGGGAGAGTTATCTTGAAAGCTTGTTATGCATTTTCATGTACAATATTATTATATAGCATGTTATCTTTCCTTTGGAAATAATATAAAAGTGCATGCGAGATTTTGTTAGCGGTTGCTAGAAAGATGATGCTTGATAGTGATTTATTTGTTAATAAAACATGTGAAATGATGTTAAATAAGGAAATGAATGTCAATGTGGTTATGTTTTATACATGCATACAAATAGTGTTGAAGTGTCAGAGATAAACACTGATTATTGGATTATTAATATTTTATCTAATCATGATATCAAGTGTGATGACGACAGCAATGGCAGGAAAGAAGGATGACTTGAGAAAAGGATTTTTCAAGTTTAACGTTGTGGAAGATAAAGAGTTGTTAGTCCATGCAGGTTTAGTAGTTCCAACTGCACGATGACCCGCTGAAGGAAACAATCTGACTACAAAGACAGAGATTGAGGATTCGTGGGTAAATGGTATCATGATGATTGTAATAGCTTATAGCTAGTTATGTTTCATTCAAGATTATTTTTCTATGTAATTTTTATGAAAATGGTCAAGGGATGGACTCCCTTATAGCCATTAAGTGAGGGGTGACAACCCTCATGAGCATTTAATAATAAAATTAAATGTTTGTTGGTTTTCACCCTATGAGGTTTCCAGGGTATATCGTGTCTATTCATGTGATTGTTCATTGTGTCATTTTCATGATGTTAATTTCTTTTATGATGTGATGTTTATATTATCAATTAGGTGATGTACTAATTTAATTAAAATGATCATGGGATCGATACATAGTTATAGCAGGAAATTTAAGTTAATATGCTACAACAAGGACAATTAATGGTTGTGTAACTCACTATGATTTTTACTAAATTTTTCTCTAACTGATGATGATGGTTATTCAAATGGTTAATGTGGAAATATAGAAAGTAATTTATAAGGTTACATATTCACAAATGTTGAAAAAATATCCTAACTCCATGCATTTTCCTACGAGGTTATCGGGGTATGTTACAGTAGACATCCATATTGTTCACTTGTCTTCTACCAGGGACTATGAGAGCCAACATAAGATGTTTATTCTTCACAGACAACCATGGGGGGATATTGTTATTGATCAGTACTACAAGCAAAACAAAATATTTGGTGTTCTGGAGGGAATATGGGTTGACGTCATCCATGGCTATGCTGAGTCGTAGACTTCGTACTTGACCCTTGAATTTTTCAGGCCATGTATCCTCTATATGCTTCTTGGCTATTGAATCTATTGGTACTCGCATAAATCCCAACTCACTTCTACATGAGGCATGGAATCCCTGCAACATAGATAATCCTTTGCAGCAAAAGAGCCATTGAATCCTTGGGATTATAGGAATGTACCTCAATATCTTAAAAGGAATACCACGTGATTCACCCTTATTTTTTTATTATCATACCTGTCATGCCCACATTTCGGACATATCTCTTTGTTTTCATATTCTCCTCTATATATAATACAATCATTTGGACATGTATGATATGATATGTACTCAACACCCAACATTTTCAACAATTTCTTTGCCTCTTTGCAGCTACCGGGCAATACATTATCACTCGGAAGAACGTGATATTTGAATAACCTGTAGTTGGTTGAAAATATTAAATTTACAATGCCAATAATTATTAATGTTCATAAAATTGAACATTTTTAATGTTGATTGTGTGACAATATTTCTTGAAATATAAGGTACTTGATGGTCAATCACCTCAAATTTTCTGAGAAAAATGCATTCGACAAGCCAAACTTTGCTTTCAAGTTGTACACTAGCATTGTTGTCCCCAAATGGATAGACTTTGACTAACCACCAGGTCCAAAGAGAGGGGTGGTGGAAGAAAAATTAAGGCTTTCGAAAAAGGTATGTGTGATATGAGCATCATCCACTAGTTTATCATCATTCTCGAATGCATCTACCAACATTGAATTTTTTCAATTTCCAAGGTGATTTCTATGAGAAAACGTGTTATGTTGCTATGGGTTCCCCTATTTTCACTATTGTTTCTAACTTATTATGAAATATTTTGAAACGAAGGCCTTAGCCTCAGTTGAATTTCGTCCTAATAAATGGTAGAGGTTCATGGATGACACTTTTGTCATATGGCCCCATGGTCATGAAAAGTTAGATCTGTTTCTTAGGCACCTTAATTCCGAGTCGGATTCCATCAAATTCATGGAGGAAGTAGAGGTGGATGGTTGCTTGCCCTTCTTGGATATCCTTCTTTCTATAATGGATGACGGTTCCATTTCCCACCAATTTTTTCTTCATAAAATTCACACGAAGTAGTATCTTCATGTTGGTTCTCATCATTTTCATGCTCAAAAATTCGATGTTCTTTCCACTCTATCTACCCGTGCTCTAAGAATATCTCATGACAACCACTTAGAGTCGAAGGAATCACATATTCTTGATGTGTTTGATAATAATGGTTATAGTAGATCTCAAGGCCTTAAGGCCTTTCAAAAAGCCTATAGAGGGTTATAAGGAAAATCTACTCGGGAAGATCCTATCTCCAAAGTTCATCTCTCGTTTATCCAAGGGACTTCAGACAAAATTTCTCATGTCCTTAAAATGAATAATGTTTCCTCTTCTTTCAAGCCTCTCTGTACTATTAGAAACTCTCTCAGTTCCGTAAAGGACCCTATTGACCCTAAATACATGAAGGTTTTTTACATGGTTCCTTGTTCCTGTGGTACTCCCTATATTGGGGAAACAGGTCAGTCTATTAGATAGAGAATCCAAGAGCATGATGCAGACATGAGGCACAATCAGTCCCGCACTTCAACTCTAGTGGAGCATGCGGAAAAATCATGTCACCATGTATGCATTGAGGACTCCAAAGTCATTGCCAAGGTTGATCACTTCCACCATAGGAAGCTTAGGGAAGCTATTGATATTGAGATGCATTCTAAGAATGTGAACAGAGATGATGGGGGGAAATTATGTAAGATTTGGACTCCTGATCTCTCTAGATTATTTCTCCCACTTGTGTTGAGTCTCTAGGTGATTTCTCCTCTTTGTGTTGAGACTCCTCTCGGATTTGGTTTTTTGGTCGTTATCCTTGATTTTATTTTTTCCTTTAATCTTCTTCTTTAGTTCTCTTTTTCTTATTCCTTGTCCTTCCTTATTTTTATTTATTTATAATATAATTTATATTATCTTAGGATTTATAATAGTAATATATAAATAAGGATTTTAAAACATTTATTAAAATAAATTATAAATTAATTTTTAAAACCTTCATTTATTTAAATATTTATTATTAAAGTATGTTTACCTTTATTACCCTATTATGATATTAATAATTTATATTAACATATTATAATATTAATTAAAAAAAAAGTAAACATTTTATTAACTCATTTGTTAATAAAATCCATATATTATTCATTAACCCCTTGTAACTAAATAATCTTAACAACCAAGATTTTAATATTATTTGCTAACAACTAACTAACTAACTAATAATGGCTAGTTTTCAACAACTATTTTTGAATGGTTATCTTCCAGCAATGATGCATCCTCACAATTTATTCATTAAGATAGATTATATTTTTTCACCTTTTTCTAAGGATGAACCACATTAGATGGTTCGAAACGTAGACCAAAGCTTAATGATTTGATTAATCTGAAATACATTTATCTAAATTATGGATCACAAAATATTAGTTCTAACATAAAAATTATAATTAATAATAAAACTAGCCTAGAACTATTTTAATTTCGGATCTACCAAAAGTCGAGAAGAACTAAATCTCTTGAAATTCAAACCTCTTTTTAAATGAAAATAGATTTGATCCCTCTACGAGCTTCGTAGATGTAGAGTTAAGATGGATCTAGGCTAATACTTCACATAAAATTAACACATGATATTTACAAAAAATACACTAGTGTTTAATTTTAACTTAACCAAACCATATAAATTAAATAGTTGATGAATGTAAATAGGGCTTAAAGAAATGGCCTAATTGTAGCCCTATTGTATCTAGGTCATTTTTAACTATTTTTTTATAATTAGAGGAATTTTTAATGCCTATAAGTGAATGAATCTCTCGGGCTTAGAATTTTCCTCCTCTCCATAGACCTTGGGATTTGAACCTTGGATCTCCTAGTTTACCTAATACTTCATTAAATGGATTTTCCTCCTCTCCATAGACCTTGGGATTTGAACCTTGGATCTCCTAATTTACCTAATACTTCATTAAATGGTTGGTGAAAGTACATAGGTGTTAAAATAATGGCCTAATTGTAGCCTCTTTGTAACTAAGTCCTTTTTATTTATTTATTTTTTTGTAATTAGAGGAATTTTTCACGGCTATCAGTGAATCAACCTTTGGGGCTTAGACTTCTCCTCCTCTCCATAGACACTAGTATTTGAACCTTGGATCTCCTAGTTTATCCAATACTTCATATCATGACCATCACCAATTCAACACATTTTTAATTATTAATTAAATTAATTAATATATGAGTTAAACATATATATATTTAAATAATATATATAAATAAAACAAAGTAAACTGATAATAAGTAATAAGAGTCTAATGGAACTTGTGGACATGATATTTTTTTTAATTAAATTGAAAACAAAAAATAGCCTTACTAATTTTTGTTGAGTGGAAGTTAAATCCCTACCATAAATTAAATTAAAATTACATGAACTTTATTTACATAAATATTTCAATATCATATATATATATATGTGTGTGTGTGTGTGAGAGAACCATTTCACTGGTTTCCAAATTGTTTATTTAAAAAATAAAATGTTTTTGTAATACCCCTCAGTAAATACAATAACATTAAAATTATTTTGTTTGACTATAAACTTGTATTAAAGAAAACTAAACTAAATGAATGTGAATGTAAATATTTAAATTTAATTTCAAAATATTCTTCTTTTCAAAAAGGGGCCACTTACAAATTTACGGGAAACTAGTGTAAAAGTGAATTTCATATTCGATAGTTGAAAACAATGATGGGCTAAGGACCCTACCCAACCTCTCTCCTTTGAGATAAAACCTCCCAGAAGGAAAAAGGACCCCAATAGGGTATGAGATACCTAAGGTAACTAGAGAGTAAAAGAGACTATTATATCGTTAAACCTTTGACAAGATATTGCAGAGGGAGGTGGGACGATGCCAAATCTAGATTGAAGCTGGTTGGGACACTTGATTGAAGCTGGTTGGGACCAGGTTGTCTTGGCTCAAACTTGTTAAGGTTTTAAATGTGAACTCTGTTTCTAAATATGAAAATGGCTTAGCGGGGTCAGCAACCGTGTTACTGGTTCTCGTAGTCTAGGAGGAACATTCTTGTCCTCGTCATTTTGTAGATTACAGTAAAAGGAATACATATAAGTACTGAGTAAACCTATTTCATTATCAGCTGATGAATTGTCATGAAAAAGTAGATTACGTTCTGCGTATCAAGGCTATAAGTTATGGAATATGATTAAACATATTAATATGATTTTTTTTCTTGCAGTAATTGGGTAAGGCAAGTGGAAAACATAAACCCTTGTGTTCAAACTCAAGTGTGTTATTTCTAGATCGTAATAATAATAACACGCTCTAAATATTTGGAAAATTAGGTGATGACAAAATGAACTCAATTGAAGAGGTATGGGTTAGTACTAGGGTCGAGCTAGGGCACCAACAACCCAGGGACAATTTCTTAACCTCTCAACTTTTAGATGTAACAAAGGACTAAAAACTTGCGTAATATGTGTCTAAATATCAAAGTAAATAAGAAATAACATTTCTATAAAATTATATATTAATAATTTGTACACTAAAATAAATTTATACAAGAAAAAAACAAATAAAAAGAGAATCCATAATTTATTCAGCGCAAGAATTGAATCGACTACATGAATGCTCAACATAGATACTGTAACACTGTTCATTTATGTAAATAATAATAGCTCAAGAGAGAATATACACAGAGTGTTATGGTATTATCAACCTAAAGTATTCAAAGTTAATCTCATCATTTTCTTTCCCTCACAATAGGCACAGTCAGAAATTCTTAGTGCCGCATAGAAGTACCACAAACATATGTCATCATCCATAAGATATGGAAAAACAATGAATCATTTCAATCACCCTATAGACGAACATGTTAATAAAAATGGGTATCGGTCTAAAAACCATAATTATAAGGAAGAGGAGAATTCCTTGTTTACCATTTGGAGGGTGAGGGTTTCCCTCTCATGAGCATAACCCTACCTTCACCAATAATCTCCAGAAAAAAAACTTATGATATAATCCTAGATTTTGACCCACGAATTCCCTTCAAAACAATTTGCAGTCCTAATTAGGTTAGGGAGAAACTTGCATACTAAATAATGCCAAAGAGCATCGACCCTATTAGGAGGCCTTGTAAAAACAATATAGACACATCACAGAGAAAGAGACCCTAAAATTTACGAACTACACTTGGAAACATTGACAGAAAAATAATGTTCATTGCTAAAATTTAAAAAAAAAACACATGAGAAGATAGGAAGTTGTGAGCTCTAACAAGCGATACCTCTAAAAACTGCACCAAGAACTCAATATTGAGCAGACATAACTCAGAGGAGAGTAATTTCTATAGAGATAACTAGAAAAATTTACCTGAACAAGTTGATGGCTAGACGAACAAGCTATAGGAACCCTAACAAAAAGAAACAAGAAAGAAAAAATACGTTCCTTAGTAACCCAACTAGAATAAGGAAATTCAACTAATAACCTAAGGGGGGCTGAAGAAAATAGTGTAATATACCACCTGTGGAAGGGCTCAGTCCTGACCTTGCGAAACTGTGATGGAATGATGCCAAAGATCCCTGCAAGAATTAGCAAATGTAATTAGACTTTTATTTGAAGTAAATTATCTGTATGTACACGTAAATGGAACAAGGATGAGTCTTTGATCCCTCACCATTGAAGCCGAGATGGAATCCTAGAAAAAAATTTCGCTCAAACCAAAAGAAAGAGTACCGGATTGATGCCCCGGTAGGTCATGACTATCAAGAACTTGAATATGTTTCAACAAATGAAAACCATAAACAATTACAGAGTAGTGTTCCGCAGCAGTGACAAAGGCAAATGCGCCTCACAAAAGGATGGGTAGAGGTGGGTAGTTACCCTATAACTTCGTCTAACCTCCCTTCATCGTTGATCTGAAACCGAGTGACGAGCATCAAATATCCTTACTCAAACTCAAGGACAAGAGTTGTTAGATGGCACACGATGAGATAAAGGTTCTCGATTCTTCGATAAGGACGCTGAAATGTTTTATAGCTAAGATGGAACATAAGGGGCCACCCTAATTATTTCAAATCATATCAAATCACTCTTGAGATATTCTGAAAGTCACTTAGAGAGTAATTATAATCCCAAATCATTGTCAATGTGTATTAGAACTGGTAAGGAAATAAAATAGTATAAATACATGAAACATATCCATTGAATTTAACAATATAGTTGTAAATGTATCAACCTCATGTTCAAGTATGGGAAATGTATATATGTATAAAAAAATTATTGAATGGTTTTGGCAATTAATGAAATTGACTTGGGTATATAACAATAATTTTAAAATCACAAATTTTATTGAGCCTAGAGGTGCTCTAAATCAAAGTATACTTGAGAGATTTTGTCATGTAAGGTTACATAATTTATTTTTTTAAATATATGTATATGTATATGGGAGAGATGTTGTCCATAAGTTTATTTTGAAAAATAATAATAATGTTATTTTAAAACTTAATGTCTACCATAAATAAAATACTTCAATTTTCACATTTATTTTACATTATGCTTTATATGGTGAGATAAAGTAATTGAAATTAAAAAAATAAATAAATTATTTTTTAGTATGAGAGATATATGTAATTCTTTCAATATTTTGACTAGATGAAAATATAATTAAAATTAGAATTAAAATATGGTAGAGATTCATAATTTCATGTAAAGTAAACAGGCTATGGCATTAACCATGTTTTAGGAATGCATAAGGAATGCATGGTATTGACTCATCCTATTCATGTGAAAGATATCCTATTTAAGGGGGAAATTAAAGTGTCATAATTCCATTTTAGTTTGATGTTATATTTAGATATATAATTAGCTATAGAAAACAATGGCATTGAATCCATGTAACTTGTAAAGGTAAAACTTTTTTATGGATATGTTTGTGTTGTGCATTTGTTTGGATATGATTAGCCGTGTGGGAAATATTAAGAAACATATGTGTGCTTACCTCCATCGAATTTGAATTAGGTTATATTGGCTAAAATATAATACTATAATATTACATTTTACTCAATATTTCTCCTCAATAGATCCACCTCTTATTCTAATTTTTCTTTATGTTTGAAATTTAAAAGTAAATAAACTCAACTATAAAATTAGGAGAGTGGAGAAATATTGAGTAAATTGTAATATTTAGGATGAGGTGTGATATTAAATATTAAGTAAAATGTAATAATATTATATTTTAATTAGTATTTCTCCACACCCCTAGCCGTTTTTTATTGGGTCTAGGTGGTAATAAATATTTGGTAACATATAATACTGTAATACTATATTTCATCCAATATTTCTCCTCACCCTATTCAATTTTTATTGAAAAACTCTTAAAAACTCTTTTTGTATTTGAGGTTCACAAGTAAAATTTACTCCTCCACAACCATTTAATCCATAATAATAGAGATGCTGTAATCTTTAACATTTTAACTAAGTAAAAAAAAAAATTAATAAAATAGAATAAAAATAAATTAGAAAACATAATAATAATAATAATTCAAATTATAAATATAATATTGATAAAAATATTATATTGATGGCCCCACTTTGGAGGACTCAATCGTTTAGTCCTACGGCTTCTGCGGGGGTTAGGTTAATTTCGTTTGAAGTTGCGTATTAATCCTAGAAATCTTCATTCATGGAAGTGATGGATGGGTGTGTTTGGGTGGATGTGGTCTATCGGTTAACTTGACTATTTGTTTTCGTCAAGGCGTCAGGTGTTAGCTGCAACGATCTCGGGCATTTTTTCAATGTAGTGATTGTTTATTGCAATTGTTGTTGGGTAGGGTTTTCTAAGATGAATGACGAAGTGCTGGATTATTCTTGAGACTTGTTAGAATCGGTGTCTATCTAGACAAAATCTCTAACTAAGCAATCGTCAAAGGAGGAACTAGTGCTTGATGGATCGATGGAGATGAGTGTTTGGTCCCCAATTTCATCTACGACGGATGTTTTTGGATATCTCTCAATTTTATTACCGTTTTTTACTCTCTAAAGGGAAAAGCTCACTAGGGTTTCAAAAGTATGAGGGTTTCAAGAATTAGATTTGGTATTTTTTGTAACTGCTCCCGGATGATGTTTCCCTCCCAATGACACATCTCTTTCTTGAACAATGTTTAAACCCTATCTCTTCTTCTAAAATGGATTTAGAGGAAAATAATAAGGTTGTTGCAGTGGGAGAAAATGAATATATTATAGGTCTTGAATCATTTTCTAATCAAATATTGGTGGACATAAGTGAGACTTAGAGGGATGTTGTTGAACAAACCCTTATAATTTCAGCATGGTCTAGTAAAATAAACAGTGGTAAAGCCATTGTCCCACCCTCTGGTTTTTTTGCTACAATTTAAGTCGGTGATTCTTCGACCTATAAGAATGACATTAGGGTTATCAAAGGTAAATAAAATCCTCCTCCTTCCTCGAATATCTTGGAAGAAGGCATACACAAGACAAAGTGGAAGAAATCAAAGAATATTAAGGTTAAAGAGAGGGGATGCCTTTTGGTTATTTTAGAAGGTATTAAGCTAGATGAAGTGATGGATCCAGCAGATCGAGTTCTAGTGGGTAGAGTCTGGGGAGGAATTATTCATTGGCTCATATGAAGATGTGGGTTATAGAATTTTTGAGCCATAGAATTTTTGAGCCAGGTGTTAGATGTTTTGTTGTCAGCGGTTACAGGTGACCATAGGTCGGTTCACACTTTGTTTCAACAGGTTCGAGCACCCATATTGGGTTCTCTCCAAACATTGGCACATTGAATTGGCACCCATTATGTTGAAAATATGGTTCCCTTATTTCGATCGTGAGTGGGAGAAATTAGGGGTGACACCGATATGGGTTAAGCTGCCTTTTTACCCATTCAATTCTGGTAAGAAGGTGTCTTCAAGAGGATTGGGGATGATTTAGGGATTTTTATGGATTATGATAAGTCTTTCTAGGAGACAGGAAAATGGATTTTTCTATAAATTTGGTTCATCTTGATACCAGGGAAGGATTGATGGAAATTTTGATGCTACAATGGAGGGATCATTCTAAATTGAAGAAATTGGATTATGAGGGTGTGTCATTCCGGTGTAGGAAATTTCATGAAGTGTGTCATATTTTTAAGGAGTGCCCCATGTTTTCCAAGGATAAGCCTCTTGGAGACGCGTCGGTGTGAGATGTCGAAGTGTAATGGGACAAAGAATATATTGGTCCTACGACGCTCACTCCTCAATAAAGCTGGATTGGAAAATAAAAGGCGGCATACAAGGCTAGATGTCTACGAGTAACCGAGAAAAGAACCTAGCTTGAAAATATTTCCCCCAATCCATGTGAAAGGGGTGATTTTTCTGATGATCTTACTTTTCTCCCTGAATGAGAGATTAGGAGGGAACTTTCTAGCAAAAAATTAATTATCTATGTCACCAAACCATGGTGAGAGTCCTGATATAGCAAAGAGATGTTCATCTAGCAGCTGGTCATCCACCATTCCTTCTTCACATGTAGATAGAGCTAGCCTGGATAAAAAAAATGCAACAACATTCTCCTTTCCAGGTTTATCAACAATGGTTAGGTCAAATTGTCGTAAAAGTAACAACCATCTAATTATCCTAGCATTAACATCTAGTTTTTTCATTAAATATTTGATGGTTGCATGGTCAGTGTGAACAAAGGTCTGATACCCAGTTACATAATGTCTAAATTTTATTAAATCATGGACAATGGCTAACATCTCCTTCTTTGTGACAGTATAGTTTAGCTCGGGCTTAGACAAGTTCTTACTGATGAAATAGATTGCATAAGGTAATTTGTCTTCTAACTGTCCTAATGTTGCCCCCACAACTTTTTCGGATGCATATGTGTGGATGTGGAAAGGCAGAGTCCAATTTGGACTTCGAAGAATGGGGATAGTAGTCAAATTTCCATTAATGAGCTCAAAAGCCTCTTGACAAGGACCTGACCAAATAAACTCAAAATATTTGGTCAATCAACCAAATAGTGGTGACACCATCGTACTGAATTATTTGATGGATCTTTTATAATAACCAGCTAACATTAAGAAGCTCCTGACATCTCTCTTCTTTTGAGGAGCAGGTACCTTTTTTATAATAGTGATTCTACTCGGGTCCACCTGTATTCCTGCTTGGGAGATTGAGTGTCCTAATACAACTCTTATTCTCTTCAGGAATTCACACTTTCCTGGGCTTAGGAAGAGATGCATCTCGATGCACCTTCTCAGTAATTTACCTAAATTGGAGAGAGCTTCCTGGAAGTCATCCCCATATGGTGTGAAATCATCTATGTAGATTTCAACAGAGTCATGGACTAGCTCAGATCAAATACTGAGGACAACTCTTTGGAAGGTAGCTGGGGCATTGCACAACCAAAGGGTAGGCCTATGTAAGCGAAGGTACCCCAAGGGCAGGTGAAAGTATTCTTATCTTGGTCTTCAGGGTTGATTTGAATCTGGTTTTACCCACTAAACCCATCTAAGAATGAAAAGGACTTCTTCCCTGCAAGGCCATCCAGGTCTTGGTCTATAAAGGGAAAAGTGAAATGGTCCTTCTTGGTGGCTTTGTTAAGTTCCCAATAATCAACACAAATTCTCCATTTTCCATTCTTCTTTGGGACTAGGACAAGAGGAGATACCCACTCACCGTCGTATATAGGATAAATGAAACCTACATCCAATAGTTTCTACAGCTCTTCCTTGACTATGTCCTTTAGGGTTGGGTTCATCCTTATTTGGGGTTGTCACACAGGCTTTCATCCTTCTTTGATGTAAATATTATGTCTGCATATTGAAGGATGCACCCCTTTCATGTCCTTGTAATCCCAAGAAAATGCATCTAGGTTTTATATTAAAAGCTGGCATAGCTACTTTTCTTCTTCATCGGAGAGGTTTGAATTGATTTTCAAAGATCTGGATGGTTTAAACTCAACATTCTTGGTGTTTTTCAGAGGTTGGATCGACTGAGTTCACTTCCATCCAAGGTTGGCTTTCAAACTCTTTGACTAGGTTTTGAGGAGTGTTAGTGGTGGACTGGTTTTGGATGGCATAGTCGATGAGTTTGTCTTCATCAAGCTATCCCCCTCTAAGAAAAACATCTATGGTACAAATAGGGGTAGTGTTATATACCTCATCTTCTTCATCCTCCAACCATATAGGTATATCATGATCAATGAAAGGTTGGGATGGAGGATATAATACCAACTGTTTAGAAAAGGGCCCATTTTTAATAGTCATGTTTCTGGCCCGATAGCTAATATAAGCATATGCATTGGCTAACCAAGGTCTCCCTAAGATGAGAGGGTATCCATTGAACTTGGTTTTTGTTTGTAGAACCAGAAAATCTGTAGGGTACTCCCAAGAGTCAATTTTAACCATAACATCCTCAACCATTCCTTCCAGAGTTACTGTGGACCAATCTGCAAGGTGCAGAACTGTTGCGATTTTCCTCAAAGTCCCTTGGAGATTAAGTTTCAACATAGTTTCCTTGGTCATGAAATTTATGGAAGCCCCTATATTAATCAGAGTATTGGGGACTATGACACCATCTATGTGCACATCTATAGCTGGACTACCAGGGTCCAAGTACTTTGGAAAGATCACCCTTCCCAGCATTAATTCGGACAACTGTCCTACTACATTGATGGTGGGGGTATCTTTCTTCTTTCTCCCAAGTTTCTTCAAGAAATTTTCCTTGATGAGCCTATTATAAATAGGGACATCCTTAATGGCCTGGAGAAGTGGTATCTTTACCCAAAAAATTTTCAATTCTCCCAGAAGTTCAGTCTCCTCTGGGGTGTGTTGGCTAGGATGAATCAAGTGCTCAGGAAAATGAGGTTGTTGGATCTGAGTGTTACCTTCTTCCTTTTCCTCCTCAACCTCTACAAGTGGACATGGATGGTGGTTGTCTGGGATTACTCTTCCCGACATGAGATTAATCTCATGTATCTCCATAACATAAGCAGGATAATATGTCTCTCCATTGTAAACTTGATGTGCCTATCTGTTGTTCGGGTACAGATTTGGTTGTGCAAGCATTTGAGGTAGCTTGGGTGGAGCAGCATGAGTAAGCTAAGGTTGAGGTTGGGGTGGAGTAATTAGAGTAGGTGGTTGATTGTGTTGAGGCCTCCACCCTTGGGATGGATTTTTTCACTGAGGCTATTGTGGAACATACTGCTGAAATGGTTGGTTCACAGGATGAGAGTGATATGGAGGGTTTTAAGGCCAAGTAGGAGGTTTAGTCTAGGATGGAGGAGTGAGGTTGTACCAAGGTTGCATGGGTGCACTCTGATTATTGTGATAGTGAGAGTAAGGTGCACCTTGCATACCCTATTGATATGACCTAGGGCCTTGAGGCCTTCTCTGGTTGATGAAACATAGTTTCTCTTGTTCCACTTCCCCACCTTGATATACAACTTTAAGTCTAAGTAAGGATGGACACTTGCCTGTGGCATGATTCTCCTCACAGAATAAGAAAACCTCTATGACACTTAGTGGACATTCATTTCTCGGGTGCTTACTAGTACATCTAGGGAAAAATATAGCCAAGGCTCTTTTTTCTTCCTCTTTCTTCCTTTTGACCTGAATTGTGTCCATTTTCAAAACAAAGGTGTGCATCATGTCACTCTTGAAGTCCTCCAGCATGTTTCCAATCTCATGTTTGATGGAGGTGGAAGAGGAAGCGGTATTGGATGCACTTTGGCCAGCTCTGCCTTTCTTCCTAACTGCCCTAGAATTGTTTTGGAAGATATTTTTTATTGTTTCATAAGGCAGTTGGTAGATATATCTTCCTGATAACATATTTAAGGTTTCTATCACCTCCTCTCTAATCCCTCGAAAAAGTACAAGTTTAAGTGTACCAGGATCAAGAGTACAGTTGGCTCTCTTATATTTTAACTGAAACCACTCTTCATAGTCTTCTAGGGAATTATGAGGCCCTAGAGTCATCCCAAATATCTCATCCTTAGCTTCCTTGGACCTACAGTACTCTCTATATTTTTGGTTGAAGGCCTCTTGCATCTGTGCCCAGGTAGTGATTTTATTCCTAGGTAGACCCATGAACCAACGCAAGGCTGCATCCTTAAGGGTGGATGGAAATAGCTTCAATTTCTGATTATCTGAGGCATAGTCATAGTTTCTGCAGACAACATAAAATTCAAACATGAATGTATCATGGCCTTCTGAGTTAATTCCATGAAAGTGTGGAAGAGTTGATGGGAAAATGTTTTTCATCTTATTTTCCCCATCTGCCTCTCTAATGGGAAAGGCTTCCTCGGTTTCAGTGTCAGCAATGGTTAAGATAGGGGAAGGAGGTCCCTCAGTTGAAACAAGATCTTATTCATCCCCAATAGGTTCTTCAAAATTTTCAGAAGGCTCACCTATGGTGTGTTCAATATCACAGCCACTAAAGAAGAGTGAAGGGTGACTATGTGGTGATGTGGGGGTTGTAGGTAAAAAAATTCTCTAAGTATCCCTATTCCTACGAGGCATGAAAATCAAATTTTTTTTTATTATATATATAATATTTTTTTTAATATTTCTGAAACAACATGAAATAGGAAAGCAGAAAAGAATTCTAAAACAAGATCAAAGCATCTACTAGACACATCCCCGGTAATGACACCAAAAAGTGGTGAGCCCTCGTATTGCACCAAGAATGTTGCAACTCCCAAAGGCTACCCTAATTTAATTTATCAACCCAGCATTCGTACAAACTCTGAGGTGACAGTGACATATACATAACAGATGCATTCTACCCATGTCATCCTCTTCTAAATTCTATGAAAGGGTGATACTTCTACGGTTCCTAGGTGAAGTCTGTCACACTTCTAGAATTAGTCCTAGGGCTACAAATGATTCAAAGCCATGGAACTATTAGTAAGTATATAATTATACCATAGTAACCAATTACATCTAAATCTTCTACAATGAAAGAAATCTACTTATTAGACTGTGATAAGAATTGTAAAGCAACCTAGGTACCTTGCATGAAGTAAATTGCTGAATTAAAATGGCATAAAGGAAACTAATCTAATCAAACTTAGTTGGACCAAATGGCTAAACACACTCTAATTACCCTATGCTCTATCTATCAAGCAACTATTCATGCAACTATTCATGACCTAACTATGCTTGAAAATGTGTTGTTTTGCATCTAGGAGAAGAAAGTGCTAAGGTGGCTGATGGAAGGCTTGAACACATGGGGACAAGGTTGGAGGTGTATGAGTCATTCTTACAGGTTTAGAAGGTGGCCATGGTGGTTTCTAGGTGTAAGGAGGGTCCCACAGGTGTTGTTCCAAGTGTTGCTACAAGTTTCCTATAGTGCTACACCCAAGTCCTGAATTGCTACGGGAAATGGACCGAGGGAAATATGAGGCCAAAAAGAGGTGGAAAAATGGTAGGAAAGTTGGTGTGAAGGTGAATGAGGATGATTTGGAGGTGTCCCACCCCTTGGTCAATATCAGGGCCTCTTGGGAGGCCTTTCTTGAACCCCTAGGGTTTTCTCACGTTGTAGGGATGGAAAATCCAAAAACAGGGCTGATGGTGATTTTGATTAACAGAGGGCTGAAGGGAGATGAGAGATGAATTTGGAGGTGTTGGTGAACTTCTCCTCAGCTGTTCTACCTGTACCTGCAATAAAACTACCTATTCATGCAAAAAATAATGACAAATTCATGATAAATATAGTGGAAACGATGACTTGAATTTGTAAATATAATCTATCCTAATCTAGAAACAGGGATCTACCACAACATACTGAACATGTTCATGGAATTACAACAACTAATCTCATCTATTCCAAGAAATAATAAACTAAAAATCATTTTTGGTCTATGGGGAAGGTCTACCCTCCTCAAGCTCTATTGAAAAAGATGAGAGGGGGTGGCTTGACTCATAGCTTTACGGAGTTAACACCTATTCTACCACTCATGTAAGAAGACTAAATCTACAACAAAAGACAAATGGAAGAAAACTAAAATAGTAAATGAGAATACCAACAAACTAGCTAACTTTTCATAAGAAAAACTAGCTAAATGACATGAAAGTAAATAATGATTACACAAGAGAGGATGAGGCGCATGGATTGGGCCCTAACCCACAAGAATAGCTCTCTAGAACTAGATCAGTAAGGTAAAGTCTAAATACTCATTTCATTTCAAAATATAGTCTCATTACATCAATATAAAAGTCTTGAAAAACTGATTACGAGGGAAAAGAGCCTAATGGCTTTCTCCAAAATTTGAATCCTAATGAGCTCTTGCTCAGTTCTATGTAACCTAAAGGATAGCTACCAACAGCTTCCTATAAAATAGGTTATGAGTCCACTTGACTCACTACAAGGAAAAGACACTCTAGCAGATGTTTTTGAGGAACCCCTTATAAAAATACCCCAGAGATACATTTCTAGCGGAGGTTACTAGAGGAGGTTGGTGGGCGAAGGTTTTTGCGGATTTTTTTCGTCTAGTGCGCTTATCATCCTAAACCGCATCGGTGAGTTCAACAAGAGAAAGCACCAATGCGCATAAAACATTGGCATACCGGACAATGTGCACTTCGTACACTCCTGCCTGGTGCATCTTATTACTGTAGCACATTGGTGCTTTACAACTCTTCCGCACCGATGCGTCATAAAATACCATGCCAAAATAGAAACTGCCCAGTGCGATCTTAATAAACCGCACCGGTGCGCCTATAAAACCCCGCACATCGAAACAGGGTTAAATAAAAAAAACAATTACAGCCAACAAACTGCATTTTTCACTTTTCTCAGTGCTCCAAAGCTCTCAAGAACCGATGCAATTTATCCTTGTCTGAGCCACCTTGACATCGGTGCTCCCATTGCACCCATTGCATGCATTGTTCTTGTGCATTTCCCAACAATCTCTAGCTTGAATTTTGCAAAATGGTAGGAAAATTTTCTTTTGAAAATTCTACAGCCAATATGCCTCCTCGACGACCAAATGTATAGGTATTTTTCTTATTGTTCCATAATTAATCTTTTTAGTGGATTGGAATTTCAAATAACCTTAAAATTAAGCATTTAAAAGAAAAAAAAAGAAAATTGTTGCGAGGTGCGCTCGAGCCGTTTAGCTCACACCGATAAGTGGCGTTTCTTGTAAATTTACAGGTCGCACTGCAACCGGTGCTAACGATATTTGCACCGGTTCTCGGGTGGTACCGAAAGGAACACCGTGTTAGTTTTTTTTTTTTTTGAAAAGTGCAGTGTGGTCGTTCACCCGGCCGCACCGTTGACCATGTGGAATAGCGGCAACACGGTGCATTGACTTAAATATCTGCCCTGGGGTGGGTATTTTTGTCAGTGCACCTTATTCCGCATTTTGACCGGGTCAACGGTGCGGCCTAGTAAAAGACCGCACCGTTGACTATGTAATGATGTCAGGAGGTCGAAGCACTGACCCAACTATATGCGTCGGGGCATAGATTTTAGTCATTGCACCGCACTCCTGACACCGCATATAGTCAACGGTGCTCTGAAAAATTTTAGGTGCACCGCCCCAGTGCATTGAATATCATCTAGTGCACCACCGCCAGTGTGCAACAAAAAAAAATACGCACCAGAACTGGTGCATGACTGTTTTTTGTAGCACACCAACTATTTTTTTTTTTTCCAAAAAAAACTATATATGTATATTCCTAAATACATGTCTCATTTAATAACAAAATTTGTATTTAATATGTCAATAATTCAGAGACGTGAAAGGAGAGAAGAGGGGGAACAACAGCAACAATAGGTGGAGAAGTATGACATGGTTTGCCTGTGGGAGGCACGAGAGAGGGAGAGAGATGTGTACCCGCACCCTATTACAGCAGCTACCTAGGGGCTCCTAAGGCAAGTAGGCCTCCTTAATTTCTATGATGATGCTACTTCCCCAAAGGGCCATGGTGTGTTTTTGAGACATCGTATCCACAGGTGGAATGCCCACCGACAGGCTTTCCAGGTTGGTCCTAACCAGTGGTACACGACCACTAAGGATGAAATATATTTCATTATAGGGCTATCGAGGAGAGGGGTGGATTTTCCCTCGTTCCCAGAGGTTCCAGTTGGCTATGCAGAAGGGAGTCAGTTGGTGTACTCCCAGAGATACATTATCATAGATATGCAGTCTCCTTCAGATTTACAGGTCTTTAGAGGTCAGTTATGTATTGGTGGATTTGGTAGTGAGGAGGTGAGGTGCCTCTCACTTCTGATTTCGACCATTTCACACAACACCAGTGATGGGGAATGCATTATTTTCTCGCTTCTATATTATGTTTATTCTTTGATACAAGAGCCACGACTTGTTAGATGTTCTGCCATTTTGTTGCGGTTGTTCTGTACAGCCTTAGATAGATGTCATGCTCATGCACAAGGGAGGGTCAACTTCCCTTTTTCTTCAGATCAGTTTTGTTTATTTTTTGAGAGGTTTCCAGAGATGAGGCCTAATTTTGTTTGGCATCCTCGTAGGCCAATGTTCGAGGCATGGATGCACATGTAGGGGCATATGATGCCCAAGAGCGGCAAGACTATGTTTCCAGTGAGGATATTGCATGATGCACTGGAGTTTCTAGCCAGTGTTGATGAGCTACATCCCTTCATTATGGTCCCCTATCCTTATGCTGGATTGGATTGGCGAGGGTGTGCTAACATCCTCTTCATAGATGATGAGCCACCGGATGATAGAGGTAATATTATTGTTTTATTTAAATTTATTCTAACATGTTCTTTAACTTTTTTTATTGAATTGTATAATGAAATTATCTAATTATTGTTGTGTACTTGTATATATTTTGCAGACATTGGGTCTTTTGATGGTGAGGACATGCCGGCACCACCACATGATCCAGGTGTGGATCCTGATGATGATCAGGGCATGCCAGATGTAAAGGATCATCAAGAGGCCAGTGTAGAGAGACCTAATCCTGCTGGTGCGCCGGTACCACCTTTTGCTAAGCGCGGTCAGCTTGATAGCAGATACAGGATGGAGTTGGGTGACCAACTCACTGAATTGATTTTTGAGGCGGGCATCAGGCCTGCTAATATGAGAGACATACAGGCTGATGGTAGGTTGTTACATATGTGGAGATGTTGTGTAACCAGCTCCAAAAAGAGAAGAAAAGAGATATCAACGCCTTATAAATGAGCCACTTCAAGGGGGAAACCTCCAATACATTACATAGATGAACAATTCTTGGATGATACAATTTACAAAACCTCCTTTCTATATATAGGAGTCCATGGGGCCATAATGTAATCCTAGTGGGCCACAATGTAATCCTAGCCGACCTAACAATAATAATTTAAGGGCACAATAATAACAAAATGGGGGTTACAAGGGTTCGATAATAACAATAAGGGGGTTACACTAACAATAATAAGGGACTATACTAGTGATATAGGGACCTAACATGCCCCTCTCCTTCAAAAAAGTGTTGTCCTCAATGCTTGAGTAGCTCCGGGTGCTTCTGTATAAAATTCTCATCCTCCCATGTAGAATCTTCAGTGGGTAAGTTCTTCCACTTGATGAGATACTCTGAAATTGATCGATTCCGTAGTTGTCGAGTTCTTTTTTCTATGACTGCTTCAGGTTCCAATATGATCTTCCATTCCCCATCAAGTTCTGGAAATACTGTTTGAACTGGAAGATTTTCACCTATAACCTTCGTTAAGCATGAAACATGGAAAACTGGATGTACTCGCGAAGAAGCAGGAAGCTCCAATTTGTATGCCATAGTACCAATCTTTTGCAACACCTTGTAAGGACCATAGTACTTTGGCGATAATTTATTATCCTTCTTTGCTTGCTTGAGGGACATTTGTTTGTATGGTTGTAGCCGTAAAAATACCCAATCTCCTACATCAAAACTTCTCTCGCTATGATGTTGATTTGCCTGTTGTTTCATTCGATTTTGTGCCAAATTCGGGTTATCCTTTAAGAGTTGGAGAACTTCTTGCTGATGCTCGATGTGATCTTCCACTGCTTGAACCTTCGAATTTTCCCTTAAAGATGATGTGATGGATGGTGGATGATATCCATAAAGTGCCGTAAATGGGGTCATTTTTGCTGCAGTATGGAAGGAAGTGTTATACCACCATTCAGCAAGAGGTAACCACTTGACCCATTGTGTTTGTTTATCAGATACAAAACAACGAAGATATCCTTCCAAACATTTATTTACGATCTCAATTTGACCATCAGATTGAGGATGATAAGATGAGCTATGAGCTAATTGAGTACCCAAACAAGAAAATAACTCCGTCCAAAAATTTCCAGTAAAAATGGGATTTCTGTCGCTCACAATAACCCTTGAGCTTCCATGTAGCTTTTGAATTCTGTCCATAAATGTAGTAGCAACTGTACTTGCTTTAAATGGATGAGATAATGCACAAAAGTGTGCATACTTGGTAAGTCTATCAACTACCACCATGATGACACTCCTTCCTTCGGACTTAGGTAAACCTGTGATAAAATCCATTGAAATCTCCTCCCAACGTTGACTTGGAATGGATAAAGGTTGTAGAAGTCCCGGGGTCTTAATTGTTTCCACTTTATTCTGCTGGCAAACCAAACATTCCGCCACAAACTTTTGAATATCAGATTTAATGCCATCCCAAAAAAATTCTTTCTTCACCCTGTGGTAAGTTTTTAAAAATCCTGAGTGTCCTCCAAAAGGAGAAGTGTGCAATTCCAGAAGAATATTTTGTTTTAGTTGGGAATTCTTGCAAAGATATAAGCGATCTTTGTACCATAAGGAATCATTTTTCCAACTAAATGTATCAGATGTACTAGTATCTTGTTGCAACTTTTGAATGAGTGTCCATACATCTTTGTCCTTCTTCCATTCATCTCTTGCTTCAATTATCTTATCTGGTTGGATAATAGAAATGGCACAAAGCAATGCTTCCACCTCTTCATTCTTTCTTGAGAGTGCATCTGCAACAACATTAAGCTTTCCTTTTTTGTAGATTATTTCAAAGTCATAACCCAACATCTTTGTGACCCATTTTGCTGCTCTTCTGAAGATAGTCTTTGTTCCAAAAAGTGTTTAAGACTATCATGATCAGTTTTTACCTTGAAGTGTCTTCCCATTAGGTAAGTTCGCCATTTCTTTAGTGCATACAGTATTGCTAACATTTCCTTCTCATAAATAGGTTTCTGTAAATACTTTCCTTTGATTGGATGACTTTCCAAAGCAATGGGTCTTCCTTCCTACATTAAAACAACACCAATTCCATTTCCTGAGGCATCACATTCCACAATAAAGGTTTTTGTGAAGTCTGGCGTAGCTAAGACCGGTGCTAGGCACATTGCCTCTTTAAGATGTTCAAAGGCCTTAGTTGCTTGAGGAGTCCATGAAAATGCATCTTTCTTCAATAATGTTGTTAGAGGTGCTACTATTCTCCCATAATTCTTAACAAAATTGCGATAATACCCTGTTAACCCGAGAAATCCTCACAACTGCTTTATGGTTGTGGGGAATTTCCATTCTTTAATGGCTTTAATTTTGTTAGGGTTTACCTTAACACCCTCGTGAGATACAATATGACCCAGATATTCCACCTCTTGTACTCCAAAAGAAACATTTGGATGTTTTTGCATATAATTGTTTCTCCTGCAATAGTTTGAGCACCCTGTCAACATGTTCAACATGATCCTTCCAAGACCTGTTGTAGATTAGTATATCATGAAAAAATACTAGCACAAATTTTCTAAGGAAGGGTTTGAAAATGGAATTCATCAGCCCTTGAAATGTAGAAGGTGCATTGGTAAGGCCAAAAGGCATGACCAAAAATTCATAATGACCCTCATGAGTTCGAAATTCTATTTTTGGAATATCTTTAGTCTTCATTCTAATTTGATGATATCCTGAACGAAGATCCAACTTGGTAAAATAAATTGCTCCATTTAATTCATCCAATAATTCATCAATCACAGGAATGGGAAATTTGTCTTTAATGGTGAGCTTATTGAGCTCCCTATAATCCGGACACATTCGCCATGATCCATCTTTCTTGTGTACCAAAACTATAGGAGCAGAGAAAGAACTTTGACTAGGTTGAATTATACCCGCCTCTAACATTTCTGCAATCATACGTTCAATTTAGCTCTTTTGGAAGTAAGGATATCTATAAGGCCTGATGTTTGGAGGAACACTTCCTGGAATCAAATGAATAGCATGATCATGATCACGAATAGGTGGGAGTCCTTTGGGAGTTTCAAGCACCTTGGAATGATTGTCCAAGACTTGTTGGAGATCTGCAGAAATAGATGATTTTGATGTTGGAACTTCTAGTGAGCATAATTGTGCAATTACGCCTCGTTGTTCTTTATTTAGAAGCTTTGTCATGCCATTAGAGCTTATTATCCTTTCAGGCTTCCCTTAAATACCCCGTAATTCGACTTCCTTTCCTTCTGAAAAAAATTTCAAGAAAAGTTCTTGAAAATTAAAAGCTACCGTCCCCAAAGATTGTAACCATTGTACTCCTAGTACAACATCAGCACCTCCCATAGGAATGGAAAGCATTGGACTAGTCAATACATATTCCCCCACGGTTAGCTTAATATTATGGCATTTTCCAGAGCAATTTATAGTTCCTCCATTTGCAACCATCACTTGACATTCTGGTGTTGGGTATAGGAAATAATTTAATTCCTTGGCTACCTTACAATGAATAAAATTATGGGTGCTACTTGAATCAATCAACACTATTACCTTTTTCTTCTTGATTTGTCCTTCTATCTTGAGAGTTTGAGGAGTGGTAATTCCTGCCAGTGCATTACACGATATGGTCGGATCCATTTCTTCCTCTTCTAGGGCTGGTTCCTGGTGTATATCCTCTTCTTGTTCATTTTCTTCTTCCTCTTCACAATCTATGTAAAATAATTTCTTCTCAGCACACTTATGACCTTTAGTGTATTTTCTATCACAACTGTAGCAAAGCCCTTTTGCTCTTTTTTCTTCCAATTGTTGTGGTGTCAACCTTGTAGGTTGTGGAAATCTAGGCGTAGCAACACTTCCTTCTTTATAGAAGTGAGTGGTAGGCTTCCTTATTGCCATAATTTTACATTCAATTTTTCTTGCCAACCTGAATGCCTTCTCCAATGAATCAGGTTCCAAAATGCGAACTTCATGTTGGATGTTATCCTTTAAAGTACCTATGAAGAGATCAATCCTGTGTTCCTCTGGAATATCAGTTACCCTTATATTCAATTTTGGAAGTCCTCAATGTGCTCCCCCATTAAACCCTTTTGTTTGAGATTTATCAATTGGCTAAAGAAGGTGTTGCTCTTTGTATCCTCATAATGTGCTATCATTTCCTCCTTAAAAATTGACCAAGTGACAATTTTTTTACGGGAGCAAAGCCATCGATACCATACAAATGTATTTTGTTCTAAATGTAAAGTTGCAATGCGTACCTTTTGTGTGTTTTGCACCTTATGGAGATCAAAATATTGCTCCATCTGTAGTATCCATGTTACAGGATCCTTTCCATCAAACTTCCTCATATCCATTTTTGGAATATGGTGGTTCTTCCCGCCAACATTAGAGTTTATGAAATCACGATTAACATTTATTTGTTCTCATCATGAGTTTCCTCTACTATCTTTTCACCATTAGGAATCATTTCTTGTTTTAGCTTGTCTCAAGCCTTCCATGTATGCTTTAGATCATTCTTCATGTTTTCCATGTTGTCTTTCATGTTTTCATCGATCTTAGGCTTCCATGTCATCAATCTTAGCTATGCCCACTTCCATACCCATCCATCTTAGCTTCCAAATCATTCATCTTAGCTTCCATGCCTTCTTCAAACCATCCATCTTAGTTTCCATGCCTTTCTTAAAAACTTCCATTTCATTTTTTTGTTACTCTTTGCGAGAAGCGAAATTTGTTACTTGCTCTTGTAATTTTGATATGTCATGTTGCTATTCTTTGTCTTCATGAGTCCCCGGTAGAGCCTTCTAAAGGCTTGTGGGTGTTGATCTTTTTTTTAAGGGACACATTTTAAATTCAATGCGATATCTATTCTACAATATTCCCTTGGAATCAATTCAACTTGATTCTTCAAACAAGACTTATGCAATTTGGAAAAAAATACACACCTTTTACTTGCTTTTTAGGAGCTCTGTATTGAAATTGAATTATCTCTGTAATTGAGAATCTTAAATATCTGAAATTCATTGTTGTAGTAGCCTTCTGAACTGTCTTTCAAATGCCACAGGTATGATCTGATTTGGATTCTTCAAGACAAAGTTATTTCCAATCTCCCACAATGACCCAATTTTGGACTGGTTCAGTAGAGTGAACTTGTAAGACTTGCCACGTGTCACTGTTTCGTCCTTCGCCTCTAAAATTGATAGCCAAGAAACTGAAGTCTGTTTACTTGCAACCAATTTTTACGGTACTCCAATCCGATGCCCAGAGAGAGAGTTATTGAAATTTTCCCACGATCACCTCTTTGAGATGAAATTCAGGAGCCTGAAAAATCACTACCTTCCACAGATCATATCTCCAAAAATATTGCGAACCAAGCTCTGAAATTTTTTGAAGAATTTCCTTAGGATTTCAGCTTCACACCATATGAATTTCAAATTCTGAACCTTCGTATAAAATTTTTTAAAGCGCAAATGCCACGATGACCTGTTTAGGAGCTTGAACAAAGACCTAACTTCCACAGATCATATCTCCGAAAATATTGTGAACCAAGCTCTGAAATATTTAGAAAAACTTCCTCAAGATTTCAGCTTCGCACCCTAAAAATTTCAGCTTCTGAAGCTTCGTAGAAAAAAAGTTATAGCGAAAATGCCACGATGACCTGTTTGGAGCAGCGAAACCCTAGAATCCAAAGCTCTGATACCAAATGTTGTGTAACCAGCTCCAAAAAAGAGAAGAAAAGAGATATAAACGCCTTAGAAATGAGCCACTTCGAGGGGGCAACCTCCAATACATTACATAAATGAACAATTCTTGGATGATACAATTCACAAAACCTCCTTTCTATATATAGGAGTCCATGGGGCCATAATGTAATCCTAGTGGGCCACAATATAATCCTAGCCGACCTAACAATAATAATTTAAGGGCACAATAATAAAAAAATGGGGGTTACAAGGGTTCAATAATAACAATAAGGGGGTTACACTAACAATAATAAGGGACTATACTAGTGATATAGGGACCTAACAGGAGAGGCATGTCATGTGACATCTACAGCCTGATGCAGCATGTCGTAGGAGCTACGACCTTAGTTACGCAGCTGAGGAGGACCGTTTTACGTTATAGACGTGGTCGAGATGTAGCACGTGATCGACAATCCGCAAGCAGTGACTCATCATCTCATGATCATTCACCTCGTGCCACTCTAGATGAGCAACCTCCACTAGCATGTAGCAGCAGTCATTATGGAGAACAGGCTAGACCATCGGCCACGTCCAGTCAACAGCCTGTAGCATCCAACAGTACTCATGATCATGGGCAGGCTGGACCATCGACCGTCGAGGCTACACCATTGACTGAGCAGGCCTCGACTAGTACTGCTATTTATGTTGTACGACCAGCTGATCCATGACATTTATATTACAGTTGTATATTTTTGAAATTATTCAGTTTTATACTCTCTCTCTCTCTCTCCTCTCTGTATATATATATATATATATATATATATATATATATATATATATATGGTCCATGTATTTTATGTTCATGTTGTAGTTGTACTTAATTTACATGTTGGTGATCATCATGATGTGTATATTCTTAGGTCATGTTAGATATGTTCATTTAATGTGCATCTTGCAGATAGATGTGTATGTGATAGCATGAGTTATTTGACATGAGATGTATATTTGATGTTTGTGTTGTGATGATGTTATATAATGCTAATTGTGTTTTGTTAGATGATCATGATCACGATGATGTTAGCGAATTTGAATGTGTTTTTTAGTCGAATACGATGTTTGTACGATGGTTATCATGATATTGATGTTTATTAATTAATTTAATATTAAATGACCATGATATTTATTAAACATTATGTCGTGATTGTAATTGAAATTTTAATTTTAATTATATGTAAAATTGTGAAATTGTATTTGTAATTTTAACTGTAATTGTATGTAAAATATTTTTAAAACTTTAATTGTATTTGTAATATTTAATTTATTGTGAAATGATTGTAATTGTAATTTTAATTGTAATTGTATATATTACAAATTGTAAAATTGTAATTCTAATTCTAATTATATGTAAAATTCTAAAATTGTAATTGTATTTGTAATTGTATTTATAATTGTAATTGTATGTAAAATATTTGTAAAATTGTATTTCTATTTCTAATTCTAATTCTAATTGTATGTAAAATATTTGTAAAATTTTAATTGTATTACTCTGAAATGATTGTAATTGTAAAATTTTAATTGCAATATTTGTAATTGTATGTAAAATTCTAAAATTGTAATTCTAATTCTAATTGTAATTGTATGTGAAATTGTAAAATTGCAATTGTAATTCTAATTCTAATTCTAATTTTAATTGTAATTTTATGTAACATATTTGTAAAATTTTAATTGTATTAATGTGAAATGATCTTATTAAAATTTTTAAATTTGTAAAATTGTAAATAATTGTAAAATAATAAATCTAGAATAATGTGAATTCTTGTAACATAATAAATTTTAGAAAATAATGCAAATAAATTCATGTACTTTAGAATTATCATTATTTTATTATGATATTACATACCAAAAATTAATAACTTTATAAAGTACGCCATTTTTATTGAGATCAACATAATTGCAAATTATCAAGTGAAATATTGATTTTAACATTAATTCAAAATACATATTATAATGTTTCGAAAAAAAGAGTATTATAAGGTATAAGGTACTTAAGTCCTCTTCTTTATAAAAAAACCATTTTAAAAAGTATAAATATCGATGAATTAATAACACATTTACCATTTCACATGTACTAATTCCATTGAACATATTTTAGAAGAATTCAAGTATATTACCATTGTGTTGCCTCTTATGGATGCTAATTCTATGAACAGATTTTAGAAGAATTCGAGTGTCAAGTATGCAATAGAAAAAAAAAAACATTTTTGGACTATTTTTCATTTTATTAAAAGGTTTTTGAGATTTTTGTAGGGTTTATAGGTTCATGGGACAGTAGACAATACTGACCTTGCCGTATTGGTATTTCAGTTGAATTATTCCTAGCAGTGATATGACCGAATCTTGTAGCTATGCATTTAACAAAGAACCCATATATTTTGAGAATATGATTGAATAATGTTGTCATATACTTCAGCACTATTCCATTTCTTCACCATATTAGCACAGAATAGAAAGAATGATTTCTTTCACCATAATAACACACAACTTTAAAAAAAAGAAAACACTCCATTCTATGTTTCAAGGCATTTTACGCAAATGATAGGAATTTCTATGGAGTTTTATCCATATTCTGTGATTTAATGAGGGTTAGAGGGAGCTTACAATTCTGTATTTGTTAGTAACTACACCCTTTGGTAGAACCAAAGAAAATTCAGGCAGATTCCTCAGCGAAGTAGACTGTCCAGAATCAATTCCTTCGAGACCTCAACAAAAGAAATAGATATGCATGTTAGAAATAAATATGCATGTGAGAGGCTCTTGTTGGCACCTTTCTTGTTGCAGGTTGTGGAAAGTTTCAAGTTTCTTTTTCTGAAAGAAGAAGAGTTGTAGTTTTGAAAAGAAATGACCCAAATATTTTCACAGCAAAATGTACATTTCCAACATGTCTAAAAACTAAAATATCTCCAACTTCAACAAACTGCTTAGAAACAAAACTTTCCCAACCATTTGTGAAAACTTCCCACGTCTTAGCATTGCACAGGGTCACATGCCACAATTGCCCACTTGGGCCCTGTAGTATTGCATCTTCACACGCCCCACATTGCATTCTCTCTACATAATCAGTGGGGACCTCCTGCAATAAACAAAATGCATTGGAAGAATAGTTATTTCCATCAATAATTTATCCAATTCTAATTCTAATTCTAATTCTCAGGAATAAACAAAATTCTAATTCTAATTGCATATTTCCATCAAGAATAAACAAAATTATAATTCTCAATTTCTATGGTTGGAGTTCACTAAATTTTGGTGTACACACCTAAAAGTAATTTCGGAGCCTTAACCGCAAATTGGTGCTAATGTACAGATAACCACATCAGTGCCTTTTAGTTACTACGCACCGGTGTCATGTTATCAATGGACATACCAGTGCGGCTCTATTAAGTGACGCACCGGTGAGAATAACCACAAATAAAAAAAGTGCAACTCTATTTTCTTTAAGTGAAAAAAAAACGGTAAATTGAAAAATGAGCGGAAAAATATTTTCGAAAATATAATTTCATAAAACAATTCTTTAAATACTAAACACTTTTCATTATTTCACTATTTTTGCAAAAAAAATCTGCCAGAGATTTGCAGGAGACATACCTGGAGCAAGAGAGCATAAGATCACTGTGGAGTAGCGAAATACGTTCGAACAGAAGTATTCAGACAATCAGAATTCCAAACCTCTGGTGATTCCAACCCTGTAGCATAGAATTTCAAACAATCTCGTGATTAAATTTGATTATTTTTTTTACTTTTCTGCAATTTTTTTACGAAGTAAGAAAAAAATTTCAATATTTTTTTCATTTTCATAAACAAAACAAAACAAAAAGATCCATTTTTACCCTAAACCCTTCATTATTTTTGTTTCTTCCCTTTCTTCTCCCTGTTTCTATGATTTCATAATTAGGGCTTTTTATTTTAGTTTGACATCCAACCCACGGGATGACTTGCATAATTGGATCCCAATCCATGTCATCCCTTGCATGAATTTTTGAAAAAAAAGGGTTTTTTTTATATCGGTGTGCCCTGAGTAACCTAGAGCATCGGTGCACTGTATTATCCCAGTGCACTGCACAAGTACTGTGTAATAAAAAATTTAAAAATATTTTTTTAATCAGTGCACCATATCTAAAATAGGGCATTGGTGCGCTAGGTTACGAGGGGCACATTGATAATGTGCTATTTCATTATGGCGCACTGCGAACATGCTGTTTCGCAAAAAATTATTTTATTGTGTTAATCGATGCACCATGTAACATATAACGCACCGCACCAGGTCTTCTAGTTAATAAAGAGCACTGTATGGTGGTCCCTTGTTTGCGCAGTGCGTTTATGCTACAAAAACTAACACTGGACGATTTTTATTATTTTCTCTAGGTTAATCGATGTTATGGTTAACATGTAATGCACCGGTGCTCCTTGTTGACATAGAGCATCGTACGGGACCTATTATACTATTTGTGCGGTGCGTTTATAAGACCCCCATGCACCGACGTCAGTGCGTACATCATTAAAGGCACATCAGTTTCTTGAGATTTCTTTTTTACCTAAAAAGTTGACAATTTATTTATAAATATATTAATGAATGATATGGTACAGGTTTTAGATTGATAAAGAAATGACTGCCAAGAGATCAAGTAACAAAAATACTGATAACACATCAAGAAAAGAAAAAAAGGAAATTTCTTTGTAAATACTTTACAAAAAATATTATTTTTGAACTATATGAAAGTTTAACTAATATTTATTGTTTACTGTGTATCATGCAGAGCCACAAAATTACAAATCTTGATAAGATTATTTCTTATCTAGGACCAGAAGAGCTTAAAATCTTGATGGAAAAATTGCAAAAGGATGAATCAGGTGAATGAAAAAATACTATCGATCCAATATGAGTTTCTTTTTTTAATTTTCATTAATAATATACTTAAATTTATTAAATAGCATGTGTCAATAAGTCTATTAATTCACATTTGTTTAATGTTCTACAGGGACTAACAACTCAGAAAAGGAATGTTGTTCTAAGAAAAGAAAAAAAAATAGAACATGCAAATGAAAATGAATTGCTCTTTAGCTCATCTCGAGTGGTGTTGGAGGTTAACAAAAAGGGGGAAAAGATTTTACAAAATTTTGAGGGATCTAGTGGAACGAATTTATAGACGTTCTTTCCACTTACAATACAAAAATCAATCCATTGATTCCAAGAACCAAATTTTATCTAAACTACAAGAAGATTTTCTAGAGAATTGGTCAATGAGATATGCTAGACGTTTAATAGCAAAAACGTACAACAACAACAAAAAAAGGAATGAAAAATTAATATTCCTTTAAATGTTTGTCTAGAATTATTTATAAATATCACTTTTGTTTTATTTACTTTTCATATATAAATATTAAAATTAAATAGTTTATTGTCATGTTACATTTTCAGGAAGATTATGAAAATCTCAAAAGATGAATGAGATGATATCAGAAATATGCCAGTAGGAATGTCCAAAAAGGTGTATAAGGAGATGGTCAAAGAAATGGACAAAATTGCATCGCGGGAGGAGCCATCTCAACAAAAACGTGCTTCAAATGTAATATGTAATCATTGAATTTTTTGATCATTAGGTACAATAAATAAACAATTTAGCATTAAATATTAATTTTCACATTTTTAAAAGAAAAGAATGGAACCATCTAACACATAAAATAGGAGCATATGGAAAGAAAAATGTTTGAGATTCTAAAGCTGTGAGAACACATTCCTTATAAAAACTTAACTAGATTTCATTTTTTTTATTTTTTAAGTTGTTTTACAACAATAATCATTGAATGTCTTCAAACAGGTGCTAACATACAAAGAAGAACCCTCAGATGAATTGATTGAAAATGGGTTAAATATGGGTTGTGAGTATATGTTGGCATATCAGAAATTAATTGTGGAATTTGTAAGCATCTATCAATCTTGTTTTACTTAGCTCCGTCAATAATTAATAGAACAAAAAAATATTTTATATTAAATATATGATTTTTTATGGGGTATAAAACTTGCAGGAAACAAAGTATGGAACTGCGCCAACAAATGAAGTTTTGAAAGATGGCATGATACATGGTTTTGAAAGAATGTGTATAGTTTATGAGTTAATTTTTTCTATGGTACGTCATTTCTTTTCGATTTATATTGATGTAATATATTATTTAATATTGAAATTTTCATTATTCTCTCCAATGTATATACACTCATTACAATTTATTTTTATGTTTGTAGATGGAAGGTGAAGAAGAAGAAAATAATCAACACCGTTAATAAAACATTCCTAAAAATAGCCCAAGTCATTCCTAAAAATAACCCAAGTCATGGAAGTAGCTCTAGCAGTGACAACATTTCAAGTGAAGAATGATGATCACTATGTTTTTATATTAAAGCAAGGCGTATTTTTTGAAATATTTGTCTGTGAAATCAGACATTTTGTTTAATGTAATTGACATAGTGTCCCAATGGAAAGACAAAGGGATACCAATAACTGTCCCATTTTGTATGACAAAAACTGTCTTATTCATATATATATATATATATATATATATATATATATATATATATATATATGTTTTAATTTATTCTATTGTGTTCTCTATTGTCGCTATTGTGTTCTCCATTGTCATTCTCAAATGCACTAATAAAAATTTAATTCATATGAATATTTTTATAAGATATATATGTGTCGACTTTTGATGAATAGTGAATTTTAAAAAATCACAATAATTATGATATGATATAACAAATTAATCCAAACATCACATTCAAATGCGTTAATAAAAATTTAATTAATATAAATATTGTTATAAGATGTGTTGACTTTTGATGAATAATCAATTTAGAAAAATCACAATAATTGCACTGTCACAGGTCGATGTTTCAAAAAAATACAAAATGAACACCGGTGCGTGTCAGTTATTGCACATCGGTGTGTTTGTATGTTGCAGCACACTAGTTCGTTTCTACAACATATGGGCACCACACAAATACCAAAACCAATTAAAAAGCTCGGTGTGTTTGTGCGATACTGTGCACTGGTGCTTTTATTTGAGACTATGCACCGGTGCATTTATACGACATATGGGCACCACACAAATACCAATACCAATTATAAATATTGGTGTGTTTGTCTGATACGGCGCATCGGTACATTTCTATAAGTCTACATACCGGTGCGTTGAGACAACCTATGGGCACCGCACAAATCCCAAGACCAATTAGAACGGCCCCATGCATTGTATCGCCAACACTGCGCCCAGTGCGGTTTTATACCTTGATGGCCTAGTGCAGGAACCTTCGACCGCCCTAGGGCCACCGACTAGATGACATTAACTGGTGCGTTGAAACCTTACTAGCGCACCGATGAAAAAAACATCTGTAATAATATCCGACCGCCCATTTTTTTTAGTTGTGTTGAATTTCCGTTAAAAGCTCCGCCAAAACCTCCGTAACCATAAATGGATGTTGTAGCAAATGTTTTTTTGGCAATTTTGGCCAATTTTATAACACTAAAAACCTTTTTTATAACCTCCACTAGAGGGTCTTTTCCTTGTAGTGACTCCTAGTGAAGTATGTCTTGATTTCACTTGGTCTTGAGTTTGCTTGGCTCCCTTTGCTTTCAAGTTGTTGGAGGGAATTTGTTGGTTGCCTTTGGGAGTTAAGGAGGGTGGAAAACCCCCCAAAATCTCTCCTTTTTGTCTACTCCGAGTCTTTATGACAAAATATCCGCAACAATTCCATATCTTCATGATTTTCCTGCATTTAATCTTATGTTAGATACTTGAAGTATGTTAAGCCTCAATCACCACCTACACTAGCATCATAAGACCATAATATAATTAAAATGCAAAAAAAGAGACTTAATAAGGCAAAAAGGTGACCATTAACCCCTCCAAATGTACCTAATGATGGAGCTCATCATATTTCTTGCTATTTTCACTTTTTCATCCCTTTCAAAGGCTTCATGTATATAATTTTCAAAGCTAATTTTGGAAAAACCGTTGCTTAATCATTTGTTTATATGATTGCAATGGTATAAATTGATTTGGAGGAAATGTATCCATAGTTATAATAATTTTTCTTTCCTTTATGGGAATTATTTTTGTGATTGGACATTTTTGTGTTCATAGTTATTTATATGGGAACTATTTCAACCAACCTTTTATGTACACTTCACTAGATCCTCTTGAACTATTGATTCTCAATGTCTATTGTGTATATTCAACATTTCCCTGATTTGTGAGTATTTCGTAGTGTGAGAGAAAGGTGCATTTAGTTAGGACACTTCCCAATTTCCACATATTCAACATAACCTTTCCTCTCATGATTTTGTGGGTTTCTCCCGTCTTCCTACTTAGAACTCACCATGTGTGGACTAATTCTCAATTTTATTATTACCTAGTTTTAATGTCATGGGATATTAATCTTGAAGTAGTTTTCACTTTGATCTCCTCCTATATGTTGATATGGAAATAATTTATTTTTTTTCATCATCTTTATCAATTCTTCCTTTTCGTATCATTCTTATATATTGTTTCAACCCTTTTTTTTTTGGACATGTTTTTGCTTATATATCCTTCTCTTCAAACCATTGTTGATGCCATATTATCTTCTCCTTTTAGATCATCTTATTATATTTTCATTGGAAATAATGTTGTTCTTCATGGCTATCATCTCGTTTGTATAGAATCATTTTTTCAATATGTTAAATTCTATTGGGTATAGTGTTGTTTCAAATAAGAGTATCTCATAGGGAGGGTTGTTTTCTACTCTTATTTTTTATTATAAAATTCTTTTGGACTCACTTGAGATGGTTAATATGATCTCGATATATACTTCATTCCACACTCCACAAATATAAAGGAGTATTGAGGTTATAGGTGTTTGAAAGAGGGTGCATACCATTTTCCAATCTCAAATATTTGTTATTCTAATCTTTTTCCAAAAAAAGAATGATTTTCACCCTCTTATAATATTTTCCTTATGCATATAACTTATCTTAACTTCCCATTAAAATTTGAATCCAAATGTTTATAATTCTAACTCAAATGTTGAACTCAATATTTTTCATTAAACTTATGGAATTTTTATCTAAAGTTCATTAATTTATTGTATAAGTCACTGCCTTGAAAGATTCATTACATAAATTTCTAAAAAATCAACAACATAGGTGGAACCACCATTGCAAATAAGACAACACTAAAAATATATATAGCATCAATGAAATGTATTAAGCATCCTTGTTTTGGAATTTTCTTACATACACAAATTCAACTGTAAGAGAAACTTTTGAAATACTTATGGATGAAATGTTACCTCTAATGATTAGTTCTACTTATGAGTGAAAGAAACTCAAATAGTCTTAAATATATATCATTAATGTTGATTATATCATGAAAATGAACCAATTTCTATTTGAGAGACATTTGTACTTAATAAAATTGTCACATATATGAATTTTATATATTTTAAATTTCAAAAATATCATGGTAATGACTAAAAAAAAAGACAGTTAAATCTAACAAAATGAAACATCTTGTAATGCTAAAACAAGTTGCATAGGTTTATCCATTATACATGTTATTCAATGTAACAACTCCCAATTTTTTATTTTTTATTATTATTTTTTTTAATACTATAGTATCTCCTCGTTAAACCTTCTCTAGTTTCCACCACACATTATCTCTCTCACCCTCTGAAATTATCCTTGTTTAACTGATCATTATCATAATTTGTTTTATCACACATAGGTTATCCCATTACCCCGTGTATATATTTTTTTCTTTAACCAATGGAAACCCTAACTCAAACACTCATTTGGGACTCAACTACCTCATTTATTTATTACACATATATACCCATAATTCATTCCCTCTTAACATAACCCTACTCATTAATTTAATTATTACATCACTATGTCTATACCAATATATATTCATAACCCCTATTAACTCATTACAATTATAAGTATTTAACCCTATACCTATAATTATTTAACTCCTATCCAAAGTATTTAACTCATATCCATACCTATAACATATAGTAATTACCTTACTTCATAACACAATAATTTGGAATAGGTATTACCTTTATGGCAAGTATGAATATGTTTATGACCTAAATTTTTGTTTTAACTAAGCATACCCCACATACTGAGCTAGCCCACTACTAGACTTCCATGTGGCCACTTCACGTGGGCTACACATGGATCGCTTATCCCTTCGAGGTGCCACTTGTACATGGTGGATATATGGCTGAGATCAATGGTTGAGATCTCTTGGGAGAACCCTAAGGGTAGTGACTACCCAACTTGGATTTCATTTCGTCATTTTCATGCGGCCGCCATGGCGAACCTGCAACACTGTCAAATGTTTGTTTTGTAACAAAGTCCTCCACCATTACTATGGCTAGAGGATTGTGTTTTTGTTTCTAAGATAGAATGACCTTCTTCCCACTACTATGCGTAGTGTTATTTTTGGTTTGATGGAGACTACAACATTTCATGCTCTTGACAGAGGGTTTAGTTTGATGGTTTGCACAACAAGTTATTCCATGGATTTTTATTGGTAAATTTCATGTTTTCGTTTTGTTTTCTGAGGGTTACGATATTAGCTTACCTCTGTTGGTTTTTGCAGAGGAAATGGTGAGATTTGGAAGAAAATTTTTAGGGGTTCAACCCTTCTTCACATGCTTCTTCAATTAAGTTCTTAACCTCGTCTTTTGGTTTTCATTTACTATATAATTTTCATTTCGAGTTTTTTTTGTTCTAATGGATGTGTGGTTCTTTCTTGGCAGAGAGGATAAGTTTCCCACTGCACATAGACTTATGGCGACGTCCCTTGATAATGCCATGGTTGTTATATCAAGCTCAACTACTCTCCATTCACAGAGAGGTAAGCCCCTTCCTTGTCCCTCTCGTATGATTTAAATTTTCCAGGGTTTTGTTTTGTTTGTAATCGTGATTTTTGGGTTTTCTAGATACATTTCGAGAATGTGCATACTTGCATTCCCAGATTTTATATTTTCTTATTTGCATTCCCAAATTTGAAATTTGGGGTTTTTCAAGTTAATTCCCAATTGTTTGGTTAATAGCCTAAAAGACTTTTGTTAAGTTAGGAACCACTATCCTAATTTGTTTTCTTTACTTTCTGAGTTGATATTACTTCAATTTTTCTTTCGTATCACACCAATCTGTGTTTAAAATGTCGAAATATTCTGGTAAGTTTCCCTCATGAATGGCCCTCATGCATACGCATGGTGCCTCCCTTGTCTCTACGTGTTTTCAACTTAAACTATCTGTTTGTTACTCCTTATGCAGGGTCTCCTCTATTTGGTAGAATTTATTCATTTTTGTTTATTTTTGACATCCATGAAAGTTCCATATTATTAATTATGCTATTAAAATTTTAATTCTACCCTTCCAGCACATTAATTTCTATCTGTATTATCCCCAGATGCAGGTGCCTAATTCGATATAGGAGGTGGCAGCTCCACTACGTGGCACATGGCCTAGCCACATGGCCATGCATGGGGCCTATCCTACAACCCTTAAATGCACCATCTTCTCACCTCAAGTTAAAATTACTATCTCTGCCTCCTGCCTTAACGCCTGTCCAGTCCGCAGGCCTGAGCATTACTTCATGGCGTCGCTCCCTCCTTCATTGTCATTCACATCTTGTTTCCTTCGTTTCTCGTATTTCTCTGCTCAAAGCTCCTCTTTGCCCTCTGAGATCCTCTGTGACCTTCATCTGAAGTTGACCTCGACGTCTCATCACACCTAGCATCCCATTGCCTTGTTTCCTCTGCACGCCAACCACCCCATGGCCTCGATGCCTCTGCAAGCCATTCTCCCCATTGTCTCTGCTGCTCAACCTTATGCTAATTTTTTCTCAACCATGCCATAGAGGCATAGAATTCATTTCCGACGAGGTTGAGGCAGGGGCCAGTCCTCATGCCCACTCATCTCAATTCATGTAGACAGTCGCTCCCCGCCTCCTGAGAACAATTCATCTCAATTCCATTAGGATTGCTCCCTGGACAGACCTCGAGACACCGCCACCATCACTGTAATATTTCAGGAGACGCCTTCAAGCTCTGCTGGGTCTAGTTCTAGAAAACATCCCAGGAAATCAAAAATTTCTCTGGCTCCCCCTCAGCACTCTCGGAAATCTGAGGCTCTGCCAGTCAAACCTGGTGTGCACTCCTCAAGTAGAGAAGGCAGTGGTAGCGGCAATCTAGAACGCTCTGTGGATGAGAACAAGAAAAGCAGTGGTAGCCTCGTGTGCACCGCTACCATGCCTGAGCCTAATGCACAGCATTTGAAGAAAGAAAATGATTCTTTTGATGATTACAGGTGTCTTATCATTGAAGAGCCTTCGCCACAGCCTCATGACACTTAACATGACATGCAGCCACATCAATGAGAGTTTACCTCTCTCTTTTTTGTTTCCTATCTCAGTTATCATGTTTTTCCTGAACCATTTGGTAAACTCTTGGTTTTTTTTTTTTTAAGTTGGTTTCCCTACTAAGGGTAGCGATTTTTGGACTGGTTTCCCCATGTGGGGCGATCAAATTTTTGTCTCTCTGAACTCTGCTCCCTCGGGAATTGGCTAGCATAGCAATTCCGGAGGCAAGCTTCGAATTGTATATTATTTGAAAATTAATAGATTAGTCTTATTTAGAAAAAAAATTCTATCTGTATTATTCAAATTCATATGTTTACTATGAGGCTTGATTTGTTCTTTTCTTTTGAGTTATAAAACAGTTACATAGATGGTTTTGTCCTCGTCTCATTCTTTATAAAATTTCCTTCAACATAATTGAAATTACAACATATAAATATGGGTTTGTTATTGGCATACGATGTCTTGAGAATGCGTGACTATTCTAGAGTTCTACTTCGGATATCTCATCCTACAGGTATGACTTGTTTAATTTTAAAAAAAATTGTTTAAATTTTGTTTTAAGCATTCCTTCCTTGGAAGTTTGGGTTCATGTGACTTATGTATCTTTTCTTCTATATACTACCCTACATAGTACCCTTGTCTATGAGACAGAGATATGTGTATTTTCCAGATTTTCATTTACATGCTTGTATGAGTTTTTGGGTATGACAATGCGTCAATAACCCTCTTTATTCTTTACTTTACATGTTCAAAATGTTAAATATCAATGAGGTTTACAATTTTTATTTTATTCATATATATCATTTAGTATATATTTGATGTAACCATATACATTCTCATTTCTCTATGTTTCCTTATTTATAATGTTAAGAATTCTAGTTGATCCTTTACCCGAACAAGGATTCTTAACCATAATTACTTTTCATTCGTTCTTCTTAGCTAGATTCAATTAATTTTAGATGGCCCTTAATATTTTTTCGATGATGCATGGCTATATAATATATTATGGAGTTACTGTACTCAAATTTTAATTTTTCATAAGCTTTCTTCAACCACAAGCATTTATGTGCATATTAGACCTCTTGGTATTCCCCATAACTTATTTCTTATCTAGCAACTGGTGAAGTATGCATAACCTATCTTAAGGTCATACGCAGCCTACTCTTATTATGAGGTTTTAATTATATCCTTTGTGTTTCAATTCTTTTCTTATTTATGAAAATCATATTTGACCTTGTATTGATTCCAAAATTCATTATTTGTTTTTCAATTTAAAATTTTCAATCTAATATGGGTAACCTCTTACCTGGATTTATACCTCTTTACTGAACTTGGAGCCACATGTTTAAGTACTTACTTTTTCAGGTTATTTCACTCCTAATTTATTCCTATTTATTATTCTTTACATTTAATCTATTGTAGATAATTTCCAGTTTACTCAGACCTCACCGGTTGTATGTGTAGGTGAAGAATAAAGATTATGTAAGATCAAACTTAGGTAAAATCCTTCTCATTATATATATATATATATATATATATATATATATATATATATATCTACAGATACAGTAGGATATTACTTTAATAATACATAAATTTATGTTCTAATGTTAAATTGATCTTGTGCAGGTTTTTCCTCACCTTAACTCATTTGATACTTCATTGGTCCCCTTCCAAGTTCAAGCTAACAGAGAAATGCCTCCCTTCTCAAGTTGGTTGTGGTACTGTTCCAGATTTTTATAATTTGATATTAGGACCATAATGATCTGTACATGATTACTTTCTGATTTCAATGTATAATACCCAAAGTTGTAGAGTCTTGTTACATTTATGTCCTCATCTCTTTTAAGAGGACTGGTATTTAATATTTGATGTATATGAATTTTGACCACTACATACTTTTATGTTTCATATATTATGATGATTTATGATTTATATATAAATCTATTTGACATATATAAATATATAAGTTATCTGTTTGTCTAATATATTTGTTTTATTCGACAAAATGTAAATGTTCTATCTTTTACATAACTAGCTATAATTTAGATCATCTTTGTTTCATTTTATGTAATATGATATTTTGTACCACTACAGTTGTTATATGGTAGAATTTATGTATCTATCTTAATTTCGATAGATTTTAGTACTCTTTATTCATTATTACTAGTAATACTTTACAACTAGCTTCTGCAATTATACTTATTAATAAGCATCATATTTAGACCCCTTTCCGGGTTTAGAAATTTTGATTGCTTATCTAATCTCTAGTCCCAAGTCTGTGTAACAGTACTGGAGACTTAGTTTTATTTAATTACAAATGAAACTTCTATCAAATACACATGACAAGATGGACACTATACCAATGTGTAAAGACTGTTTTTCCTCCCTACCACGAGCTTATTCCACAACCCTTTATCACACTAGTGATGGCTTATTTAAGACTTCTTTCCCTCAACCTATTTCCATAATGACATCTCGTTATTATGGGATGTTTTTTTCCCATAGCCTAGGCTTTTCTTTTATTTTTTCATCAAAATCTTCTTTTACAACTAGCTTTTCCTCAGCCCAATTTTATTCCTACCTCTTCTTAGTAACTTTTTGTTGAACCCTTAGTTTAAACTAAGAGGGGGGCTGAATCAGTTTAAAACATTCATGGTATTTTAAAACTTTCTTTTACACTTATTTACATCTTCATTTCATGATCAACTTAATAAATAATGAAACAACAATCTTAATATGTGTGTAGCAAGTATTAAGCAGATTAAATACAGAACATCAACGCATAATCATCATGCACATGGACAACAGATATAAGTGGAAACCCATAAGGGAGAAAACCACATCTTATTATTGTTGTGATGCAAATGCAAGCTCCAACTCCCTCTCACTACTGATTTTCTGTAGGCTCCAACCTACAAGAGGCTTCTACCTCAATTCTGCAAGCTACAACTTGTAAGGAAGCTCCAACTCCCATCTATTTTCTGTAGGATACAACCCACAAGAGGCTCATACCTCAGCCAGCTACAACTAGACATTTATCAAGCTACAACTTGATATGGAAGCACCAACTTCCTCATACTACTATGAAAACACATGTTGATTTACCTGGATATCAGCTCTGTTCTATTCCTTCTTCACTACTGTTCTCTAGCCTTCATATCTGCCTTATCTCATCTACGGATCTACATAGCTTCTCTATCTTCTCTTTTCCTTTCGTATTCCTTCACTCCCCTTTTTCCATGTTTTTCTCTCTCACTTCCCTATGCACACTGATATTACATGTTTTATACAGATAACTACATGACTGTTTGCATTCTACAGGGAATTTGAAGTGAACAGGTCTGACTCTATTCCTTCAACCCATTCGATTCCTCACACTTCAATTCAGGTTATTACATCAACCAAAAATACAGAAATAATCATTTCATAACTCATTGGATTTTTCCCCATGCTTATGGAGACTTTCCTTTGCGTCACAAACAATATAAAAATTAATAATACATTTTCAGTTATACACAATTATTTACTCAGTCCATCATTTTCTCGCTTTGTTGTGTGTTTGGCCTCTTATGCTTGCTTTCCTTGTTTCTTCCGTTACATGTGTCTTTTGTGCTGCGTTCACCCACACTTTGCATATATATAATGCAAATATCAATATTAAATACCCCAAAAAGTAGTAATTTCATATGCGGAAGATATTTCGCTTACATAACCTATGGTATAAACCATAATAAAACTCCACCTTATGAATATCTAATCTTAAATTTGACTTTGGTTAAAAACTCAAAAAGGCAACATAATATTAATATTCGGGCCCACAACTTAATACTCACCTTTCCGCCTTCCTGCTTAAGGCTTTGCACATTTAGCTGCCACTGTAGATCTTTAATCCGTGATCCAACAGTTATCGCTTCATCATGACTTACCTTTCTCTTCACATATATCGATGCTCCTTAATAAATCTAGACCCACAACACACCTTTACACCTTTACCGTCGATCATTGCCCATCCATCGATCTAACAATAATCGCATTTCAAGATGTGTGACCGTTAATGGTTTCAAACCTATGCAAAATAGGCGGTTTTTATATGCCACGTGTTGCTTCTGGAGGTATATTGCATGGTCTTCAGCCATTACTTCTTACAGCTTTCAACCTACGCGAAAACCACTTGCTAGTTTCCAATACCAATTACCATTCCTCTGCGCTATTGGCCCACGGTTTCACTTTTCATTTGACTTACTTGACATTTGTATTTATGAAATTGACTTTGGTTAAATGTTCCAAAGTGCCAACATAATATCATATCTGTTCATGACATTCACTCTTATGAATTCAACTTTGGTAGAAGAAAACCCAAAGGTTTAATATAAATGTTAACATATCACATAATCAGGCCCACCGCTTTATTCAACTTACCTTTGCCTACGATTTACATGCCTTGCACGTATCTCGATGCTCACTTAGCACTTCAAATCTCTACCTTCAATCCTTCATCCCAATCCAACGATTATCAATTCATCGCATCTTTACTCATCCATCTAGTGGCTATCGCATCTTAACTTGCATGATATTTAACTATTTCAAAACTATGTGAATCGGACGGTCATCGCTCTCTGTCGTTCTTTAAGTCCGCCATCTGAGTACTATCACAAATAAATTTGCATTCCATTTAACATTTCCCAACCTATGCGAAATAGGTGGTTTTGATTTGCGACGTGTCACCTCCTAAGCACTATCGCACTCGCTCAAGGATTTACCACTTACCATATTTATACCACGCGAAAACCACCGGTTGGTTTACAAACCCATTTCGTGGTTCCATTCTTCCATTGAATTTAATCTACGTGACTTAATCCTAGCCATCTATCTCCCTTAATCTCATCCATTGATCTCGTTGGTCCAACGACTGTACTTTACTGCTTCATTCCTTTGCGCTTCCCTTCACTGTATAATAGTTCTCTGCTTCTCTATTTTGGATATTCTTTTGCTTGCCATGTGTCGCTCTCTTAACGCTATCGCGTTAAGCACTGAGCAAAGGGATCAACCCGTGGGCACTTTTAGCACGGGGTCTAACATGCAGGGTGCCTCCGCAGTTGACCGTGATGAGGGCACAATTGACTAAGATCGACGGCCCAGGATCACTGCGGTAGCACCACACCGAGGAACCCATGATGCCTAAGATGCCCCCGTAGTGACATAAGCGACCAGAGGATAAAATCGAACAGCGGGAATCAAGCACAGAAGCACTGATTCTAATTTTTTATCGATTATGATTCGAATTCCCATTCAAACTCTACTATGGAATTCATCATATCAAACCCCTCTATAGATTTTATCACATTATAAACCCTGTCTCACATTTACATCGAAATTCTCAATTGTATGCAGAACCACCATATCAAATCTTTATTCACTGTTTAAACAATATTTATGCTTTCTTACTGCATTATTGCTTGATCTTCTCCTTTGCTTGATTGTTAGTTCTTCTCTTCTCCTTTGCCTTAGTGATAGTTCAGGTGTTGCTCCTTTGTGCTCCTTTTCCATCAATGACAATATTTCCAATAGTCTCCCCCTTTGGCATTGATGGCAATACTCCAATACTTCCTCCAGGAATTCCTCCCCCTTCTCATTCTGAGAAGTGCCTTGTCTTCCTCTGCTTGCTTTTCAGAAGAGCATTTTTCTCTTTTTCTTGCTTTTCCTCCCCTTTGACATCAATGGAAAAGGGTTGCAAATTTCCCAATGTAGTTTATATCTTTTCATTTCCTCTGATCTTGAGGACTTATTCCATGCACTGCTCCATTTCTCTAGCTCTTTTGTGACACTTTTTATTGACTTATCTCCCCCTGGAATGATGCTTTCTTGTTTGATATAGACTATTACTTGTCTTCTCCATTAATCTTGTTCCTTGTGGCGTACTAATTTATATATATATATATATATATATATATATATATATATATATATATATATATATATATATATATTATCATGTCAGAGAGTAACATCTGCAGACACTACCCCTAGTTTGTCTCTTAGATATTTGAATGGTTCTTTAGCAAGAGGTTTTGTGAATATGTCTACTGTTTGTTCCTTTGTTGGTACATATTCCAACTTCACTAATTTTTGTGCTACTTGTTCTCTGAGGAAGTGGTGCTTTATTGGGGTGTGCTTTGTTTTTTAACGAAGTATAGGATTTTTTGATATACTTATTGCACTTGTATTTCCACATTTGATAGAAATGGGTTCATCAATGCTTACCTTCATGTCTTGGAGATTTTTTTTCATCCACATTACTTGTGTGCAACACGTTGTTGCCGTTATGTATTCTGCTTCTGCTGTAGATAGAGAGATAGAATTTTGCTTCTTGCTTAGCCATGCTACCAGAATTTTTCCCAAATAAAATGCACCTCCACTTGTGCTTTTCCTGTCATCCACACAGCTGGCCCAATCTGAATCTGTGTATGCTGTCAATGTGAATCTTTTGCCTTTTGGTTACCATAGGCCATAATGTTCAGTTCCTTGCAGATATCTGAATATTCTCTTGATTGCTAGTAAGTGATTTTGTTTTGGTGCTGCTTGATATCTTTCCATAAGTCCTACTGCCAATATAATGTTCGGTCTAGAGGCAGTTAGGTATAGCAGACTTCCTATCATGGATCTGTAAAGTCTTTGATCTACATCTACAGATCCATCATTAGCACATAGTTTGCATCCAGTGATCATGGGAGTTGACACAGGTTTTCATTCTTCCATTTGGAACCTTTTCAACATCTCTCTTAAGTATTTTTCTTACGAAATGAATATTATTGTGTTCTTTTGTAGAATTTGAAGTCCTAAATAGAAGGTGATCTTTCCAATCATAGACATCTCAAATTTTGATTTCATTTTTTCCACAAATCCTTTTGCTAACTCATCTTTGTTGCTACCAAACATGATGTCATATACATAAACTACTACAATTAAGAGTTCATTTTCATCAGCCTTTATGTACAACTTATTGTCTACTCCTCCTTTCTTGAACCCTTGTTTTTGCAAGTATTTGTCCAGCATTGAATACCATGCATGAGGAGCTTGTTTCAGACCAGATAAGGCTTTCTTTAATCTGCACACATAGTCATGATTATCTATTAAGGAGAATCCTTTAGGTTGTTCCATGTAGACTTATTCCTCTAAATCTCTATTCAGGAAGGCAGACTTCACATCCATTTGATATACCCTGAAATCATGATAGCATGCAAAGGCCAGAAACATTCTGATTTCTTCCATTCTAGCTACAGGGGCAAAGGTTTCATCATAATAAAGTCCTTCGATTTGAGAATATCCCTTGCATATAAGTCTGGCTTTATTTCTGATTACCTGCCCTTGTTCATTCATCTTATTCTTGAATATCCATTTTTTTCTAATGACATTTTTTCCAGTGGGTCTTGGCATTAACTCCCAGGTATTTTTCTTCTCAATTTGGTCTAGTTCTTCATTCATAGCATTTACCCAATTTTTGTCTTTGCTGGCTTCTTTGAACTTCTTTGGCTCTATTTGAGATAGCATGGCTAGGTATACTTCTTCTGTCTATTCAACTAGCTGTCTTCTTGTCTGGACTCCCACACTCTTGTCCCCAATGATTTTATCTTCTCAATGGTTCTTTTGAGTGTGTCTTGTTTGGGCAGTGAAAAAGATATGAAATTACTGTGTATCTTCTCATTATTTTACTATATACATACTCCTTTTTACCTTGGGAAGGTAATTTATTATAAGAATTATGATATAATTGGAAATTTTTATGTTTATTGTAAAAAGATGACTAAAGATTGCTTTTTGATTGATAAAACAGGAATTAGACGAAGTGAACAGTTGTACCAAAGGTGAGGCTGAGATCAATGTAACTGCTGCTCCATTAGCATTAAACCACATCCAGCCAAAGGCAAGGAGATCCGAACGAATTGCCAAGAAAAGGCAAGGGACAGCTCGGCTTCGGTCAAAGTAAACAAGATGATAACTAAACGAAGGGGAGCGAATCCCTCAAGATCCTTCGATCTTGAGGGATCGTTGTTCAAACTCATCTTATTCCTTGTCTTGTCCGTCAGGGTCTGATATATAAAGCAATGTCCTTTAGTGATCAGGGAGTCAGTCAGTTGGTCGAAAAATTTCTTATATTCAAACATTTCCTTTGTAATATTATGTTTATTGACTCTTGGCTTTGAGAGAACAGCCTCTGTAATACTTTATGTTCGATTAATATCAAACACACATTTCGTTTCATCTCTTAAGTTCTGAAGTAGCCCAGCAGTATTTCACTGGCGTTAAGGGCCCAGCTCTGGTGGAATTACCTTGTTGTTTGTATTATTAATCTTTTCTTACTATTGTGTGAAGTTGTGTTTAATGTTTATTTCGATTACAGAGTTGATTGACTGCTGTTAGATTGAATATAGATTCATTAACGAATTGCATTGCTATTTTATCCTTTGCAAGAAGTACATTCGTTGTTCATTTATCTTGTTATCGTTATAAAAGCTTTGCTATTCTATATTCGATTCTAGTTGTTGTTTTATTGGTTTATGATTTGTTATAATTGATTGTTATGTAGTATTGGTTGTTGACAGGATTGGAGTATGGAGATTAGTTGCTTGATTGCGTTAGAATTATAATTGTTGTTGAATTCATGTTGTTGTTCCATTTCTGTTTATTGTTTATTTCTGATTTATAGCTTCAGATTAGCACATAGATTGGTTACAGTTGTTGTGAATGCATAGGAATTACAAGTTGTTGTTCCTTTCTAGCCTTTGTAGTTCCTTTCAGTTATATTTATCAGCAAGTAGTTTGAGCTTGATTTCATTTCTATTGCTTTAAGAACAAGACCACCAACTGTAGAGAACACTGGTTACTGCTTCCAAGTTCCCAGATTGGTTATCTTGCCTCAGCATGATTTCAGTTGCATTGATTTCTAAGGGAAGGAGTTACTGCTACTGTATCCCTAATCGATGGTTTGCAGATTGTTGTAGTTAAGTTTTCAGATCATTTCCATTTATGTTACTGTAATTAGATTTCTTTACAAGCATCTGTTTACTCTTGTATTTAACATTCTGTACTACATCTTCATAGCATTACTCTTAGTTAATTGCAGCCTTAGACAGAGTACACTCTTGAAATAAAAAGTCGCTCCTGGATTGATGATTAATGTAGGCTAATTAGGTGTTCAAAAGATACCTTTTTATGACCCAAAATTTTTGCACCGTTTCCTGGGAGAGTGTATGCTATTTCAAAAGAGTGATGCACAACTGATTTTCTTCTGCTTGCGAAGAATTGGGTATTAAAGACGGAAGGTAAGAACCTGCGCACTGGGAAAGAAACACACTTGCTCACAGCCCGCTTCACAGCAGAATTAGGTAAGCTTCTTTATTTAGGTAGAAATGAAGGTTTGTTTTCTTGAATGAATAGACCAACTAAGCAAAACAAAATTCCTCCTAAAATTGAAAAACCTAAGGTACCAGTGACCCTTGGGTGGACAACTTTTATTGACGAAATCCTTAAAAGAACTGAATCTCAGCCATCAGTAGGATTTAGAAAAGCTATCTCTAGACAGCCTACTAGTTCCCTTCAGGCTACAGAGTCACCATCTGAAGTCTTTGATGAGATACACAGTCAAACAGAGGGAATTGAGCAAGATTCCCAAGAAATTGAGAATCCCTGCATAATTTCCCCTCAAGAAGGGAACTCTAGTAATCTCCGAGAAGGAGAAGGGGAAATAGGAGAAACATGAGACCCAACATCTCCTATTGAAATATCCCAAACAATAAGAAGTTAGGATAAGGGAAGTGTTGTTAAACTCATTCAAAACCAAGGTCCTGAATCACCTCAAACAGTAGGCCAACAAGGAATACTCATTATTCTAGACAAGGGGAGTGCTGTCAAAGCCATTCCTGTCCCTGCTAGTCAACCTAGAAATTCCTTGGAAGTCCCAGAAGGATATTGGCACATTTTTTACCAAATGGCCCAGAATCAAAATCAAAACCAGCAGACACCCCAGCAAACCTCTACGCTGCAATATCCTATAGTAGATACTGCAGTCAATGCACCTATGAAGGCCATTCCCCTTCAACATATTCCCATACTTCATGGCTTAACATCAGAAGATCCAGATGTGTTTTTGTTTGAATTTGATGTGTTATGCAGGGGATATGATTATACCATCGATCCCCAAAAACTAAAACTATTCCCTTCAACATTAAAAGGGGCAGCCTTACGATGGTTTATGGGATTAGGTGGGGGTGTCATAACTGATTGGGATCAGATAAAAGATGCATTTTTAAAGAAGTATCAAGATAATTGCAGGCCTCAAGAACTAAAAGATGAAATATTCCAAATGACAGCAAAACCAAATGAAACCTTGGAAGAATATGTGGAACGGTTTCAATACAATCTTCAAATATCTCCTTATGCATCCTTACCCTTACCTGATAATGTGTTGAAAACTACATTAATTAGGGGAATGAAAGATCAATGGGTTGAAACATTGAATATTATGGGAAAAGGTGATATATATCAGGAAAGTTATCCTAACATTATTGATTTGTGTATCAGGAGTTCGAGGGGCAACACAAGGCTAAAATCAGCAGAACGTGATATGATGACATGAGAAAATAAGACCTCTAATGAAGGTGTGACTTGTGCAGAGATTGGAAACCTGTCGGAAGATTTTAAGACAGATATACTTGGGACTCTAACAACGCAGTTCGACATCATGCAAGCCAAACAAAAGCAAGCAGAAGAAAAGCAAAATTTGGAAATATTATGTCCCAGATGCAAGAAGAAACACAGCCACAAAGAGTGCCCGTTGGATGTGATCGAAGTCTGCGCCATTTGCACGAAAGATCATCCTACAGAAGGATTTCCTTTACTTCCTGGCCTAAAATTAGTTTATAAGGAGGCAGAAGAAGAATCAGAAGTGGTATGTCTGCTTAATCAGCGCCGAAAATGGTAGCCACGACAATCAGGTATGCCAACTGATCCATTTTCTTTTTTCCAACCTCCTCAATATAATGCTCAGCAATATAGTGGAATGTGGCAAAATCAACCACCTTTCCCCAATTGGTCACAACAGCCATTCCCTACAACATCTTGGCCAAATCAAACAAATCAAAATAATTGGCCTAGCTTTCCTTTCTGCCCATCATTTTGGAAAAATAATAACTATCCTACACAATGGCCCCCCTCTACTTCCCAGAGTCAGTCCTGGCAGTCAAACTGGTAAAGACCTACAAATCAGCCAGCTGGAACAATCCCTCTCTCTCAACCTACACTGCCAGCTCCCTATACAAACCCCCAGACCAACTTAAGACCACAACTCCCAGCCCAACCCAACCCAAACCCAAAAAATAGGCCATTTTAGTCTGTCCAAATAATGGAACCTCCAGAATTAGAAACCGAACTGAGGGAGTGCAATGACCTTCAATTAAGGTCTGGGCGCATAGTAGAAACAGAGAGAAACAATAATGTTCATATTGAAGATCTGTTACGTGTAGAAAAAACATTACAGAAAGAGAAGAAGGTTCAACAAAAAATTCAACAACAAGTAACAACTTCCTCTCCACCATTCCCAGAACGATTAATCATACCGCGCCCATGATAACATCCTAATTTTAATCTTCTGGGAGAATTAAAAAATATGTGTATAAAAATCCCTCTCCTCCAATTTATCCAATACATTCCTATATATGCAAAAACCATTAAGGAAATATGCATAAAGAAGCCAAAGAGGAGAACAACCACCAATCCAACTGTCCAAATAGTCGGTACTTTAGCTGACTTATTATCAGGAATGGAAACACCTGTAAAATATGAAGACCCAGGAAATCCTATAGTGACAGTGCAAATCCATGGGCAATTATTTCCAAATGCCTTAGTTGATTTGGGAGCAGCAATTAATATCCTAACAACCGCCACCTGTCAAAAACTTGGCATTACATCGCTAGAACCAACAACAACCTTATTGGAATTGGCTGACCGATCAGTAGTCAAACCAGAAGGTACACTACAAGATGTAATGGTATCTGTAGATTCCTGGGAATACCCTGCTGACTTCCTGGTTATCAATTCAAAGAACCGGCTAGAAGGACACTCGTTAATCTTAGGTAGACCTTGGTTGGCAACTATCGATGCTTATATTGGATGCCAACAAGGCAACATGACAATAATGAGGGGAAAATATGTCAATAATTTAGCTTTATATCCCCCAGCCCAGCCAAGTCTATCAATAATCAAAACAAAAAAACAACTTGTATCATATCTTATGGAAAATATGAGATCACCTCTAACTGTAGAAAATTCTCTTGATTTTAAAGATCAAACAGAAGATGATATCATTAATAGTTTTATTAATAAACCACAAATCATATCCCATCTACAATTTCACATGATCAAGGCAGCATTTGATAATAAAGAAGAAGAAGATCCTTTGAAAGACATTCCGGATCAAGTAATACCCACTACTTTTGTGTACAATAGCAAGATTGTAGAAATTGAGCCGGGAAAAACTATAAACATTAACAAAAATTTGACTGCTGAATAAGAAGAGAAGTTGGTCCAATTATTACGAAAATACAAAGCAGCCTTTGCATGGGATTACCCCAATATGAAAGGAATTGACCCTCAATTGTGTACACACCACATATATATTGAAAAATATGCAAGACCCATTCGCCAACCCCAAAGAAGACTAAACCCTCACCTCAAAGATATTGTGAAAGTTGAATTACAAAAACTATTGGATGTTAATTTCATCTACCCAATATCTGATAGCAAGTGGGTCTCTCCATTAGTAGTGGTACCAAAAAAGAACGAAAAGTGGAGGATATGTGTAGATTATCGTGAACTTAACAAGGAAACACAGAAAGACCACTTTCCCCTTCCTTTCATTAATCAGGTATTAGACACATTGGCAGGAAAGAAATTCTTTTCTTTCCTCGATGGCTTCAGCGGGTACAATCAAATCCAGATTGCCCCTGAAGACCAAGACAAAACCACTTTTACCTGTCCATGGGGGACATTTTCCTATCGAGTCTTACCTTTTTGCCTATGCAATGCCCCTGCTACATTCCATAGGGCCATTCTCAGCATCTTTGCAGACTTAATAAATGAAGGTCTCGAATTATATATGGATGATTTCACACCTTATGGGGATGATTTTGAGCCCGCATTAGAAAATCTAGAAAAGGTATTGCAAATATATATTGACACTAGGCTTTGTTTAAGCCATGAAAAGTGTCTTATGATGATGACCGAAGGAGTTATCTTAGGGCATTATATTTCAACAGGTGGAATTCAAGTGGACCCAGCTAAAATTCAAATAATCTTGTTAATACCCACACCCACCACACAAACAGAGGTACGTAGCTTTCTTGGATTTTCTAGTTACTATAGAAGATTTATAGAACATTATTCTCGAAGAGCTGCACCTTTATATGCACTAACTGGAAATGTTGATTTCATTTGGACAGATAAATGTGACAATGCCTTTAATGATCTGAAAAATCTTGTTTCAACAGCCCCAATGCTGAGGGGCCCAAATTGGAATTTGCCATTCCAAATTTCATCTGATGCCTTAGACACAGCAATTGGAGTAGTACTTGGGAAGGAGGAAGACAAGAAGCCATATGTAGTCTATTACATTAGCAAAAATATATCCCTTGCTGAATTAAATTATACTGTGACTGAGAAGGAAATTTTAGCTATAGTACATGCTATAAATAAGTTTAGACATTATATAACTGGGTATCCTGTAGTACTATATACTGATCACTCTTCCATTAAATTTTTAGCAAATAAACCTGTTACAAATGGAAGAGTGACAATATGGTTGATTTTATTGCAGGAATTCGACATTACAATCAAAGATCAACCTGGGAAAGAGAACCCTGTAGCTGACTTTCTGTCAAGAATGCCAAAGCCAACAGATACAGAAGCAGTCGAAGACCACTTCCCAGATGAACATCTGTTCGCTGTTACTATCAAAACACCGTGGTATGCTGATATAGAAAATTATTTGGCAATAGGTAAATTACCTAAACATCTATCTCTTAATGAACGAAAACAGATAATACAGCGTAGTACCCAATTCTCTTCGATTGGGGTCTACCTATTTCACACAGGGGCAGATATGCAAATAAGAATATGTGTCCAGGAGGACGAGGTATTTGATATTTTTAAAGCATGCCATGATGGGAAATGTGACGGGCATTTTTCAAATCGTAGAATTGCCCATAAATTTTTACGAACAGGCTATTATTGGCCTACCATCTTTAAATATGCCAAAAAAATTGTGCAGGCCTGTGATATCTACCAAAGGGCAGGTCGCCTTGGGCAGTCTGATGAAATGCCTTTGAACCCTCAACTAGTGATTGAACCATTTGAATGTTGGGTGCTTGATTTTGTTGGCCCTATTAGCCCTCCCTCAAACCAAAAAACATATATCCTAGTTGCAACCGAGTATGTCACTAAGTGGGTCGAAGCAGAGCCACTTTCAAAAGCTACAGAGGACTCTGTAATACAGTTTATTTTCCAAATCTTTGTGTGATATGGCCTCCCAAGGGACATAATCACATATGGAGGACCACAGTTTGTAGGTAATAAATTAGCTAAAACACTACAAAATTACCACATTCAGCACAAGATTACAACTCCATACCACCCACAGGCCAATGGCTAAGTAGAGAGCATGAACAAAGTAATTGAATCTATATTGACAAAAATTGTTGCCTCACACAAACGAGATTGGGCCTACAGATTGCCAGAAGCATTGTGGGCATACCGAACAACGTGGAGACCCACTACGGGATATTCACCATATCAATTGGTATTTGGAAAAGAACCCATCTTTCCAATAGAATTTCAAATTCAGACATTAAGAAGAGCTCAAAAGGTGGGTCTAGATCTAAATGAAGCCCAGGCTAAAATACTGCAGCAAATTAATAAGTTAGATGAAATTAGGCTCTCTTCTCTTCAACACACAGCGTTAATCCAACAACAGAGAGAAAAATGGCATGACGCCCTTATCAAAGAAAATATCTTCCACGAAGGAGACTGGGCACTCCTATATGATTCTAGGTTTCAGGATTTTCCAGGGAAACTCCAGACACGATGGCTCGGACCCTATGAAATACAAAAAGTGCATAATAATGGCACTATTAAATTAGCTACAATTGATGGATCTGGGCATTCCTTTAAGGTAAACGGTCATCGAGTACGATTGTATCATAAACCGCTTACCCGGGAATCCTTTTACCAACAGTTACGGGAAGATTCTACCATGAAATTTCTGGTTGAAGGGGATAACTCCTCCTCGGCACCAGTTTATTAAAATGATTTCTTTTTTTAAATTTTGTACATAAATATTTTTCATTTATTTGATTGTTTGCTTTAAGGAATTCGTTTTTTTTTTTTTTTTCTAAGTTAGAGTAATCTATTAACAGTGGAAAATATGGTACATCTGGCCAAGGCCATAACAGTGCCTACTGGGAGGCAATTTTAACTGACAGAGACTAGTTTTTGGCTGCCCAACAGGAGGGAAACCAGCCTGAGGAGCAATCAACTGAAAAAATCCCACGCAGGGGATCGAACTGGAATGTCTTTGACTTAACACTAGGAGCATAGACATTTCGTAGCTGTAGCACTGGACTCTAACAGTATTGGACCGCTGTAAAGACTGAGACTGGACATTGACGAAAAATGGTCCAGAGTTGAAGGAAACATTAAAACAACCAAACATTCCCTCAGAGAGGGCAGAGAAAAAACAAAAAAGACAAGAGAAGAGGGCCGAGTTACTCATCCGGCGCAACTTCCTCGATCCTGCAACCGTATTCTTCTGGATCGCCTTGATCATGGGAGAGGTCAGCGGTGTTGTGGACAACTGGAGGAGTTGCTTCGACATGTGCCTGAACGCGCCCAGAGTCAACCTGCAAAGACTCCCTGTTCTCAGAAGGCTGACCCCTCAAATCCTGCTGCACCGCTTCCAAATGTGCGTTGTTGTCCGGAGCATTCTCGTCTGGCAGAATCTCAGGCAGGGGCTCCTCCAGGAAGACTACAGAGATAGCCACGGTTACTCGTGGTCTATTGAGAGCACAGTCGAACGAGAAGAGGGCCGTGTGGGACTGACCCGGCAAGGCATCACCAGAAGGCGAGTCAAGCCGTTGACCAGAACGAATCAAGCGCCCACGAAAGAGACGAGGGAGGCTGCCAGAGGGCGCAGAAGAATCTGACGGAGAAGAGGAATTGGATGGAGAACGCCTTCTGGCCGAACGAGAGGACCCTCTCCGGCACCGCATCCTCTGCCTAAGCCTTGGCATATTTGCAACTATACAGGAGCTGGAGTGCTGTAGCGACTGAGTATTGACGGGGTTCCGCTCAGGAGGAGTGCCCAGAACCACTGTTGCAGACAAGCAAGAACCTGCAATTGAAATGTGAAAACTGTCAGCGGGCACCAAACAACAGGTATGGCGACTGCGCTTCCCAATGGTGGTGCGAACTCTGGCTCTGTCCTGAGCAGGATTACACCACGAATGCATTGGCGTAGGGGCGGGCGGCTCCATGGCATATAAAAATATGTTCCTGCAACCATCCAACCTCCGCATTGAATGACCAAGCCTGAAAATCTTATGTGAAATGCGGTTGCAGCAGTCGAGGCTGCCTCGAATACCAGTTTGTATGATGAGAATCGACTCCATATCAACGCCATTAAGATCAAACGCGGGCATTAACTGCGATCAGGTGGGCGCCAAGGTTCCGTGAGGGATGGCATGTGGCCTCCCGTCTGAATGCCTTGCATCCCATCGCTCCCACTATCGACACTTGCACCCGCATCCAGGGTAAGGAATTCGTTTTTTAAAACCTCTGTTTATTTCGTTTATTTTCAGTTTTCGTTGTTTGTTTCATGGAATTTTGTTTTTTTTCAAAAACTCTGTTTATTTTTCTTGTTTTGAGTTTTTTTGTTCCTTTCTAAAGGAACATCACTTCTGTTGTTCCTTTCGAAAGGAACAGCAGTTCCACAGAGTGTTTTTCACTGTTCCTTTCGGAAGGAACAACAATTTCGCAGATTGTTTTTGCTGTTCTTTTTAAAGGAACAACACCTTTTGAGTGGATTGTTTTTTTGTTTTAGATTAGCATTTTGAGAATTTCTAATGACTCTTCTAAAGGAAAACATATTATTCATATACAATCATACAAATTCAAGATTACTGTAATCATCAAATCAAAAGAAATCGTCATTTTTAAGAAAATTGTTTAGTAATGATAAGAAAAAGGGAAAAGGGACATGATCAATAACATGATTTTGTTGTTTTACTACCACTGAATTAATCTGATCGATTATCTTTATCATGTTGGTTCTTCCCATATGTTATAAATTTCTTTTATTTTTATTTATGGAGTAGGAATAAGGGTATATTCTTTTCTATTGAGATGTTCAAACTTCTTCCACCATCCCTACTCTTAAGGAGTGTTGAGCCATCCTTTATGAATAACTAGGAAAGTGCTATATGAAAAAGAAAAATATTTACATGTTTCACTAATAATTTTATGATTTTTCAGATGGAGGATAGGGGGTCTCATCAAGATCCAACCTACCATGATCATAAGGAAGGCAGTGAAGTGGAATTCCCATCATGGCCACCAAACCAGGAATATGGTCCAATGGACAATTGAAAAAATTAAGAAATCCTTGGAACAGGAGGTCTCATCACGAACCAGCCTGCCCACTTTTCACTTCTTCCCGATGAATGGAATTTTGATTCATCTGGTCACCAAGCCAGCACAATGGCCTCCATTATGACATTTAACAAGCACTTCCTCAGCATAAATAAAGGACAATGGTTCCAAGGGTGAGAAAGCAACTCTGTCAAGGTTATGGACACCTGTGGGCAACAAAGCTCTGCTGATGGTATTGGAGTCACATTTATACACATCAATAGTCATATTTAACCCTTTTTTCTATATCTCTATTTAAATATCAAATGAAAGTATGAATCCTTAACCTTCGATTTAGAACCTATTATACATGAAAATCATTACAAGTCGATCATATTAGTTTGAAGTGGTAAATAACGCATTTGTACTTATGTTTATCTTAAGTTGTCCCTTCTCCTCATATTTGAATCATTAAAAAATGATTTTATATCTATTACTGATTAATCACACGCATTGATTTCAGTAATTTCTATAATTTGATTGAATGTATAATAATTATGCCTACTTTTTCCTGTTGTACTACTGTTGTGCCACACTTGCCTCTCTCAATTGACGGTCGAGGACGACCTATCATCTATCAGGGGGGGCGTGGATGTCTGCATGAAGATCAAATCCCGATATTTCTTTACCTATATGCGAACCAAATCCCTGCATTTTAGGGAATAACAAAAATTTAACGACATTATTCCAATTTACCGTGCAGAGATGGATGGCATGGAAGCGACCTTGTATCCTCATAATTTCATCTCAAAGCTAAGATGGATGGCATGGAAGCTAAGATGGATGACATGAAAGACAACATGGAAAACAACATGAAAAACATGAAGAATGATCTAAAAGCAGACATCGAAGGTTTGACCAAGTTGATACAAGAAATGTTTCCTAATGGTGAAAAGATAGTAGAAGAACCTCATGATGAGAACAAAATAAATGTTAATCGCGATTTCATAAACTCTAATGTTGGCGGGAAGAACCACCATATTCCAAAAATGGATATGAGGAAGTTTGATGGAAAGGATCCTGTAACATGGATACTATAGATGGAGCACTATTTTGATCTCCATAATGTGCAAAACACACAAAAGGTACGCATTGCAACTTTACATTTAGAACAAAATACATTTGTATGGTATCGATGGCTTTGCTCCCATAAAAAATTGTCACTTGGTCAATTTTTACGGAGGAAATGATAGCACATTATGAGGATACGAAGAGCAACACCTTCTTTAGCCAATTGATAAATCTCAAACAAAAGGGTTTAGTGGGGCAGCACATTGAGGACTTCCAAAAATTGAATATAAGGGTAACTGATATTCCAGAGGAACACAAGATTGATCTCTTCATATGCACTTTAAAGGATAACATTCAACATGAAGTTCGCGTTCTGGAACCTGATTCATTGGAGAAGGCATTCAGGTTGGCAAGAAAAGTTGAATGTAAAATTATGGCAACAAGGAAGCCTACCACTCAATTCTATAAAGAAGAAAGTGTGGCTACGCCTAGATTTCCACAACCTACAAGGTTGACACCACAACAATTGGAAGAAAAAAGAGCAAAAGGGCTTTGCTACAGTTGTGATAGAAAATACACTAAAAGTCATAAGTGTGCTGAGAAGAAATTATTTTACATAGATTGTGAAGAGGAAGAAGAAAATGAACAAGAAGAGGATATACACCAGGAACCAGCCCTAGAAGAGGAAGAAATGAATCCGACCATATCGTGTAATGCACTGGCAGGAATTACCACTCCTCAAACTCTCAAGATAGTAGGACAAATCAAGAAGAAAAAGGTAATAGTTTTGATTGATTCAGGTAGCACCCATAATTTTATTCATTGTAAGGTAGCCAAGGAATTAAATTGTTTCCTATACCCAACACCAGAATGTCAAGTGATGGTTGCAAATGGAGGAACTATAAATTGCTCTGGAAAATGCCATAATATCAAGCTAACCATGGGGGTACAACAATAACAATAAGTGGGGCTACACTAACATAATAATGGACTACACTATTAATATAGGGACTTAACATGCCCCTCTCCTTCAAACAAGTGTTGTCCTCAACGCTTGATTATTTCTTGATGCTTTTGTATAAAATTCTCATCCTCCCATGTGGAATCTTTTACAGGAAATTTCTTCCACTTTCTGAGATACTCTGAAATTGATCGTACTTGTATAGTTCTTTTTTATGTGACCGCTTCAAAACTTCTTTCGATGTGATGTTGATATTCCTGTTGTTTCATTAGATTCTGCACCAAAGTTAGGTTATCCTTTGAGAGTTGGAGAACTTGTTGTTGGTGCTCGATGTCATCTTCCACCAATTTATCATCCATATTAGCTATTATTTTATCCTTCAAACCATCCAACTTAGCCTCCATTTCTTCTTTTAAACCATCTATGTCAGCTTCGGTTGCTCTTCGTAAGATCGAAATTTGTTGCACTTGGTACCGTAATTTTGATATCTCATACTGCAATTCTTCCACTTCATGCATCATAGTATAGATTTTTTAGGGATTAATGGGTGTTGAATTATTTTTAGGAGGCATTTTAGAATGAAATACTAAAATATATGCTCAATAGGCCCTTGGAATCACTTCAAACTGATTTTTCAAACAAGATTTATGCAACTCGAGAAAAACAATACACACCTTTTACTTGCTTTTTAGGAGCTCGATATTGGAATTGGATTATCTCTGTGATTGTGACTCGTCAATATCTAAAATTCATAAATGAAATATCCCTCTGAATTATCTTTTGAATGCCATAGGTTTGACCTGATTTGGATTCTCCAAGACAAATTTGTGTCCAATCTCCCACAATGACCTAATTATGGACTGGTTCAGTAGAGCGAACTTGTATGACTTGCCACGTGTCATTGTTTTTTCTTTTGTCTCTGAAATTGATAGCCAAGAAACTAAATTCCATGTACTTGCAACCACTTTTAACAGCACTCCAATCCAATGCCCAGAGAGAGAGTTATTGAAATTTTCCCCCGATCACCTCTTTGAGATGAAATTCAGGAGCCTGAAAAAACACTACCTTCCACAGATCATATCTCCAAAAATATTGTGAACCAAGCTCTGAAATTTTTTGATGAATTTCCTTAGGATTTCAGCTTCGCACCATACAAATTTCAGACTTTTAACCTTCGTAAAAAAAAAAATTATAGCGAAAATTCCACGATTACATGTTTAGGATCCTGAAAAAAGACCTAACTTCCACAGATGATATCTCCGTAAATATTGCGAACCAGGCTCTGAAATTTGTAGACAAGCTTCCTCAGGATTTCGGCTTCGCACCCTAAAAATTTTAGCTTCTGAAACTTCGTAGAAAACAATTTATAGAGAAAATGCCACAATGACCTGTTTGGAGTAGCGAAACCCTAGAATCCAAATCTCTGATACCAAATGTTGTGTAACCAGCTCCAAAAATAGAATAAAAGAGATATCAACACCTTGTAAATGAGCCACTTCGAGGGGGAAACCTCCAATACATTACATAAATGAAAAATTCTTGGATGATACAAATGAACAAAACCTCCTTCTATATATAGGAGTCCATGGGGCCACAATATAATCCTAGTGGGGCCATAATGTAATCCTAGCCGACCTAACAATAATAATGTAAGGGCACAATAATAAAAATATGGGGGTTACAGGGGTACAACAATAACAATAATTGGGGCTACACTAACATAATAAGGGAATACACTATTAATATAGGGACTTAACAGCTGGTCTCTTCGATCAGTTCAATAAGAACCCTAGCGGGTTAGCTTCTACCCTGAGAGGCATGAACAAGAAAAAGAGAACACCGAAGTAATATCCCAACTTGGAAGCCCTCAAGAGATTGCAGAGTCAACCGAGCGTATGATTCCTGAAGAATTTAGCCAAGGGCATATGAATGTGGAAGAAGAACCCCAAGTAGAAGACCAAGAAGAGAACTTAATTGAAGGCATGGCTGATATGGACCAAAACCTTGCCGAGCAAACAAGTTCAGATAAAGGAACAACTGTTTCATTAAAGAAAAGGAGGAAAGTAACTGAGATTGAAAAGCTTCGCAGGGAACGAATGAAGCTTCATAAACTCGTAGAACAACTTAGGCAAACCATTAGGGTTCTGAGAATGAAACAAATGTCTAAGCGAGCCCCCAAGAGAAGAAGTATAGTTACCAAGCGAATTTCAAAAAAGAGAAAAGTGACCACTAATAGGAACCCCCAAGTTGCAGAAGCCATGCCTGAGCCTAATTATGGAGATACGGAATAACAAACAGCTGTTCCAACCCAAGCTATTCCAGAGGGACCCGTTTCAAGCAAAAACATGCAAGCTAGTAGTCAGCATACTTTTAGTGACCCGACACTAGCCAAACTCCAAGAGGAGTTGGCACGGGATCGAATAGAAAGGAAGAGGTTGGAAGAAGACACTATCCCAAGGAAGAGATATCAGGAGTTGCAGCAATAGATGAAATTTATCCATGAAGCAGAAGAAGAAGCTCATGAAAAGTGTCGAAAAGCAGAGAAAAAGGTTGACAAGGTAATGAACCAATTAAAACTAGCCTACAATCAAATGGACACTCTCTGCTCATTGTACACTGATGTCTTAGCCTGTAGATGCCCCGCCAAAAACTATGCTTTGTTTTTACTAGAAAGATATTTACAGCTAAATATTAAGGCAGTTAGGGTAGGGAAATCCATAGAGCTAAAAACCATAGATGACTTTGTATCATACTGCAAACTTTATGGGATCAAAGTACAGTGCCTTTTGTGTGAATTTTATTTGCATAATCTAATACTTGAAAATGATTGTGAGTCAAACCCTAGCCCTTTTGTGGGAGATGTTCAATATCAAGAATTCATTTCCTTTTCTGTAAATCAATTAAAATGGCTTAAAGCCTATAATGCTTTTCAAAGGTAGGAAAATGAATTAGATTTGTGGCTCAGGAGTGAACCTCAGAACCCACTTCAATTTTGGGCTAGGCAGAAAAGTTTGATGACCAAGGAAGGCATTATCCAAGCATTGGGGCCTTTCCACAAATTGATTATCTTAAATGGGGCAGATTATTTCTTACCCATTAGGAACCAAGCTTATATAGCAGCTAAGGTCCGGTGGAGAATCTCCAATCAAAATGTGAAAAATAGGAAACCATTTAATTATAGAAACTTTGGGCTAGCTACAGACCGCTTGATTTCCTATAGTAATATCATTTTAAAAGAAGGACCATTCTGGCTAGGATGTAGGTTCTCAAGCCCTATTGCATGGCATCCTGCTTCAGACTACAAAGCCATTTATGAACTCCCCGAAGGACAGACAGAGCATGTTTTTGAGGAAATAGCTGCACTGCATGGTTTTAGGCCTTTTGATGACAAACCTTATCCGGCTTATTCTTTGACTACTCTCCATCTGAACTATAGTTTTCATGAGGACATGAAAAATATTAAGCAGGGGGGTATGTTGGGCAGTGAAAAAGGTTATGAAATTACTGTGTATCTTCTCATTCTTTTACTATAGACATACTCCTTTTTACCTTGGGAAGGTAATTTATTATAAGAATTATGATAGAATTGGAAAGGTTTATGTTTATTGTAAAAAGATGACTAAAGATTGCTTTTTGATTGATAAAACAGGAATTAGACGAAGTGAATAGTTGTACGAAAGATGAGGCTGAGATCAATGTAACTGCTGCTCCATCAGCACTAAACCACATCTAGCCAAAGGCAAGGAGATCCGAATGAATTTCCAAGAAAAGGCAGGGAACAACTCGGCTTCGGTCAAAGTAAACAAGATGATAACTAAATGAAGGGGAGCGAATCCCTCAAGATCCTTTGATCCCGAGGGATCGTTGTTCAAACTCATCTTATTCCTTGTCTTGTCCGTCAGGGTCTGATATATAAAGCAATGACCTTTAGTGATCAGGGAGTTAGTTAGTTGGTCGAAAGTTCTTATATTCAAATATTTCCTCTGTAATATTATGTTTATTGACTCTTGGCTTTGAGAGAATAGTCTCTGTAATACTTTGTGTTCAATTAATATCAAACACGTGTTTCGTTTCATCTCTTAATTTCTGAAGTAGCCCAGCAGTATTTCACTGGTGCTAAGGGCCTGGCTCTGGTGGAATTACCTTGTTGTTTGTATTCTTAATCTTTGCTTATTGTTGTGTGAAGTTGTGTTTAATGTTTATTTTGATTACAGAGTTGATTGACTGCTGTTAGATTGAATACAGATTCATTAACGAATTGCATTGCTATTTTATCCCTTGCAAGAAGTACGTTCGTTATTCATTTATCTTGCTATTGTTATAAAAGCTTTGCTGTTCTATATTCGATTCTAATTATTGTTCTATTGGTTTATGATTTGTTATAATTAATAGTTGTGTAGTATTGGATGTTGATAGGTTTGGAGTGTGGAGATTAGTTGCTTGATTGCGTTAGAATTATAATTTCTGTTCAATTCATGTTGTTGTTCCATTTCTGTTTATTATTTATTTCTGATTTATAGCTTCAGCTTAGTAAATAGATTGGTTATAGTTGCTATGAATGCATAGGAATTACGAGTTGTTGTTCCTTTCTAGCCTTTGCAGTTCCTTTTAGTTATCTTTATCAGCAAGTAGTTCGAGCTTGATTTCATTTCTATTGCTTTAAGAAAAAGACCAGCAACTGTAGAGAACACTGGTTACTGCTTCCAAGTTCCCAGATTGGTTATCTTGCCTTAGCGTGATTTTAGTTGCATCTATTTCTAAGGGGAGTTACTGCTACTATATCCCTGATCGATGGTTTGTAGATTGATGTAGTTAAGCTTTCAGAGCATTTCCATTTATGTTATTGTAATTAGATTTCTTTACAAGCATCTATTTACTCTTGTATTTAGCATTCTATACTACATCTTCATAGCATTACTCTTAGTTAATTGCAGCCTCAGACAGAGTACACTCTTGAAATAAAAAGTCGCTCCTGGATTGATGATTAATGTAGGCTAATTAGATGTTCAAAAGATACTTTTATGAACAAAAATTTTTGCGCCGCTGTCGAGGAGAGTGTATGCTATTTCAAAAGAGTGATTGATGCAGCAACATTTTCTTCGCTGCGAAGAATTTGGTATTAAAGATGGAAGGTAAGAACTCAAGCAAGACTGGCAAGAACACATGCTGTCACTCGCTTCAATAAAGAAAATTAGGCAAGCTTCTTTCTTTAGGTAGGAATGAAGGTTTGTTTTCTTGAATGAATATACCAACTAAGCAACAGATTAATGTAGGCTAATTAGGTGTTCAAAATATACCTTTTTATGACCCAACAGTCTTCAGGGACCTTTTGAGTTTAATTCAGTATCTTCTGTTGTCTTTCTTTGTTCATCATTATCTTGGTTCTCAGCTTCATGATCATCTGGAGGATTGGTTCAACTTGTGCTTCTTGTTCTGTTTGGTAGATCTTCATCGAATATTACATCAATTCTTTCCACAATTTTGTGCAGTCTTTTGTTGTAGCACCTATAACCCTTACTCTTGGATGCATATCCCAAAAATATTCCTTCATCGGCTCTTGCATCAAACTTCCCCAGTTTTTCATCATTATTTTTTATGAAAAACTTGCTTCCAAAAAATCTAAAGTGCTTGATTGATGTTGGTTTCCCATGCCATAATTCGTAAGGAGTCTTGTCACAATTTGGTCATAGATGAGCTTTGTTAAGAATGTGAACAGTGGTGTGTACTGCTTCTGCCCAGTTGGTTTGGGGAATGTTACTTTCTTGCATCATGGCTCTGGCAATTTGTTGTACTGACCTGTTTTGCCTCTCTGCCACTCCATTCTGTTGAGGTGTACCTGCAATTGTAAACTATTGTTTTATCCCATGTTCATTCCATAGGTCTGCAAAATAATAGTTTGTGAATTCACCTCCTCTATCTGGTCTAGTGCATTTTAGCTTGCATCCTGTTTGATTTTCTGCCAATGCCTTGAATATCTTGAATTTCTCAAGCACTTCAGATTTATATTTGAGAAATGCCACCCACGTCAATCTGGTAAAATCATCTAAACTCAGCATGAAATAAGATTCTCCACCTGGTGCATTAGTTCTTGTAGGGCCACATAGGTCGATGTGTACAAGCTTAAGTGGCCTACTTGTAGATAGTTTATCTTTAGCCTTGAAATATGTGTGGGTCTGCTTGCCTAGTGGGCAGGATTTACATGTATGGTATTTGGAGGCCTCTTTATTGCAGGCATATCTATGATTTCATTCTTCTTGCTCAGTCTAATGATGTGGTCAAAGTTTAGATGTCCCAATATTCTATGCCATAACCATGATTCGTCAAGTTTACTTGTGTGGCACGCTTCATTCTCTTCCTCCACTATATAGACATTACTTTCTGTTCGAACACCTTTGATTAAGGTCTTTCCTGTGGTGCTAGATCTTACTTCACAATATTGGGCTCTGAAAAGGACCTCACAGCCTTTATCACAGATTTGACTAACGCTTAGCAGATTGGCTTTCAGCCCATCCACAAATAGTACATCTTGAGCCTCTCCTCTTCCATTATTCAGACTAACTGAGCCTTTTCCTTTGATTTTCCCTGCTTTATCATTGCCGAATGTTACATTTCCAGATTTCTTTTCATCAAAGGTTACAAACTTGCTTTGATCTCTAGTCATATGCTGAGCATCCACTGTCCATGTACCATTGGCTTTTCTGATGTTGAGCTATTAGAGCCAGGTCACACAAATTCAACTTCTTTTTCCACTGCATGTGACTATTTTTTTGGTACCTTTCCTAGGAATATGGAACACAGTCTTTGAGAGGACATTTGTGAGACTTGTGTCTGATCTGATGGAAGAAAAAGAATTTGATTATATTTCTGAATGGATTATGTATACGAGTGAATTCTCCATTGTTCATAAATCTCCTTGAGTTTTCATACATCAGTCTTTGTCCATACGTTTTGCACTCCATGGCTTTATGACCGAACCCCTTACAATAAAAAAAATACCCATGGAAGTAGTATCTATCTCTAGCAGAGAGAGTTATTTGAGGTAATCTTTTCGCTTGTTGCATCTTTTGCTGGTTGAACTGAACTTGCTTTATATTACAGTATGCCAGGATATGTCCAGGTCTATGGCAGGGGAAGCAAGTGAAACTCATCACAATAAGAAGAAACCTCTTTTGACAACTTCCAAATTTGATCAATTCATCCTTGGGAGCATATGAGTCTTTTACAGTTGAATGTATCTTCATTTCTTTCATTGTCACTTGAGGTTGTTGCTTGTTTCTGTTTGATTCGTTATATATCATGTTCTTGTCGGTTTCTAATTCTGTGGATTTCCTCTTTCGAGCTTCACAGTCGTTTACTTCTTTTACAAAAATGATATTCTTGTTATTTTCTACCTTGGATTTGCTGGTTTCTCCTTCGTAATCTATCTCAGCCTTTATGAGAGGAGATCTTTGAGAATTTAGCATTTTATCCAACTGTTCAAAGCTTGTCATTTGTGGAGTGTTCATTGATAATTCCCTTTGGGCGTTTTCAAATTTCTTTCTTAGGCATACTATTTCTTCTTCCAATTTCTCATGCTTCTTAATTTTATCCTTAATTTGCTTTGGTAGAATGTCTTCCACCTTCTTAGCTTCTTCAAGTTCTACATTCAACTGAATGAGGTCTTCCAAATTTGGTTCTTCTTTTACATATTTCAGGAGAATGTCTTTCTGTTTTTTGAACTTGAGTTTAAGTCTTTCTATTTCCTCCAGGGAACTTCTTAGCTCCCCCTCAAGATCTACCTCACCTTCTTCCTCATATTCTAGAAAGAATCCTTTAGAATCTTCCTTGTCCATCAACACAAATTCAGAGGCTCCTTCTTCATTTGAGGATTCATCTAAGTTTTCATATGCACTGGTATCTTGCTGAGCATAAAATTATTTTCTATTGAATCTCTTTCCTTTCTGCCAGTTATTTGTTTTGGTTTTCTCTATCTCTTGTGTTTGATTTTTTGTTTTCTTATGAAGACACTTCGATGCATAGTGCCAAAATCTTCCACAGTTAAAGAATTTAAATGGAAGTTTACCTTTATACTTGCCTGAGCCTCTATCCAATCTTCTAACAAAATTGGTCTCTTCTTCATCAAAGCAGGAGCATGTATCTTCCTTTTCTTCTTTTCACTTCTCTGCCTTAAAGGTTGCCTCCCTCACATTTGACTTCCTCTATGGAAGTCTCATCTCATAGGTCGTCAAGTTTCCAAGCAATTGGTTCATGGTCAATGTTTCCCAGTCAATTGTTTCTTCTATGGAAAAAACCTTAGGGTTAAACCTGGATGGTAAAGATCTCAATATATTTTCAACAATTACACATTCTCTAATGGTTTCTCCTAGAGATTTCATGTTATTCACAATTTCTGCAACCCTTAAGAAGAAGCTGGCAACATCTTCCTCTTCATTCATTTTTGTATTTTCAAACTGAGCTCTATAAACTTACAGTTTGGTTGCCTTCACCTTTTTATCTCCCTCATGGATACTTTCCAAAGTAACCCAAATTCCTTTGGCAGTCTCACAATGCATTACCTTGATAAATTTAGACTCACACAGACCGCTCAAAAGTGCATTCATGGCTTTTGCATTGGCTATGAAATTTTGGCTGGCATCTTTCTCTGTGTTAGAATCCTTTGGGGCATATCCTGATTCCATAGCAGCCCAAGCTTCAATTCCTAGAGACATTATGTACGCCCTCATTCTAATTTTCCAAAAGGCATAGTTTGTCCCTGTAAACAATGGGGATTTATTTGTTAAACACCCTTCTTGACTAGCCATGTTGGGGACCTGTGATCTCCTTCCAATTGTTAAATTGATAAAGAAGGAACGTAGCTCTGATACCAATTGTTGAACCCCTTAGTTAAACTGAGAGGGGGGGTGGGGGGGTGAATCATTTTAATGCATTCAATGACTTTTAAACTTTCTTTTATACTTGTTTACAACTTCATTTCTTTATCAGCTTAATGTACAATGTAACAAAAAACTTAATAAGTGAGAAGCAGGTATAAAGCAGATTAAATACAAAATATCGACACATAATTATCATGCACATAGATAACAGATATAAGTGGAAACTCATAAGGGAGAAAACAACATATTATTATTGTTGTGATGCAAAGGCAACTCCCTCACTGTTATGCAGGTAAACCCTCTCTGCGGACAGAGATGATCCCTCTAGCCCTAGGGCGATCCTCTAGCCCTAAAGTGAGTCTAGTAACACGATATTAAGCTAGAGTGAAGGTTCCTAACTAATGAATGAAAAAAAGCGAGGTAGATCAACCTCACTCCGGAGTCCAACGCCGTTGTCGTGGCTGCCGTGGTGGCCTCTTAATTCCTTTTTCAACAAAGTCACGATCCTTCTATTGGAAATGTTTTCATTGATGGCAAAGGAGGTAGCAGATGCAGAGACAGGAACAGTTACAAGGAGACAAAGACAGACAATGGAGGCAGCAAAGAGGAAATGAATATAAAGGAGAAAGGCAAAGGCAGAGGAAGCAAATACAGAGACAGAGCCGTTATCACAGCAGTAGAAGCAGAGGCAGAGTGACAGAAGCGGCAGAGGCAGAGCCACAGCTGTTATTGTAGAGAAACCCCTGTTATTCCAAGAATATGTATATATATATATAAATTCCGAGAATCTTTTATACAGCTGGGCGTTACACATAATATAAATTAATTTCCGGACTTTATATTCAAATGCTCTTTATTTAGTTGAAGAACTCGACTTCTGGTCGATGCTGTGTTTTAAAATTGTACATTGTAGTGAGCTCTGTGTCAAAGAAATCGAATCTCACTAACCCATGTATAAGAACCATAATCATGAATGGAGGCGGAACCAAAACAAGGGTTGTATATATGGTAGAACTGTGCGTCAATAGTGATTTCGAATCATAATAATACATTGAAAGTAAGCAATTTTTTAAATAATAAAGACAGATGGAACCATGAGTGGGGAAGTGGAACCATGACCCGATGAACAGTAACAATGGTTTGGAGCGAACGATGGATTTCATCGCACCACTATTATACGGCAGGCGGTATTTTGGAGTTTCGCAGCGATTCCATTGATTGATCGACGTGTGTCCCTGGATGAACAGTAAAACCACCGTTTAATTTGCGCCATCGCGCATTAACTATCGACCAGAGACGCCGAGCAAAATTGACACGAGCCGTTGATCTGGAAGAGGGCCATCGGACGGTGATCGTGCGTCGGACTTGCCCAAAGTTTAACCAAGGTGCGCGAATGATAGTCCAGATGTGACACGCCATCTTTCACGCAAGTTGCCCGTGCGATATCCGTTGGATCGGGCAATGCAATGACAACCGTCGGATGGGCGCATGAGTTAACAAAGGTACGGTCTATGCATTCACGATTGTACTGTGGGCCTGGGGCGGAGATATATACAATGAATTTGGTTTATATTAATGATGTTTATTAAAGTTCGACGAGTTATTAACATACGGTGGAAGACTAAGGTTTCTAATTAATAAAAGATTTCCAATTATCTTTGGACTCCGTTGTAATGGTTCCAATATTAAAGAAAGCGTAATATATGTGTGGATATATTATGTATAATGACTGTATATGTGAAGTGGCGGAACATGGAATTTGTGAATATGGTTTAATACGCCGAGGGTCAATTATTATGTTGCGTAGAATGGTTGTAAATGCAGAATTAGTGCATATGTACACATAAGAGATTGTTGGGTTATAACTATAGAGGAGTATTGAATTAATATCGCAATTCTCTGAATTGAGATATTAAAATAACCCAGACTTGATTATATAAATTGCCAGCGTGGAATTAAAGAGAAGTGTGAGATTGCCCGGATTGGGAAATGATTGGGCATAAAACTTGAATGCAATTATGGAAAAGGAAAAAGAAGAGGAGAGCATGCAGAGATACACAGAGATTACAGGTTTGACAAGAATATGTACAGGAATGAGTTGGACAGGAGAATAAGCACAGAAAACAGGGAATATGCAGATGACAATGAACAAAGAGTATGCAGAACAGGTTCTTAACAGCAGCAGGAAAAGACAAATCCATAAAAGGAGTCGAGTAAAATTGAAATATGTAATTAAAAATGTGAATGTAAATGTTGTAATTAATTTTTTATTGTTTGTGATGCAAAGGCAAGTATCCTAAGGAAAATTCAAAATCCCACTGTAGCATGAAATTTTGTACATATTTTTATGATTTTAAATTGAGTTGGATAAAGAAATGAGGAGGCAGAAGACCAAGGGGTATGACCATCCATTTCGAATTCCTAGAGGAAAACAAACAGTCATCAAGAAATTTCTATAAGTAATATCAACTTGATATGCAAAAAGGGAGAGGTGTGAGAGAGAGAGAAAATATAGAGAATGCAGAATATAGAAGAATAAAACATAGAAGATTAAGAGAAGAAGAGCAGATACAGAAAAGAGTTGATATCTGGAGTAAATCAGCAAAAATTTAGTTTGATAAGTTGAGGAAGTTGGAGCTTCCCTATCAAGTTGCAGCTTGATAGCTATCAGTTGTAGCTGACTGAGGTTGAAGCCTCCTGTAGGTTGGTGCCTACAGAAAATTGAAGGGAGTTGGTGCTTCCTTGCAAGTTGTAGCTTGCAGAATTGAGGTTGGAGCCTCCTGTATGTTGGTGCCTGCAGAAAAATAGTGGTGAGAGGGTGTTGGAGCTTGCCTTTGCATCACAACAATAATAAGATGTGGTTTTCTCCCTTTATGGGTTTCCACTTATATCTGGTGTCTCTGTGCATAATATGTATGTATTGATCTAATATGTATCATATGCTTAATACCTGCTGCTCTGATATTAAGTCTACTGCTATATTATACTAACACTTGCTGCTTACATTCTAAGATTCCTCACACATTAAATTGGATATGAAATGAAAGTGTAAATAAGTTTAATAAAAAGTTCTAAAAGATCAGGAATGTGTTAAACTGATTCACCCCCCCCCCCCCTCTCATTTTAACTAAAGGTTCAACACCTTCCACAACGATGCTTGGATACCTGCACAAAGATCAGAAAACAAGAGCAGCATACGAAACAATGATCTCATTCATAATTAATTACTAACCAATAAAGGAGGGTTAAGCACATTGCATCAAATAAAACACATTAACGCAAGACGGGAACCAAACAATAGTCATGTATATGTATTAATAGAAGAAAAAGTTACAACCGGAGCCTTAATGTCGCAGCCTCCTTCAGCGAGGTTCAGTCGAAGCGCGTCTCGTTGAATCGTTAGGGAATTTGGATGGGATGAAGACACAAGTCTAAGCTCTCTCAATGAGGGTCTCTTCCGTTCTATCTTTTCTAACCAAATGTACAAAAATCTCTTCAGCGTTTCAACTACAATATGTTCAGTTCATCTAGCACATCAATGGAAGATGGTTGTATTTATAGAGGGAGAAGAGGAGGTTGGGATCCCTACAATAGTGGAAGGGAGGCCTTATCCCTTGGGAGGTTTCCCCAAAAGGTGGAAACAAGAGGCCAAAAAAAGAAGGCCATGGTTATTCAGTCGAACCACTCCAGGTGACTTGCCCATGAAGTTTGTTATGATGGAAACTTCGCCTCTATTTTTAAAAAACATTCCATAAACAGGTTGGCACGAGTAGCTAACTAGGACAAAGCGCCAATGGGCACAGGACCCAGTGTTAATTTCCCGATCGGTGCGATGACATAACGGTCTACTAGCGCCAAGGCAAAAAAAGGTGTTTATGATGGTCTGTTCAGGAATTTGTCAACAGAAGGAATGTTATACTCATGGCAAGGGATGAAATGATGGTCTTTGCAAGGCATGACACTTTATTTTGGTCACAGAAATGAGCCTCCAATGTTCAGGATGGGGATTGCAGGGACAGTGACAAAATGATGTGTAACATATGCCCCCTAAAGCATGAGGTCCAAGAGAGAGGAACGGGTGAAATGATTTACGAGAACGCGTTTGAACCAAACACCGTTGTCGGAAGACCTGCAATTTAAAGACAACTAATATCCCTGATACATGAACATGTGGCATGGGCGCAGCCATGCATAATAGAGTACATATATAAATTGAGATCCAAGGTATGGACGCAGCCATCCAACAATAAGAATCAACAAGTAGACTCGGGTATAGTCGCAGCCATATAATCAAAATATTCATGCAATAAGTCATGATAAAGTACAATATCCCGCAGCGTGGATCTTATCAGACAAAACCCAGGGTCTTCCGCTCCATCTCAACCAGAATAAATACAAATTAAAGCATGCAAATATGTAAGCTAAAGTCAAACAAGCAAGAAAATCACCCGATTACCAGCGAATGATGAAAGTTGTTAACAGGCACGAGAGAAACCACCAATAATGACAATTGCTCTCAAAGTACAACAAGTACAATCCACGGAATGTGAATAGTGATCTGGCATCAAACCCCTACAAAATCACTCGATCGAAGGCCAATGATGTGGACCTGTCGTCAAATGCGAAGAACCCGCCATTGAGGAATGCAGGCTCCAAGGTACCGGTAGGGAGTCTCTATACCAACTTCCTGGATAATGAGCTGAAGTCGACAAGAAGCGATCTGGTCGAAGAAGGGCCATAATGTTTCCCACATCATCGACACGAGCCAAAGGAACATAATGATAATGAATCAGGACTAAACAAAGGATTAGAGGAAGGTTGAAAACTGCAGAGGCGAACTTCTTTTGAACATATCAGCGACACGAGCCTGGATTTGGCAGTATTTGACATCAAAGGGATCTGAGGTCATGATGACGTGGAAAAGAGCAGATGAGAGGTCAAAACAGAATACCCAAACCCATGAAGGCAAAAATGACGAAATAAGATGTCCCAAACCTGACACGAATGAAGACGAGTGTCATGTTCAAGAGCGACATACTGCCAACACAACTAAACTCTGGTTCAATTTTCCCCCGCCATTTCTGGCGAGTACCCTAATTATTTTGAAAACAACCTTGAAGGGGATAGCATATGCTTGTGTTGTAAGTTTGTCCTTCGTACAAATCCATCCTAGTACATTTTACGAGCCCTAGGAAGGAGGAACTCAATGAACGTCATGGTGACGATGTCTGATGTCATCAGGGTTTAACGAGTCTGACAAAGGAAGAACTCGACAATCTTTCATGTTTAGAGAGTTTGAAAAGAAACAGAAAATAAAACTCCAACATGTCCCTTTTCATAAATAGTCTCTCAGATCCGAAAAGGTAGAAAACAATATCTGAAAGAACCTCTTAGTCGTGATAGGCTAAGGTATTCATTTTTCGTAAATAATCTATCATAGCCCGAAAAAGGGGTAAACATATACTGGGTAGATATCGCTTCATAGCCAATTAACGAGTTCAAAACAACAAGATTCTCGACAATATTTTTAGTTTTAGAGAGCCAAAAGAGAGCTAAAAGATGACTCCAATAGTGACTTTTTCGTGTTTTTATCGAGTCCGAAAAATTATAAAATACAACTTGTTACTTCATCACTATCTCATTAAAGACCCGTCGCTACACAAGGGACAAACGTAAAACCTATTTCTCGAAATAACATAACATAATAATCGAAAAACATGTCTTGAAACCTAATTAGGGTTCTGAAAAGTTATAAAATGCCAAAAATGGTAAAAAACAATTACTTTTCACTTTTACCTCTTATGGAGCAATAGTTACCCATTTTGTACTATGACTTTGCAGCGACGATAGCAAGCAATCTGATAGACCAATCTCGACTCTGTCAGTTCCAGGAAATAGCCGACATCCTTCCTCACATTTTAAGTCTTCTTTCATTACCTGCAACCTTCCATTTTAATTTTGAGGGAGAAATTGTGAAAACTAGGGCACGGCGGTTGGCATGAGTTTCGGGCACAGACTCACGCCAATCGCCCAATTTTTTGAACTGGGGCGCGCCCTTTGGCGTCACTGTTTCTAAAACAGTTCCGCCAATCACACAAAGCTTTTAAAACTTACAATGCAAGTAAAAAAGCCTAAATTCCACAAATCTTAGCTTTTGATTTGGCTAATAATGTCCATATGAACATGTTTGTAGGTGTAAAGTGGCAAAATGGTGATCGAGTGGAAGGAAAGGGAACACAGTGAAGAAGACGAGCTTGCCATGGATATTGAGAGATGCATGGAAGCTCTAAGAGACTGTGGACTGAAAAAGTTCTTCATGAAACTGTGCCTCAGAGCTCAACCGGAGCTACTGCAATACTTGGTCAGTATTTGGGATGAGGATGAAGAAAAATCCATTCTTCGTGATCAGGAACTCCATATTTATGTCTTAGATGTTTACTTCATAATAGGACTGTCACGGAGGGGGGCAACACCAGTCCTAACCGGCACCCGACCCACCATGGAAAACATGACCATGGTGATCGACAGGGTATGTCGAGGGGCATGAAAAGCAACAGGAAGTGGGAAAGTGGATATCAAAATTATCTCAGACTTGGCACTAAAAGTAGTGCTACACACCATCACGCACGCTGCGGGATCGCAAGTACCGCACGAAGCGACAAAAACACAGCTTCTTCTTACAGTAAACTGTCTAACACCGACACTCTACAACTGGGCAGAGGCAGTGACAATCAATATGAAATGTCAACTGACGAAATGCAAGAAGGGAAAACTGAAGCAGTTCGGATATGGATCCATCCTGGTATCGTTCTTCCTGGAACGATTACCAATTTTCCAACGACAGGAAGTGATAGTCCCAACACCACCAACACAGGAGCCACAAATGGCCTGTTAGGCTGCACTGATGCCAAGGTCAGGGGGCGGCCAAGAGATCTCCTGGAGACCGAAGTTCTTATATTGGCTCCGTTGACAACTGATTGTCGTGGAGGACTGGCCCTACTCTAGCACAAATTTCACTGGTGATCCAGACCTCCCACTCCTGGAAGGAGAGGATTGGGATGAAGCACTTGGTAAGACTCATTTTTTAATTTTTATGAGTATCATAATTTTTTTTATTATGTATGTTCTAACATTAAATCCATGTGTTATGCAGATGTTGGACCAGAAAGACTTGCAGGCATGTCTCCAATAGTGAGGTGAGTCCCTCGCGACTTTGATATTTCCCCTCATGGTGAGGGAGGCGAGGAGGAGGAAATTGTGCGCAACCTGGAGGGGATCTCTTGTGGAGTTCTGGACTATGCGCAATTTGACGATGCTCCTCATGCGTATCAAAGACACACTGTAGGGGTGTCAAACCAAATTCACCGCTTGCTGAGGTGGCTTGTACGAGCAGTGACATGATATCATGATCATCACGCCGATTAAACACCTAGGATTTACTTCTACATATTTTTGACAGACATGATGTCTCGCGATATAATAGAAACACACGTATTTTTTGAAACTTATGGTGCACACTGATGCAAACTTTTCGATATATATATATATATATATATATATATATATATATATATATATATATATATACATCTATCTTCCTATCTAAAATGAGTCTTTCATGTGATGATGATTTTACAGATTATGCAAATGTTTATCTAATACAATGTTAGCCACTATATCAGTTAATGCATTCATTTGTCTCGGAATATGTTGATATGTGATATAATAAAAATGTCTTTCCAGCAAACGAACACGTAAATACAATACTAAAATGTGAGGGTTTCTAACTGAATAATGCCCATTAAGTTGAAGAATAAGAAGTTGTGAGTCTAGATTTACAATTACAACCAATGCACTAATGCCAAGGGTAATCGCCTCAGTTAACAATTCAAGAACAACACTATACTCAGTGACATTGTTTGTAGTCCGTTCCAGACAAATACCTTGCAAATCTATCAACTCACCAGCGGGATCATAAATCACCCAGGCTACTGAAGACAAGTTCCGGGTACTGCGGGAAGCACCATCCGCGAAACCAACATAGGGGGTAATAGAAATCTGCACAATAAGCAACGACCCAATAAGCAGGAAGATGATCGCAAAACACACCAAGCCAAAAAAATTTACAAAAATGGAAAGAACACCCATGTACACAAAACATGCACGAATGACTCATGCATAATATTTTTTGAGATACAACCCATTTCTGGGATGATCTAACAGATGACCTTCATAATCAATGAGCTCATAAGCCCCATTCTTCAAAACGCGTTTAACAATGTAAGGCCCATGCCACATGGGTTGAAATTTTCCTGCCCCCAGCTTATCATGAGCTTGGTTGTGCAGGAGGACGAGGTCTCCTTCTACAAAGGAGCGAGGGGAAATTAACTGGTCAAAATGAGATTTGACCCGCTTCTCCTGTGCCTCGATGACCAAACCGGAAAAGCGGTGAGTTTCATCCAGCGTTTCTAAGTATAGAAGACACTCTTCTTCAGGTGAAGTGTTGGGCAGTAATTCAGCAGCCAACTTGAGCGAAGGTATTTCACACTCAATCGGAAGGGTAGCTTCCAGACGGTAAACAAGCTAGAATGGAGTGAATTTGGTTGCATCCTTAACTGAGATTCGGTACACCCAGAGAGCCGAAAATAATATGAGATTCCAGTTGAATTTGTGCATCCCAATTGTACGTTGAATCATAGTGACAAGAACTTTGTTCATAGCTTCAACCTGGCCATTGGCCTAAGGATAGTACGGCATTGAGCTGTCGTGACGCAAACCCAAACTGGAAGTCAATTCCGCCACCATATAATTCCGAAAATGGGAACCATGATCGATAACGATGGCTTGAGGGACACCAAACCTAGAAATGATGTGATTTAATATGAACTGAGTTGTTATCTTACAGTGGGCGGCAAGTGTAGGCATTGCTTCGGCCTATTTGGTGTAGTCAACAACTATTACAATATAGGCATGCCCCCCGGCCGAGTGACGGTTACCCGTCATAAAATCGATGCCCCACTTCATAAAAGGACCAATGGTAACGACAGGGTGGAGATGTGCAGGTGGCGCGCGCATCTTGCAACTCAGATCTAAAAGTGGAAGTGTGAAGATAGAAGATGATATCACCGTACCAAGGATTGATGGTGCTACTAAGAAAAAGTGTATGGTCTGGAATGCATTCTTCAAAACCCGACGCAGCAGAGTCAGAGGGGAGCGAGCAGATCAGATCGAGAAAGACTAGTGATTTCTTCGACTTGGCAATAGTAATTTCCAAATCAAACTCTTGGAGGATAACAATCCACTTCGAGTATTTTCCCCCCAAAAATTGTCAAGACAATATATAGGTCATGGGGTTGCATTCAGAAATCACAGTCACAGTATGCAACAGAATATAATGACGAAAACGTTGAACAGCTTGAACCACAGCTAATGCTAACTTCTCGGCATGGGCATAGTGCGTTTCGGTATCGAGAAGGTTACGAGAGAGGTAGCAGATAACATGCTCATCACCATCATCATCATCTTGAACCAGAACCATGGCAATCGTGTTTAAAACAAAAGCTAAATAGAGGGAAAAATCGCGATGATAGTTCGGAGGATGCAACAGAGGAGCATTGACAAGCAACGTCTTCAGGGCATCAAAAGACTTCTGGGCAGTCTCATCCCAAAGGAAAGGGACGCCCTGCTTTAGTAATCGCGTGAATACTTTAGCTACTTCTGCATAGTTAGGTATAAAACGGCGTAAAAACTTAGTCTTCCCCTGCAGACTCTGCAACTGATGTAAGGAAGATGGAGAGGGGATATTAATGATAGCCTCGACTTTGAGCGGATCAAGGTGAATCTCGTCTTTGGACACGATACACCCTAAGAGTCAACCGGAATCGACGCAGAAGACACATCTTTGCGGATTTAGCCGGATATTATAGCGTCGACAACGAAGAAATATCTGACAAAGATGGTCAATATGGTCCTTACATTTAGCTGAATGAGCCAGAAGGTCATCCAGATAAGGCTGAACGATGCGCTTAATATCGTGAAAAGCATATGACATCGCTCGCTGAAATGTGGCCCCAACATTCTTTAAGCCGAAAGGGAGTTTCTTATATGCAAAAGTACCCCAAGGACAAATGAAGGCAGTCTTATGTTGATCAGTTGAGAGAATATTAATCTAGTTACAGCCATAAAAGCCGTCCATGAGGGAAAATATCTCACTCTTGACGGAGTCATCAATGATCTGATCGATAAAAGGAGTAGGATAATTATCCTTAGGATAGGCCCGATTGATGTCACGATAATCAACACAGACCCGAATGGTGCCCTGTTTCTTATCGAGAGGGACATTATTGGAGACGCATTCTGTCAAGGGAATCGGGTAGGTGAAACCAGCGTTGAGAAGTTTTTCAACTTCCCTTTTAATGGTGGTAGCTTTTCGAGGGTGCACTGAACGAACGTGCTCACGAAAAAGGTTCGAACCAGGGTAAGTAGGAACCTCATGCACCACTATACTAGGATCGATGCCGGGCATTTCTTCGTAGGACCATGCAAAGGCGTCGGGGAACTCGCGAAAAAGGATAATATAAACCTGGACTTCATTAGAAGAACAGGTGACCCCGATGTGGATGTTCTCGACGATTCTTGGTTTCATAGAAATGTCGATAGGCATCATTTGCGTAATGTTACTCAAGTTACACTTTATGAAAACTTCATGTGTCAGTATAGGCATTTGAAGCGGAGGAGAAGGAACCTGAGATGCAAACCTCTCAATACACATAGACATGGCCCCAAGGCCATGTATGAATGAGGAACAATGATGACTATCATCCCACGAAAGATCCTTGAGAGACATAACTTCCATGATGGATTCATCAGAGGGAAATATCTCTTTCAAGGGATCGGGCGAATTCGAATCGTCAAGCCAAGGGGATTGAGAATAAGTGTCAAGAGACTTGCTCAAAGGAGCATGATTAGAAGACAGAGGTTCTAAAGGCGCGATGATTTCACAATAGTCAATCTCGATCGGACTTAATGAAATCGAATCTCTGAAAGAATCGACCTGTTCTAGCAAAGGGATGATCCACGGGTCGTCAGACCGAGAGATCATATTGATTTGAACAGTGTTGGGCGGAGGAAGGGGACAAATACCCATGAGGGTAGGATCTTTGAAGAGACCCGACCCAACGCTCTCGTAGGGAGTAGAAATCTGATCCACATACGAAACGTTGTTCTCGGAAGAAGAGGTGAAGAAAGATAATTGATCAACAGTAAAAATCTTTCTTTCGTGAGGGAATTTCAGAACACGAAAGTGTTACATAATTTTTTGGTCATCTAACCTATTATCATTAGATGGACCCAGGTACACCATGTAAGACCAGTTTTACCCCAAGTAAAATTTCTTTCACTATGAAAATAACTTATTAGAAAACATTTATTAAGTTTCTTATGGTCTAAACAGGAAACCCCATAAGGAAATATTAAATAAATATACATTTGTTTGATTTTCCTCAAGGAATAATTAGTTAAACAGTGGTTTAATTCATATTTATGGTTATATTTAACCCAAAACAAGAAAATTAATTCGATAAATCATTATTTATCCTATTATTTTCTAATAATAATTGTTTAAATCTTATTTAAATAATATTCTTTGTTAAATATGACTAATTCACCCTTAAATAATTAAATAAATCATTATTTATTTGATTATTACTTAACCACATTCTTAAAATGATAAATAAATCATTTATTTATTTATTATTAACAAATAAAGGGATTTGACCCAAGTCAAATTCATTTTCCCTCCAACAAATATAATAAAATATTCCACAAAAGTTGGATCCTGATTTGGTTAATAATATTTTAATTACGCACCAATATCTAGATTAACTCAATATTTTTTTATAGTTTGAAGGGTTTTTCCATTCATTTACCACATTTGGTTGCCTAAAGATCACTCTGGATCTAAACGTTTGGTCTGACTATTGATCCACCATCATAGTCATATTTTTCCATTTTTGTCTGGCTTTTCTACACCATCAAGAGAGAGGAATTTTAGGTCTGAAGTGCTGAGGACTTACAAGAACCCATCCCATTGAGGAGAAAAGGGAACACCCTCGTGTTTTCCTCCCCGGTGCCATTAATACAAAATTCATTTGATATATTCTTGTCTTGTCTATTGGATGTATGGAGTAAATCTTGTTTTTTCTACTGTTTAATGTCTTCTAATGCATAGATCTAGATTTTTGTAGCATTTATCTTGATCATCTAATTGCAGATCTGAAGATATTAGCAGTCACTTCTGCTGTTAGGGCTGTTTGTTATGCGCAGCTAAAGTGGTCTTTTTTCGTACGCTTGGAATTAAGATTCATACTAACAATTGGCGACTCCACACGGGTTTACGATTACGATCGTTGTCGTTTTTCTGGTCCTTGCATATCCAGCTGCTTCAAACCCTAGGATTTCTCTTCAGCGCCTTGTATTTGCTTTTCTTGAAGTTGTTTTTAACCTATAAAACCCTAAAATGATAAAAATTCTGACTTCCATGTGTTTTCGGACCTATTGTGCATGTGACAGACATCAGCCGCAGCTAAGACGACAACTTTTTCTGAAACCTACTGCCGAGAGTGCCAGAAGTGAACGTCGCACTTTTTGGCCAGAACCTGCGACCTGGACCTTCAGGGCGCACTTTATAGCCCAAAAACTACGACCTCTACTGAAAACAAGTCAGAAACTGCGACCTAGACTTTTTGCAGGGATTTTTCTGAAGTTTTCTCGGTTTGTCTAAGACTCTGTTCAGGGTTGTCTGAGCTCCATCTCCGCCCATTTTGGACCTGTACTTGTTCGGTTTCGCTCAACTAAATGGGAACCTAGCCCCCTAGGGCTTCAGAACCCTCCACTTTTTGTGGAAGAGTCTTTTCTGTTGCAGGTTGTTTGAAATTTTAGAGTCTTCAGCCATTTTTTCAGATCTGATACCTCATCGTCAGATCCACTTCAAATCGGCTTTTTATCCATCCAAATCACCTCATCTAGCTTTGTTTGGGTTTTCCTCTAGGGTTCACTCTGTTTCCTTCCAGGAGATAGCCTTTCGCCACCTCTTTTTTACAACAATTTTTTCTCTAATCTGTTGTTGTTTTCTGCACCACTTTCCAGCAGATTTTATCTTTTAGATCCATGTACCTCTTGACCTTAGATCTATTAGCTTTGTTAGTGTGTTTTGATTAATTTTTACTCACCTATAGACTAGTTGTTGAGAGACCCACCTCCTTGAGTTTAGATTATTGCATTATTAGCTATTTATTTTATGTTTTTATAGGCCTATATAATGTCATTTGTAGGTTTATTTACAGCTCTACGGCACACTTTTTATTTTTCTCTATAAACCTCTAGGTTTAAAAATTAAAATTTACACACATTTACACACACACCCTAAGAGAAAAAGGGCTTGGTTAACACCGCCAAGCAAAGACTCTAAAAGCATTGAAATCAATTGATTCTGCACCTCCCTGCCCTTGTTTCGACATTGTAATCAGTTAATTCTGCACCTCCCTACCCTTCTCGGTCTCTTTTTCCTTTGTGCCGTGTTTATGTTGTCATCATTGCTCAACCTCCCATGGGCTCTGATTTTCCTCAAGGGGGGGGCCAGCACCTCCTACATTTCTTCGCCTCCTGGTAGCACGTATCCAGGATACAGCATGCCTCCTCTTTTTGCCCAACCTCCTGTTTACCACACTGTTACCCAACCTCTTCTGTCTAGTACCACCGATTACCAGATTCTCATGATGAACTTTGATCAACCGTCAACCGTAGACATTAATCTTCAAACTCAGTCCCGTCAGTACAACAAGCCTCCCGCTACGTCTGTCCCCAAGCCGCCTCCTTCGATCTCTACAGAGCCTCTTTCGACACCAAGGTGCCCCTTGCAGATCCCTCAACTTAGCGTGGAGGTTTATACCAAGATCCCTAAGGGACCACTATGCCGAAATGCTGCTTCTGGAAAAGCCGCCTATTCTTATAGCATAGTCGATGACTTGGCACAATCCCCTGCTGCCATTTCAACACTGGAACTCCTCCAGTCGTGCCCTTCACAACAAAAAGCTCTACTATCTACCGTGGGCACTGTAGATCCTTCCAACAATCGTTTGATTGTATTTGATGTTGACCGGTCAGAACATCCTCCTCTCCCTGCTTCCGTCGCCTTCGAAATCCCAGTCAAGATCTGGAACGCCAACATTTCCCGGTGCATTATTGATGAGGGGGCATCCACCTGCGTGATGTCCACTTCGGTTTGGAAGCAACTCGGATCCCCTGAGTTGGCTTCTTCCACGATCACCCTCCGAGCATGGGATGGCCACGCCTCCAAGCCCATTGGCTTATTCCACAATTGTCCTATTACTCTTGCGGGCAAGACTGTTTGCGTTGACGTAGAAGTCATAGATGCCCCCTTAGATTACAACATTATATTGGGTCATAGCTACACTTATAAGATGTCTGTTGTCCTTTCCGCGGTCCACCGCAAGATGTCCTTCCCTCATAACGGAAATATAGTCACCATTGACCAGTTGACATATTATGAACCAAAGTCTCAGACCTCCCCTGAGTCCACTATCTCTTCGGTGGCCAACAAACAAACCGTCGATCCTTTGACCAGTGTTTCACCCGGAGTCTACAAAGATTCCTCACTACTTGGTACTTTCCTTGGTCTTCCTCCTCCTGACTCTGATCCCAACTCATCGAATGTTTGCATGATGCAATTGTCTCGGACCGCCCTCAAGCGGCCCGCCTCGACTAGTCAGCAGCCTCCTCGCCTTCCGCAGCCTTCTCCTAGCCCTTCGATTCAGCCTTATGGACCTCCTCCTCTTGGCCCTTTAACTAGTATTCATGAGCCTCTTTACCCTCCTGGAACAGTTCCTCCAGGCCTTAACCATTTAGGAGTCGTTCCACCTGGCCATTACCCCTTCGGTCAGATACCGTTCCTAGCTCCCCCACCAGGAATCTATATAGCACCTGTTATGGCCACCCTCTCTCTTCCTAACTTGACCCTTTGGATTCTCGTCTGGTACCTTGATCCTCTAGCCGCTACCTCACCATGTCAACCCAAACCTTACCTTGCTTTTACCCCGGTTCAACGGGTCCCCATGACTTCTCCCGTTGCAACAATGCGACACCCACCTCAACAGGAACTCCCTCCTGTTGCGACCACTCCAGGTAAGAAGGGCAAAGCTCGCAAGAGGGCTTCCAAGGAAAAAGCTGCCTCGACAGACCCTCACCTCCCACACCCGCAAAGCCCTGTTCTTTGTGTGATGTCGTTGGCCATGCCACCCATAACTGTCCTGAACTGCCCCGTATCAAGCCCATGGTTAAAGTTGTGTTCCCTGAGACTACAGTCCCTGAAGGCCCTGCTTCTTCCTCGACCGCAACCAAGAATCCTAAAGCTATTCACACTAACCAACCTTGTGCGTTGTGTGATCTCCATGGCCATTATTCTCACCATTGTCATCGCCTTACGCATTATCGCGCCTCATTAGAGGTAGTTCGAGAGTACGAGATTAAACAAAATCAATCCACATCCCCCGTACTTGCACAGTATGCCACAAGCTAGACTGAGGATTTACCCGCTCCCCTTGACATTCCTCCCCCTGATGTCGAAATGAAGGAGACTACAGCCAACATCCTCTACCTTTCATCATCCATGAGACCTTGGGTGGAAGATCCCTTCGACTCTTCCCCTGTCGTTTCGCTTGACCTCCCTTCAGCGATCACCCTGGGCTCAACATCCGTAAATCCTTTATCTGCTTGTTCTTCTGTCATCCTCCGTGACGATATGCATGTGAACCTTTATTCTCATGATGATGAGTCAGGTAGCTTCGCCGCGTCATGTGGTCTCCCTTCCTCTAGTCACTCCATATTCTATTACGATGACGACATCATGGAAGCCACATCCACCCCTAACTTCATCTTTCCCGCTCATCAACGGGATAGAACCACTCGTGCCCATGGTGACTTTCATAATCTCAGCACAAGTTACACCTCCGGTAGCTCCCACACTCCACTTACCGTCGGCGTGTGAGTAGCAGACATCTTACACAGATCACTCCCTCCCACGGAGTGCGTTCGATTTCTACGTTGCACTCAGATTGCCAATATTGTTCATCATCCTTCCATTTATTGTCTTGTGACACCTTTCATATGGACCTACCATCCACACCTTATAACGGTTTTTCTGATGGTGCAAGTCGCTACTCCAAGAACCTAGCCTCGGCAGGTTGGGCCATTTTTACCCCCTTGCACTCCCTTGTTCTCTCGAACGAGGCATGCATTGGTACTGCTACCAATAACCAGGCCAAATATGACGCAATATGAGGTTTATTAGCCGATGCCCTTTCACATTATATCCTCCACCTTCATGTTCGTTTAGATTCCCTGCTTCTTGTCATGCAATTGAATGGTGTCTATCGTGTACATAATCCTATCCTTTTTAGAAGATATTTATGAGTGAAGCTTTTGATGCATGAATTTAAAGTCATTACATTCATTCATGTACCTAGAGCACATAATCACTATGTAGATAACATTGCAAACAATATTCTAGACTGGAATTTAGCACACGCATTTCATACAAGGCAATAACATAAAAATATCAGAACAATGCATATCCATAATATTTGTCACATTAGATGTTTAGAGTCCATCCACTCTGATACATATGACATGCCCATAGCATGTTACAAAACTCAAAACTAGGGACAACATTTGCCCCTACACACTAATCACTATCTAGAGGATCCCGAGCCAGGGGCTCTGCTCCCGCAGCTCGTAGATCACATATGCCCTGTCCGGCCATCGCCATGCGCTGCATGACCTCTCGCCACTTAGAGGGTAGATCAATACATGGATCTATGTACTGGTCATCTAAGTCCTGCCAGTCGTGCTCTGAAACACCGGTCAGAAGCCTCTCACATCTATGACATATATCCTCCAGGAGGGTTACTGCATCCTCATTTTGCTGCTACCTCGCTCCACTAGGTCCTACAGTCCCTGATACTGCAGGTCGCCCCATATATCCGGTTGGTTTTACCGGTGCTGTATCTGCATACCAAAAGTGAAAGAATCAATACCACATACAATTTTTTCTAGACTTTTACACGCACATAGAAGATAAACAATTTGTCACTTACCATCAGGCCCCCATATCCGACCAGGTGGCAGTGGAAAATCCAGATCCCCACAATAACTCATCCCACTATAGGGATAGTCGTCTATATACAGTGGCATCTAGTCCCAATGAGCAAAGAACTCGGGTCAGAACACCCGTCTGACCGCCCCACCTTCTCCTTTGCACAGTAATCACCCCCGCCGGTGCATCCTAGGCTCTCTCGGGCCCCCATCTTGGAGTTGTATGCGAGGTCGAAGTGTCAGGATCTTCTCAAAGAAGAATGAGCACAAAATTGTACCATATGCACAGTCATGATTCACTTGCCGCTTGCATAGCGACAACTATCGTTTCAGCGACGACAGCATCATCTGGGCCCACCCATAGTAGGTCCCACTCAAAACACTCTCCACCAGCGTCATTTTCCCTCCAGTGATGTGATGAAGTGCCTAGTTTCCCAGGATCCGCAGCGCTGCTGCGGCCATAGCACGGGTGTCTAATCTCTCCAAATCCCCGATGGGTATCCGAGTCTCCTTGACTTGGAGACCCGATCGACAATGGCGCTCTAGAAACTCTATGATATTCTGCCCCGGCGGTAATACTGGCTGAGTATTCCTTACCATCCCAAGTGGTGGGAGACCAATCAGGAAATATATAACCTAAATCGTCAACTCAATCCAGTGCCCCTGCACTATAAAGACCTCATGGTCTGGGTCCCAATAGCTGACAATCTGGGCCAATAAGGGCTCTCCAGCTGTCATCAAAGGGTTCTCCACAAACTTCAGAACCCCAAACCTAGCCAGTGCACCGCGGACACCTTAATCCTCCCGAATCTTTGACTGTAATGCGCTCAGGTCTCTTTCTCTCCAATTGATCGTAATTCTGCCATATCTGCACAAAACCATCATATTTGTCAGAATATATATGGGAAAGACTTTATCTCATCATAAAAACCCAGTACTCAACCAAAAAACAGCACCAGAAAACCCCTCCCTGATAGGTCGCACTTTTCAAGCCCAAAACCTGTTACCCAAGTCACACTTTTTGCCCCAAAAAGTGTGACCCAGCCATGAGGAGGAGCAGGGGTTTGTTTCTGAGCACTGGGGACCTAATCTGAACTTTTAATCCACTGAAAAGAAAGAGTAGGGTTAGGCCTCTTACCTACAATTGACGGATCTCAATTCCAACGGTTGGTTTGTCCGCTACAATCGCCGCAAGATTTAGGGCCTTCTCTCCTCTCTACATTCACCACAATACCACATGCAAATGAGTGAATTTGGAGGGAAAACGCCTTATTAAAAGAGAAACCCCTATTTTTTCTTTCGCTTGCTGCGACCAAACCGTAGCTCTGTTTACGAAACCGTCTGTACCGTTGGAAAGCTCTCACCGAGCCCTAAAATGGGTATCTGTTAGTTTTTAGTGATTTGATACTTCACTAGGACACATTTTTTCCAAGAAGCGTCACTTCACCCCTCCTCAAAATCAAATTTATTCACTTGCAACACTCGTACTGGGGGCACCACTTTTCCTCCATACTTTTCCACACTCGTGTCGACTTTCGTCATGAGTTACCATCTTGTACTCATGTTTTTATGGTCCTCATTGGACCGTTTCTGCGTGGCAGCACCATTGAATCACCCTTGCTTAAAGCATCCGAGTTGAGTCATCATTACATTGATGGAATCTATCCTGAGTCCCTTTGAATCCCGTTATAGTCCTCCATCCTTCATGGCTTGGTCCCTCTCTCGTGTCGCACATTATGGCCTTCAGTCCCATTGTCCCCTATCCCTCATGATATTATGTCAGTCACTGCCAGGTCATCCATGCCCTTTATGCTCTAACAAGGGAAGTCGTCTGTTCGCTACTCAGTACCCCCCATTTCATCATCATCATTGGTGTCATTCTATCAGTGGCTCTACTATTTTCTCTCGTTCCTTCATTGAGGATCCCTTATTGCCTCACCTATGGCAGACCTCCTTCTGTCGACATCAGCTCATTCATTCCAGAAGACAGGTCTAGAGGGCGGTGTACCTTGGTTCCAGCTTCCACTCTTGTTCGGTGCCTCGGATCAGGAAAAGAGCCTCCTCATTGCCCTTCGACTTGATTGTTTCTCAGCTCCAGCTCCTTTCAGCAAGATTGAGATCCGTATACTCGATGGTTCAGTGATGCAACAGCTGGCATCGGTGATTCCCGAGTGTGTGTGAGATGTCTCAGCCCTCATTAGGGGGTGGCCCTACAGGTAGCCCCCCACACACTCGGATGACCTCGTCATTACAGCCTTCGATGCATCTCCATACACTTGATGATGTCGGCCTCAGCTGCTTGCAGCGCCTTTTTGTTTGCATGTATCAATCATATTTTCAGAGCCCTTTCCTATTTTCAAGGGAATCTGGGTTGCGGTTTTATCTTGTGTACTCAGATATCATTGTACAAGTCCTGGCTGTTATCCCAGGCACAATATGTATGTGGGATTCATTATTGTGTTGTTTATCTGGCTCATGTTTATGCCAGCATGTGTTATATTGGCTAGTCCCATGGTTTTCCGAACGCCTTATTGTTTGTACTTTGCCTCGGCGGGCATAATTAAGCCTCCCCCGCCGCCTATAGCATAGGTACTCACGCTTCAAAGAGACTTGTCACACCTGTAAGTCTCGCCTCCTCAGGGACTAGTTCTCTCAGCGCTTTGGTCTACCTTATACTTTTCTCTCTTTGACTTCCCCTTCAATGTCTAGTGATTGAGTTCTTACAATGTATTTCGGTCATACAATTAGCTCCTAATGCTCGCACGCTGGGGGGAAATCTGTTACACCATTTTTTGGTCATCTAACCTATTATCATTATATGGACCCAGGTACACCATGTAATACCAATTTTACCCCAAGTAAAATTGCTTTCACTATGAAAATAACTTAGTAAACCACATTTATTAAGTTGCTTATGGTATAAACAGGAAACCCCATAAGGAAATATTAAATAAATATATGTTTGTTTGGTTTTCCTCAGGGAATAATTAGTTAAACAGTAGTTTAATTAATATTTCTGGTTATATTTAACCGAAAACAAGGAAATTAATTAGATAAATTATTATTTATCTTATTATTTTCTCAGAATAATTGTTTAAATCTTATTTAAATAATATTCTTTGTTAAATATGACTAATTCACCCTTAAATAATTAAATAAATCATTATTTATTTGATTATTACTCAACCACATCCTTAAAATGATAAATAAATCATTTATTTATTTATTATTAACAAATAAAGGGATTTGACCCATGTCAAATTCCTTTTCCCTCCAACAAATATAATAGAATATTTCACAAAAGTTGGATCTTGATTTGGTTAATAATATTTTGATTATCACCAATATCTAGATTAACTCAATATTTTGTTATAAATAGAAGGGTTTTTCCATTCATTTACCACCTTTGGTTGCCTAAAGATCACTCTGGATCTAAACTTTTGTTTTGACTATTGATCCACCATCATAGTCATATTTTTCCATTTTTGTCTGGGTTTTCTACACCATCAAGAGAGAGGAATTCTAGATCTGAAGTGTTGAGGACTTACAAGAACCCATCCCATTGAGGAGAACAGGGAACACCCTCTTTTGTTTTCCTCCCAGGTGCCATTAATACAAAATTCATTTGATATATTATTGTCTTGTCTATTGGATGCATGGAGTAAATCTTGTTTTTCTACTATTTAATGTCTTCTAATGCATAGATCTAGATTTTTGCAACATTTATCTTGATCATCTAACTGTAGATCTAAAGATATTAGCAGTCACTTCTATTATTAGGGTTGTTTGTTATGCGCAGCTATAGTGGTATTTTTTCGTACGCTTGGAATTAAGATTCATACTAACAGAAAGAGAGCGGAAGGAACGCACAGCATGGCGTGAGTCCAACTGCGACTGAAGAGAAGATTGTAATTGAGCTCGGCGTCAACTATTTCTACCTCGACATTGACTATCTTCACTTTCAATGTAGTCGGCAAACTAACGAGAACACCTAAAGGTTTTGATTCTGTTCCATCAAATGCTTCAAGGGAATTTGGCGCTGAATTCAGGCCCAGAGAACCAATGGCTTTCCAACAAGAAGATGACATGATGCACCTTCTTCCACAACAACTTGATGGATATCGAGACCATTAATACCAACCTGTATAATGAGCACAATTTGGTGCGGAAGCCGTGGAATGAAAAGGTACTTAGAACCAAATATTGGATCCTAGACAGTCAAGATGTATTCTGATCTCTTGAGGAAAACATTGCTACAACCCGAGATCAACAGGAATTCTACATAGATCATGGATGGGAAGAGAGACAGTGTAGGGTAGACACTTTGGTCTATCTCCACTTTCATCCATATAGACCATTCATATTGCATAAGAAGGAAATTGAGGATTTTTTCTATGGGCCACACAGGGTGATCCATCTTTTTGGAGGAGTAGCACATGGGTTGGAGCTTCTCATTGGGAGTAAGAGTTACAACATTACTTATGATCCATGCCTCAATGAGGACATTAGACAGCATGTAGTTGCCACCATTGATATCCCACTTCTTTATGATGTGAGCCATTTGGTTTTATCACCCAAGGCTAACTTGGACACTTGGGAGGGGCAGCTAAGGGAAAGGTTAGTTGAAGGACATATGGTTCAGTGGAGGAATTTATTGGATGAGGATGCCACAGGTGAAGGAGAGGAGGTTTTGCAGCATTCATCCTTACAGTTTCTTGAGGAAAGGAAAAATTTGGGAGGGGAGGACTGTAATATTCCTAATTAGCTTTCAGCTAGTTGGAATATTAATTTTTTTTTTTGTCATTAAGGTAGAGGAATAAGAGGGTAGGGATACCCATAAATCTCTTTAGTAGGTGATGCAGTGATTCTGCTAGAAAGCAGATCATGGCATATAAGAAACTTACTACCCAATCAAGATCAAAAAAAAATTCAAATCTTCTATAGAATGAATCTATAAAAAAAAACATTCAGCTCAAATTTACATAACGGCAGAAAGAGCCATGCAAATCAACTCCATTAACTATATTAAAATTCTGTGGCCAAATATTACATTGGGCGGCCTCTAGCTCTTGGCCCTTCAAACCTCTCCTCACTCACTCAACTCTTCACTATCTCAGTTCTTCCACTATGTTTCATTCCTCACAAAAACACTCACATGTATACACAAATAATGAATTTAATTCATTCCAAAAATCTCTCCACCTAATCCTCAACTAAATCTAATTTAAATTAATTTTAGGTGTGGACTCAACAAAGTCCCGTACATAGAATCCCTACTCCCTAAATTTGCTACATAATTATATTTTCTCTCATATCCTTTTAATTATTAAAAGAATATATACAAAATCCTCACTTTTATAATTTATCTCCTATTTTATTTAAAAATAACAAATTAATTAATAAAACAATTAAAATGTCACACCCCTCTTTATTACATAATTAAAATGAAAATTGGCCTTGATGCTCCTGCATCAATAGGAATAAAACCACTTCTAATGTGAATGTGGATCATCTTACCAATTGAATAAAGAACTCTTAGGTGTGAATAGGGGTTAAATCATGTGGATGGGGTCAAGTTTGTCCAAATCAACAACATTGTTATGGAGGGAGTGGAGAGTTATTGGAGGACAGTGCAGTCTTAGTGGGATGGAGTCTCCATGAGAGTAACATCTTTAATGAGTGGGACCAAGGGTAAGGAAGCTCACCAAGCATATAAGGAAGGGGTTGGCAGCCATATAGGGGATTCTTATTATTGTTTATGTTTGGTATTTTATGACTTTCTGCACTCTTCAGCTGTTTAGCGGAGTCTATTGTGCTATTTAGCACAAGGATGTTTCCGAGCAGAAATCCCACCCTTATCTCTGATCCAGACATTTTCTAAGCATTATATCAATAGTTCTTTGTGTTTAAGCTTTACCCTACAGTTATTCTCCATAGGACTACGCAGCCATATGTCCTCTAGCATTTTATGTAGCAACAATATTTCATATTTCATGTATTGGGTAATTTGAGGCTTGTTTTGCCTGGCTTGAGTGTCTCTTTCTGTAATATCCCAAAATTGGGAGAGAAGCAATATAGGACATAAAAATGGAAATAAAAGTGAATAATATTATATCAAGATATGAGACCAATATGGAGCCATTATATTAATCATATCAACAGCAAATAAGTACAAAATATTGAGGCACAAATCATATCATATGGGCAAACAAGCCTCCAATTATCAAACACTCTCAAAAGTGAGATGTTGCTACTATACAAAATGTCGGAAAGATGCTACAGCGTAGTCATAGTGAACATGGCTACAACATGGGAACATACAATGATATAAAATAACAGATATATGCCTTAGGAGATGCTAGACATGAAGATCAAGGCTCTATATCACCTTTCCAAGACAACCCAAGAGGGTTTCCGGAAATACACCAAAAATACAATGGTGAACTACAACCCTAGGGCTGAAGGTTCACTACAATAGAATAAATGGGAAGATATGGCTTAAGCTAATGTAGACGTATGTGGCTCTCCTCCAATAGATTCTCCGGGTGAAAGGTTGATCCCTCCACTGAAGATCTAACTCCCCAAAATAATGCAGTCCAAGACTAAAATTGTGCTATAGGGATGATAATGACTTGGCCTGGTTTCAAACGCTGCAATAACACCCAAGGACCCTCCTTACTGACCTCCCAATGGAAGGAATGCTTCCTCCACTGAAAAAAGAACTTATAAATGGACCAATCCAATCCTCCACTACTGCACCCTGCAACACGACACAACCCTTGTTGGATGGATAAATCGTTCTTGCAGACAAGACAGATCTCCCTTGTATCCTACGGATAACTAGCAACAAACAGACAGATGTAAACTACTTTCTCTAGATTATATTTGATCTAGAATTATCTATAATAAAGGATTTAGAACAAACCTGTAGTCTAGCATTGATCGTAGTCTTCTTTCTTGTCGCTTTGAATACGTCTCTTTTCGAGATCTGCAATCAAAAACATGAAAGAATCAAAAGAACCTGCATAATATAGACTAATTCATAAACCATAAATCTATCTTGATGATCAAGGAATTCAAGAAATAAGCCATTTAAATAAACAACTCATTGAAAAAACAGGATCCATTTGTATTATCTTTAATGAAAAAATGAGTCTTACAACTGTGTTCGCCTTGATCTCGTACAGGTCCTTCTAGGGTCCAGAACAAGCGTTTCCTCTACTTTGACAAGCCTTTGCACTCTCTCGACTAACATACACATGAGTGTGTAATCATTCCCATATGGTAATCAGTTAAGAGAGTCTGAGTTTTTCCAGCAATTCTCTTCAAAAAATATCAAAGCCTAACTCCCTTTGAGGCTGAACTATGGCCTCAATCTATAGCAAAAGAGAAGATATTGCAGCTCCAAATAAGAGGAGATAGAATCCTCTTTCAAAGGGATTAAGTTCCACATACCAAGGGGTAGGCTCCTTTAATGGAGGGATGAATGTACATGAAAGGAGCGAACTTTCCACCGAATAATTGCTTCCAGATTCAACCAGCTGGGCTTCCAAATTTTACTTCTGTCTTCACTTTACCTTTTACAGGAGTCTGCACTTTGAATGAAGAAAAATTGTGGTCGGTTCTACATGTTCTAGAACAAACAGATGCGGCACCGCAGGTAATACTAAGAGAAAGTGCGGTACAAGTATTTTATGACTTTTATAAGCTTTTCTCTCAATTTCAAGGCTTGGTTTTAGGAACTTGATATTTGTAGACTTCTAAGGGAGTATTATATGAGTAATGATGAACCCATACAGACAGTAAAACGTCATGGTGACAATTTTTAGTGTAACAGATTGCCCCCTAAAGTGCGAATTCTGAGAGTATTCGAAGTGTGATGTGCTTTATCATTTCGAGGATTAGCTTGTGGACACCCCAGTTGGAATCCTGTAAAAACATTCGATGCAAAACATATATATATATATATATATATATATATATATATATATATATATATATCATCGCTGAGGTAGGCATTCCTATACTCAGATCAAAGACTAACTAAAACTTTTTCTGATGTAGACACAATATGGACGCAGCCATCTGTTTATGAATAGTCTACAGCATAATGAATAATAAAACTCCTCGCAGCCTGGATGGTGGAAACTAGATCTAGGATCTTGATTTCCGCTACCCGAACTAGTATGATTTTATCCATGCGATTTTGATTGTGTCGAAGTCGACCATGGTAGAAACCACTTGATTACCAGTCAATGATGTGCACCGTTAACAAGTGTGAGAGAAACCACCAATAATGACAATGGCTCTCAAAGTACTCAGAACAATCCATGGAATGTGAATAAATTATCTTAAGTCGAACATTTCACGAAATCGTTCGATCGAAGGTCAATTATGCAACTTGTCGTCGAATGCGAGAAACCTGCCATTAAGGCATGCAGATTCCAAGGTACTAAAAGATTCTAGATCAACTCCCTAGATGATGAGTTGTCGTCGATAGAAAGTGATCCGTCGTAAGAAAGCCCACAACACGAAACCATTAGATCAAGTTTTGTAGAAATATTTTACAAGGACTGACTCAAGGATGGTCAACGTGAATGGAGACATATGTTTGCACAAGAATGGTTTATTTGAACCATCCTCTTGAACACATAACGACACTGCAGATGGTTTGGTAACAATTGACCTAAAGCTAATACCCATAAACCGGTTGAAGACTTTCAATATGGTTTGATTAACTGATAGGCAAAGGATTTTCCAAACCCGGGTAGAAGTGTGACAAAAAGTGTCGTGTTCAAGAGTGGTAAACTGCTTTTTAAACAAAGTGTGACAAATGGATTCGTTTTCTCTCTTTTTCCCCCTCAATTTCTATCAAGTACCTCTTTATTTTTGACAAGCTTGAGGAGGATAACATTTGCTTGTTATATAAGCTCATCCTTCGGATGAGTCCAACTTAGTTTAAAATCGAACCCTAAGAAGGATTGGTTCGTTCCTGTTTGTAATTGACAGGTCCTTTACTGTTAAATTTTAACGAGTCCAGTATAGGAGAAAATCGGTGTTTTTCAATTTTAGGGAGTCAGAAGAAAAACTTAAGAAAACTTTGTGGGTGTAATTTTTCATAAATTTAGTCTCTCAAGCCCAAAAAAGGATAAAATAATACAAGAGAGAACTCTATTGACCATGATTAGTCAACGTATACATTTTTCGTAAATAGTCCATTTCATTTCAGAAAAGGGGTTAACTTATACTGAAAGGACGACTATTCATTTACTTTAATGAGTTCGAATAGTCAAGTAGTCGGCAATCTTTTCATATTTAGAGAGTCTGAAAAAGGCTTAAAAGAGAACTTCAGGGTTTCGCTTTTTCGTAATTTTCAAGAGCCTGAAAAAGTGATAAAAGTGTACTCAGCATTTTCGTTTTTTCGTAATTTTTAACGAGTTCGAAAAGGGATAAATATGTACTCAACATTTGCGCTTTTTCGTAAGTTTTAACGAGTTCGAAAAAGGAATAAAAATGTACTCATTGGTCGAATTTAAATTTAATTAACGAGCAGGAAAAGACGGAAAGAACTCGGCATTTTCATGTACGTTTTACGAGCATGAAAAGAATAGCAAAAGAAGCTCGAGATTTTCATGAGTTTAACTAGTCTTGAAAATAATAACCGAAATCGACTCAAGATAGGTTTCATTTTTACAAAAGCTTGGAACAGAGAAAAACTATGCTTTAGATAGGTTTGTTTCACTTTTACACAAGCTTAAAATAGAGAAAATTGTGCTTGAGAGTGGTTTCATTTTTACACAAGCTTGAAACAGAGAAAACTGTGCTTGAGAGTGGTTTTTTAATGCCCCCCAAGCATAACTTGCTAAAGCGCATGCCCCCCAAGCTTCATTTCATTCAACTAAGTAGACTACTAGTTACTAATAGCTGGATGGAATGAAGGTGCATTTACAAGATCAGATTAAAGACTCGAATTGGGTAGGAGAGGATTTGTTTCATTTTTTAATGAGGTTGACACAGGAAAAGAACCATCCTCATGGTGACCTGTTTCATTTTTTAACGAGGTTGACACAGTAAAAGAACCATCCTCATAGGAATCTTGTTTCATTTTTTAACGAGCTCGACACAAGAAAAGGAACTATGCTCAAAAGGATCTGTTTTATTTTTTAATGAGGTTGACATAGGAAAAGAACTATCCTCAAGGTATTTGTTTCATTTTTTAACGAGGTTGGCACAGGAAAAAAAAACTATCCTCAAAAACTACTATTTCTAATCTATCAATCTACTCTCTACAATCTACCAACATAACCTACTAGTTCATTTTTTAATGAGGTTGACACAGGAAAAGAACTGTCCTCATGGGTCTGTTTCATTTTTTAACGCGGTTGACACAGTAAAAGAACTGTCCTCATATCTACTCTCTATAATCTACCTACATAACCTACTGATTCATTATTTAATGAGGTTGACACGGTAAAAGAACTGTCCTCATGGGTATGTTTCATTTTTTAATGAGGTTGACACAGTAAAAGAATTTTCCTCATATTTAATTCATTTTTTAACGAGGTTGACTTAGTAACATGAACTACCTCTGACCAACTGATTCATTTTTTAACGAGGTTGACACAGTAAAAGGAACTATTCTCTGGGAAGCTGTTCCATTTTTTAACGAGGTCTGCGAAACCAGAGATTCTGGGTTTGATACACAATGGAGTCGCCATTTTGTTGGACGAATAAATCGTTCTTGCGGACAAGACAGATCTCCCTAGTATCCTACGGATAACTAGCAACAAACAGACAAGATGTAAACTACTTTCTCTAGATTATATTTGATCTAGAATTATCTATAATGAAGGATTTAGGACTTACCTATAGTCTAGCACTAATCGTAGTCTTATTTCCTGTCGCTTTGAATATGTCTCTTTTCGGGATCTGCAATCAAAAACATGAAAGAATTAGAAGCACCTGCATAATATAGACTAATTCATAAACCATAAATCTATCTTGATGATCAAGTAATTCAAGAAATAATCCATTTAAATAAACTCCTCATTGAGAAAACAAGATCCATTTGTATTATCTTTAATGAAAAAAGGAGCCTTACAACCGTGTTTGCCTTGATGTCATACAGGTCCTTCCGAAGTCCGAAACAAGTATTTCCTCTACTTTGACAAGCCTTTGCACCCTCTCGACTAACATACACATGAGTGTGTAATCATTCCCATATGGTAAGAAGTTAAGAGAGTGAGTTTTTCCAGCAATTCTCCTCAAAAAATCTCAAAGCCTAACTCCCTTTAAGGTTGAACTATGGCCTCAATTTATAGCAAAAGAGAAGAGGTTGCAGCTCCAAATAAGAGGGGATAGAATCCTCTTTCAAAGGGATTAAGTTCCACATACCAAGGGGTAGGCTCCTTTAATGGAGGGATAAATATACATGAAAGGAGCAACTTTCCATCGAATAATTGCTTCCAGAAGTTTCTAGATTCAACCAGTGGGGCTTCCAAATTTTACTTCCGCCTTCACTTTACCGTTTACGGGAGTCCGCACTTTGAATGAAGAAAAAGTGCGGCCGGTTCCGCATGTTCTAGAACAAACAGATGTGGCACCGCAAGTAATACTAAGAGAAAGTGCGTTACAAGTATTTTATGACTTTTATAAGCTTTTCTCTCAATTTCAAGGCTTGGTTTTAGGTACTTGATGTTTGTAGACTTATGAGAGAGTATTGTATGAGTAATGATGAACCCATACAGACAGTAAAACGTCATGGTGACAATTTTTAGTGTAACAACCCTAAGCAAAAACTGCGTTGTAGAATAACTTTGTAGCTTGAACTGATGCCAGAATGTGGAAATGTAACCCAATAACTTCACCTGAGTGGGCACTCGAAGTCCCCCACAGATGAAGGTGGGATTCCCATTCGGGAACACCCTTGTGCTAAACAGCACTGCAGTCTCTGCTAAACAACTGAAGAGAGCAAGAAGTCATAACAGGCCATAAACAAAATAATACTCAATCATCCTTTCCATGGCTGCCATCCCCTTCCTTATATTCTTAGTGAGCTTCCTCACCCTTGGCCCCACCCATTAAAGCCACTACTTCCATGCAAGGAATCTCCCTCCATACCAGTGATGTTGATTTGGTCAAAGTTGACCCAGTCTACATGCTCCATCCCATATTCACACATAAAGGTGCTTAATCCAGCTATTTAGATGACCCCCATTCACATTAGGAGTGATTTTATTCCTACTAAGGAGATTTATGGGCATCTCTACCCTCTTATTCTTCTAACTAAGAAGCAAAAGTAAAAATTAATTTTCCAACTAGTTGAAAGCTAATTGTGAATATTACAGTCCTCCCCTCCCAAATGTTTATTGTCCTCAAGCAACTGTAAAGGTGAGTGCTGCAACCCTTCTCTTCCTTCCCTTATGACACCTCCATCTGATAATCTCTCCTCATGAACCAAGCATCCCCCAATCAATCCATCCATGAAATTCTCCTCCCAAGTGCTCAATTTAACCAAATGGCTCATCCCATAAGGAAACAAGAGGTTGAATGTAGAGGGCATGTGTTTCCCAATGTTCTCCCTGAAGCATGAAGGATAAGAAATATGGAGAATCTCACTCCCAATGGGCACATCCAATCCATGTGTCATCCCTCTAATCATGCCCACAACAATGATAAGAACGTCATGAATATATGGGATCACAATCAAAGACACATAAGCTGCCATATGAAATACTAGAGGAGGATCATAGTCCCACATGTGGAACCAGCGCAGTATGTCTCATGACTGCCTCAGAATATGATATAATAAGTGGTTTCCCCACCACTTGTTTGCTGCCACAAACCTCTCACATGCTTGGAGAAGGTGAATAATGTTTGGTGCCAGTGGAGTACACCCTGAATAATATATCTTCTCCCTAAAATCTCCTAGGGAGTGGCCATGCTTATCACTGCTTATGGCCCCAAGTGTATCATGAAGTTTATAAGAAAGAGTGCTCCCTCTTGGAGCAATGAGTTGCACATGAATGGTAAAGGAATGCAAATATTCATCTAGTAGATAAAGCTAGTGAAGTGGCTCATAGATGGGTATCTTCTCATTCCCAATGAGAAAAGAAGTAGTTGTGATAACTCTATCAAAGAGTTATTTCCTCCCTCAATCTCCAAACAATCCATGCATCTCCTAATATGTTGATGTATCACCTCTTTGTAGCCCTTCCAAGTGAATCCCTCCATAATAGTATGATATTCCCTCATGAAATCAGTGTCGCTGGAGAGAAAATCCTCATGTGCTGCATGTAGTAGCTTCTCCTTGAGCTTAAAAGCTCTAGTCAATAAGATCCTACTATGATAATGGATGACGCAATCTCTCACTATATATCTCCCATATGAATATTGGCCATCAGGTATCCTACATGCAAAGAGATCCTTGGAGTATTACACCAACAGCTGGGATCTCCAATAAGGATCTATATTCCCTAATGATAGTGTTGTTGATCTACCATGTAAAGCACATGTCATGTGGCTGCCTCCTTCTTTGACATCTCCCATGCTAAAGTCACATACCAAGACGCTGTTATCCTGCCTCTGCTGCTCCTCCTGTAGCTGCTCATGCTCAAGTAAAGGTTGAAGTATTTGGAGGTTAGCCTCCCATAAGAAATTATCACCCATCCAAAACCTCTTGAGTTTGGCCAATGTATGCATGAGTGGCCACCAACCTCTACCATATGTGGAAGATTCCTCCCTATGTGGAAGTATCTTCTGATTCTCCAAAGTCATGGAGTGGTCTCCTTGCACCATGATGGTGCCATCCTCCATCCCTGAAACATCCTCTCTCAGCGCAAGATGTGGGGTGAGAGTGGGTAATACTGATATTGGGAGAATGTCTCCCTCCTCCTTGAGCCTACCCCAGACTCTTTGCATTGTGCCAAGTCCTCCCGAGGTTCCTACTCCTCCTAGATCTATGGGTGGTGAAACCTGTTGTGATACATCTCTCATCAACTCCTAATCAGGTGCCCTCCCATGTCGAATGCTTCTAAACAGTAGTGTATCATGGGCCAAGGTCATCTGCATAATTGATTGGACTGTTAGGACCTTTCTTTCACTGCGCAAATCCATCTCTGTTTTCTGTGTGGGAGTTGTCTGAAAGGGATAAGTGTGCATGCCCATAATCATCTAATGCTTGTCACTCTTTCTATATGTCCACTCCATCTGTAAGGTCTTCCAATCTGTGGTGATCTTTCCCAGATTAACCAACCACTGCACACCTAATATTTCATTAGTATCACGTATGTCAACCGCAAAGAAGTGATCATAATGCATGCATTGCATAGTTCTAGCCCCTGGAACCAAAACTGAAAACCCCTCAAAGTCATCAATGGCTATTTCCCTCCTCTACATTAATTGGGCATCAATAAAGTTGTGGGTAGCCCCACTGTCAATAAACACTGACACCATTCGATCCTGAATGGAACCTCGAACTCTCGAGGTCAAGTACTTGGGTACTCCCCTCAATGATGCAAGGGCCCCTCCAATTGGAGCAAATGCTCCATTCCCACCTCCTAGTGGTGGTTGGATCCTCTCCTGTTATACCTGCGTTGTGACCTCCTTCTGGTTCCTCCTCTTCCTCCTCTTCATCATCAGAAAAAACCTCTATATAGCATGCCTTCCCTGATGCAAATATATGTTCAGGTGCCCATGATTCTTGGCAAGTGAAGCAAAGCTTTCTTCTCCTTCAATATCTTTGGACATCATCACTAATAGGTACTTTGTTTTGGCTCTCCATTGAAGGATGAGCCTTCTCATCTTTTCTCTTTGATGGAAAAGTGGGCTTTAAGCATCTTGTATATCTCTAGCCCTTACAATAGCATCTTGAAGGGTAGTGGGTTTGGTTGATTTAACCAACCCATGTATAGGTTCTGTTAGCCCATTAATAAACATATAGACCCTCCTAGCTGCAGATAAATCAGTAACCATAACAGAAAGTTTTAGAAATTCAGAAACGTAAGTTTCCAAATTACCTGATTGTTTGAGGTTAGCTATCTCAATGAAAGGTGCCTCCGGGTCTCTTCGATCAAACTTCTCCACCAATCTCCTGGTGAACTCTAAATATGCAGTCACATTAGCATGCCCCAATGTAGAAAGTCCATGAAACCACCAATCATGTGCCTCACCCTCAAGGTGCAGCGCTGCTATTTTGATGGCTTCCATCTCCGTTACTTGGTTCAACTGGAAGTAGATGTCTAGATTTTCTACCCATGATTTGGAAGTGCATTTGAATGACCCATCAAAAGTAGGTAAGAAAAATCTGCCCATAGTCTGATGAAGATCATTGTTCTGTATGAATCCTCCACCTCTATTGTGATGTCGGGGTCTCCTATTGTCCTTGATTTGACAAAACTCTTGGAATATCAAATGATCCTTGAATCTTTGAGATTGAGATTGATACTCAAGAAAGTTGTCTTCAAGAGTTTCTTGTTCTTGAAACCCTCCACTTCCCACTGCTAAAAATGTAGGCATTGTAGAGTGTTGAGAAACCTGCTGCTTCACTGGTTGATCATTCCAGTGATGTGAAATTCCAGAGCCTTCTCCGTGTAGAAACAATTTGGGGGATTCTTTGTGTCTATCCATCCTCATCTCCTTGATTTCTCTTACAATATCTTACATAGTTCGAAGAAGAAGCTTAGGGAACTCCTTGTCATCATCCTCTCCTGATATGGGAGTTTTTCCCTTGTCTTCTTTATCATCTTTATAATCCTATCTCTGGTTTCTTCTCTTGAGATACCTCTTCTTTCTTTCTGTGAGAGGATCTCCCTCTTATAATGACATATTGGCTAAAAATGCACAGGCTGAACCAAGATTATGCTCTGATACCTCTGTAATATTGGGAGAGCAGCAACATAGGACATAAAAATGGAAAAAGCAGTGAATAATATTACATCAAGATATGATACCAATATGGAGCCATTACATTAATGATATCAGCCGCAAATAAGTACAAAACACTGAGGCACAAATCATATGATATGGGAAAATAAGCCTCCAATGATCAAACATTCTCAAAAGTGAGATGTTGTTGCTATACAAAATGCTCGAGAGCTGCTACAATGCAGTCATAGTGTAGTGCCCTACTCTAGTTGACTGACAGTGATATGAATTTTAACATTATTTAGCCCTAAGACCCACACTTTATTCTTTGAGGACCTCAGGTTGATGATCCGGACACATGACTATTATTAGTGGATTTGATGGTTATGTATGTCTTTATTGGTACTATGATGATTGTAGCATTAATGGATATGCATGTTCTCTATTGATATCATGATGATGATAGATTTTATGGATAGATATGTTTTATATTGATGTTACGATGATGGCGCCTTTGATGGATATGTTAAATTACCATTGATGTTATGATTATGATAAACATGATGGATGTGTCCCATATGTTAGCTATTTACATTAGTTCTGATTCAAAATAAACAATGATGTGAATGACTAGGTCATGTTGATGTTTCTATTATGATAATGACTAACACTGAGAAACTTCGTTACTGATGATTATTGAGTATGACAGGAACCCACCAGAGGCACTCGCATATGATGAGTTGACAACATCTGGTTTGATAGAAATTAAAATTTTTGTATTTGAACTTCTAAGTTCAATATATACATATACTCTGATGATATGTCATTGGTTGCAGGAACATGTTAGTTGCTTGGCTGAATGACTCACAAATGGGTGATGGGGTTGTACAATTGGATGGAACATCATGGGAGGGGTGGGACAGTGTTCCTGATCTCACCCGCTAGCACTTCTGCTATGAATTAGGCTGGAAAGGTCGAAATGCCTTCGCCTTGAAGATCACAATGTCATGAGGGCATGTCCCAAATTTGGTTCGCTCACGAGGATTTTCTGGGGGGCGCGCATCAAGGCGAATTCCTTGATCCCCAGCACCATCAGTTTCACTATAACAGGTGACATACACGATGATAGTGGTCTATGTCGTTGCACCTATAAATTCCCCTCGTAGCCACTGGATGCTTGAAGGGCAAGTGGCATGGCACCCTTGGAACTTCAAAAGAAATTCTTGAAGGGCACGACCGACTTGGCACCCTTGGCATCACAAATAAACTGTTAGGCATGGCACCCTTGGAACTTCAAATGGAAGTACTTGAAGGGAAAACCAACTTGACACCCTTGAAATCATTAAAGAAACTAATCAATATAATCAATATATGAAAATCCAACTAATTCATATCAAGTGATATATGAGGTTAGAACCAAAGGAATTAAATCAAGAATAAAACTTAGGGTAAGGGAGGAATAGGAAGAGATAAAATATTTTACCATGATAACTCTACCCTTTCCATGTTAAAACAAAATATTAAATACATAAGACTTAATTAGGAAAAAGGGGGAAAGAGGGACATAGAGTTAAGTATAAAGATTTATTAAAAACTTCATTAAGAGAAGAGGGTGGTGAATTAAAATAAGATTAATAAATTAAAATTTGAGAAATTTAGAGAACTTCCATGTGGCAAGAGCCAACATAAGAATATTCATCTAAAAGGAAAATTGAGGTAGTTAGGGGACCAAATCTGATAGTTACCAATTAACTTCAGTAATAAACACAAATTAAGGAGTAGAAAAGGGGGAATCAAGAGACAACTAGGAGAAGAAACAGGAAGTCTTGTGGGGTTGAGGAAAATACTATTTTAAATTAATAATTAAGTAAATTATTTTTGGAGAGTCTTGATGAGAGGGTGACACATGGGTGGGTGAATAATAAAATTTTTGGTTAATAAAAAATAATTATTTATGCATGAAATTCCAAGTGTCACCTATGAAGCCTTCTATAAAAGAAAGGGAAATGAAAGGGAAAAGGACCTTTTGTTTACCCTATTGTTGGATGGAGGAGATTATTTCATTTTGAATGGTTATGAGCTATAGTTGATTTTGGTGAGATAGAGTATTATAGAGAGAGGACTTTTGAGCCAAGAGGGGCTCACCTCTATTAGCTAGCACATTCCTTCGTTGTACAACCCCATTGCAGCTCGGGGGTCCGCGGGGAAGGAGAGTACTCAAGAAGTAGGCTGGGAGGTCCACCGGTGGGTCATTACGTTCGGATTAAGCATGATAATATTCAGACTTGGAGGTAGACGACAACAAAGGAGCTCAAGTAGCGGCAAGTCAAGTTTGGCTCTCGTCTTAAGGGTGAATGGTACATGTGTTAGTTATATTGTCTTTTTATGATCACTTCATTGTGCCTATAATCAACAAGTTAAATAGATGTATGTGTTATGAAGTTAAAGTTATGGACTTTGATATTAGTGATTTAATTTTACTGAGTTTCAAACTTGTATGCTTATGGTTTAAATTCCTAGTATTGTGGAAAATATAAAATAAATAACCAAAAAAAAAAAAAATTAAAGCCTAGCGCTCATCTACTAAAATATAGGGTTGGTCTCTACACATAGTGAACATGGATACAACATGGGAACATATAATGATATAAAATAACTAATATATGTCTTAGGAGATGCTAGACATGAAGATCAAGGCTCTATATCACCTTTCCAAGACAACCCAAGAGGGTTTCCGGAAATACACCAGAAATACAATGGTGAACTGCAACCCTAGGGCTAGAGGTTCACTATAACAGAATAAATGCGAAGATATGGCTAAAGATGATGTATAAGTATGTGGCTCTCCTCCAATAGACTCTCCAGGTGAAAGGTTTATCCCTCCATTGAAGATCTAACTCCCCAAATGATGCACTAAAACCACCCATGCAACTCCTCCCTAAAATAACATAGTCCAAGACTGAAACTACGATGTAGGGGATGATAATGACTTGGCCTGGTGCCAAATGCTGCAATAATTCCCAAGGACCCTCCTTACGGACCTCCCAATGGAAGGAATTCTTCCTCCACTGAAAAACTAACTCAAAAATTACCCAATCTAATCCTCCACTGTTGTACCCTGCAACACAACACAACCCTAACCAAAAACTTTGTAGAAGAAAGTTGTAGCTTGGCATAATGCTAGAATGTGGAAATGTAGCCCAATAACTTCTCCCGAGTGGACACTCGAATTCCCCTGAGGATGAAGGTGGGATTCCCACTCGGGACACCTTTGTGTTAAAGAGCACTGCAGTCTCCACTAAACCGCTGAAGAGAGCAACAAGTCATAACAGACCATAAACAAAATAATACTCAATCATCCTTTCCATCGCTGCCATCCCCTTCCTTATATGCTTGGTGAGAATCCTCACCCTTTGCCCAACTCATTAAAGCCACTACTTCCATGCAAGGAATCTCCCTCCAAAACTGCGTTGTCCCTTAATGAATGTCCACTCCCTCCATACCAGCATTGTTGATTTGGTCAAAGTTGACCAGTCTACATGCTCCATCCCATATTCACACATAAGGGTGCTTAATCGAGCTACTTAGATGGCCCCCATTCACATTAGGAGTTATTTTATTCCTACTAAGGAGATTTATGGACCTCCCTACTCTCTTATTCTTCTAACTAAGTAGAAAAAACAAAAATTAATATTGCAACTAGTTGAAAGATAACTGGGAATATTACACTTTCCTCGAGATCTTGTACTCATTTCTCTGCTATAATGTGAAATAAAATGGATCTATGATCTGCTTCTATTGATGTTGATATTTTACTGCATTTTCCAGTTTTATGTGCCATATTCCTATTTTTCCTAATTTGGAATATTACAGAGTAATATGTGTACAATTGTAATATCTCTGTAATAGAAGGTAGATGGTAATATGGTTATGACTATTCTATTTCTAACTTTCTTACCATAGTAAGGTCATGACACGCCTTGGGTGAGACTTCTTGCTCTCTCGAGCAAAGTGAAAATGCTAGAGTTGTCTAGACCACAATGGTGCCTTGTTTGCCACGAGTTTGAAACTAGGTCATGCCCAGAAGTCATTATTTTTGCAAAAAAATGGTTCCATTTCCAATACCTGAAACTTCATCAGAGAGTTAGAATATGGTATTGAGGATTTATGAGAAAGAAATCCGAACTTGGTGGGATAACCATGTAGATCAGTTTCTATAGCAACAAGTTGAGCTTCAACGTCAAAATGAAATGAAGTTGAGGGAACAAATTCTCTTTTTCGATTCAGCAGGTGATCAATACGAGATGTTCTGGGAAATTTCCCAGAGGAACTTTATAATTGGGTGCAAAGACTCCAAGTAAAGGCGAGATCTAGAGGGTTGATTACATCTCGCCGCAACTGGGCACATGCAAACTGGAGCAGCACTACCGTTGAGAATGCAGTTTTGGATATTTTGAAGTTATTTTCTGATCATACTTTGACATGTGTGCCCCGCATACAAAATGGTGTTGCTGATGGACTTGCTAAGGCAGCAAGAAATCTTAAGATTCCAATGAATTCCAGCAACAAGTTTGAGATACATGTGAAACACCGGCCCACCGTTTCAGACAATCAGCGATGTTGGCAAGTTTTTGAGGATGATGATGAGATTAGTGAATTCCTGCAGAATAAAGGTAAGTTTAAAGATACCTCCATAGATACAGAATTTGATGATGGTATTGATGACATACAGATAAATCAAATGGATGTGCTGCAACTGAAGGATAACATCATTCCTAAGGGATTGATTCCTTTGGAAGAATTGTTTGATCAAGACGATGTAGCTCGTAAGCCTACATTGAGGCCAACAGAAAAGGGTGTCGAAGAGGTAAATATTGGGACAGCTGAGAATCCCAAGATGGTAAAATTGTCAAAGTCATTGTCACCAAAGGTGAGAGCAGAATATGTGAAATTGTTATCTTCATTTTCTGATGTGTTTGCATGGGATTATTCAGATCTCAAAACATACGATACCAACATCATTCAGCATACTATTCCCATCAAACCAAATCAGAAGCCTTTTCGTCAAAAGTTGAGGAGGATCAATCCAAAGCTGCTACCATCAATCGAAAAAGAGGTAAATAGGTTGTATAAGTCAGGAATCATTGTGACTATTCGATTTTCAGATTGGATATCAAACTTGGTGCCCGTGAGAAAGAAGACAGGTGAGATCCGTTTATGTATTGACTTCAGAAATCTGAATAAGGTATCATTAAAGGACAATTATCCGCTGCCAAAAATGGATCATATATTGCAGCGAGTAGTTGGAGCATCAAGGATGTCACTACTCGACGGATACTCAGGTTATAATCAGATTTTAGTGCAAGAAGATGATCGTGACAAGACCGCGTTCACCACTCCTTGGGGAACATTTCATTACGCAAAGATGCCGTTCGGTTTAAAGAATGCAGGCGCTACCTTTCAGCGTGCAATGGACATGGCTTTTGCCAATGAGAAAGATGTGTTTTTGGTTGTTTACCTTGATGATCTAACTATGTTTTCCAATTCTGATGAGGAACATTGGTATCATCTGAAAATTGTTTTCCAGAAGTGCAGAAAATATGGCATTTCGCTGAATCCAAAGAAGATCCTTTTCGCCATGGATGAAGGAAAGCTCCTTGGCCACATTATATCGAAAGATGGCATTCGAGTTGATCCTGCACGTGTTGAAGCCATACAGCAGATTGAACAACCCCGGAACAAGAAAGAGATACAGTCATTTAATGGTAAAATGAATTTTCTGCGTCGTTTCATTCCCAATCTTGCAGAACACCTTAGAGAAATCACGAACATGCTGAAGAAGGACAGTCAGGTAAGATGGACAGAAGAGGCAGTAAAGTCATTTAATTTAGTAAAGATAGCTCTTTCCTCAGCCCCTATTTTAATCAGCCCCGATTACACACAAGACTTCATTTTATTTTCTTTCGCTTCTGAGCACACATTGGCAGCTGTTTTGATGCAAAAAAGGGATGGAGTTGAGAAGCCCATTGCTTTCTTCAGTCGGATCATTAGAGATGGAGCATTGAAGTATAATATCATTGAGAAACAAGCACTTGCGCTTGTAAAGGCTTTGAAGGATTTCCGTGTGTACATATTGCATTCCCATATTACAACATATGTTCCTAACGCAGCAGTTAAAGATGTTTTGGTACAGGCTGATCCAGAAGGAAGAAGAGGTAAGTGGATCGCTGCGTTGTTAGAGTACGATGTGGAGATTAAACCGACCAAGCTGATCAAAGGACAAGGACTCGCCAAGCTCATGGCTGAAACAAATCTGCATGCTCTAGACATAAATTTGATTGCTGCCATGTCTGATGAAGAAGAGGAAAGTGCGCCCGTTCAGGTATCCGATATTTTTGTTTCCTCCCCTTGGTATGCTGACATTTTATATGTGCTTCAGAATTTGTCTACACCGCCTGGGATGCCGAAAAATAAGAGTAGAACATTGAAGCTAAGAGCTGCTAAATTCTGCATTTTAAATTCTGCGTTTTACTGGAAAGACCCTGGAGGTATGTTGTTGAATTGTTTGGTAGAAGAGGAAGCTCAAAGAGTTTTGGAGGATTTTCACAAAGGTGACTGTGGAGGTCATTTGTTTTGGAAGACCACAGCGAATAAGATCCTAAGGGCAGGATATTATTGGCCTTCTTTGTTTTCTGATGTGTTCAAGGCTGTTAAAAATTGTCATGAGTGTCAAATTTTCGAAGGGAAGCAGAAACTACAGCCTTTGCCTCTAAAACCAATCGAAGTTAGTGCACCATTCCAGCAGTGGGGATTGGATTTTATTGGGGAAATCCACCCAGCATCTTTCGGACAGCATAGATGGATCTTGACAGCTACAGACTACTTCACGAAGTGGATTGAGGCGATTCCCACTCGACAGGCCACTGATGCGGTAATTATCTCTTTCCTTGAAAACAATATTCTGTCACGCTTTGGGTGTCCTACTAAAATAATCACAGATAATGCAGCAGCTTTTAAGTCTAAGAGGATGGTTGATTTTTGCTTTAAGTACAATATTACCTTGGGACATTCAACCGCCTACCATCCGCAAGGAAATGGCTTGGCGGAATCTTCAAATAAATCCTTGGTGAATATCATTAAGAAATTGCTGGAAATAAACAAGAAGGCATGGCACAAAAAGTTGGTAAATGCATTATGGGCTGATAGGGTAAGTCAGAAAAAGTCTATTGGCATGTCTCCTTTCGAGTTGGTGTATGGGACGGATACAGTTTTCCCTACTTCACTGGCTGTCCCGGTGGTCAAATTGCTTCGGGAGGCTGGAAGTGAAGAGGATCCTATGCAGCGGAGGATTAATGAGATGATTCATTTACAGCAGACACGAGAGGAGGTATTTCAAAACACTTTCAAGTTGCAGGAGTGCATAAAGAAGATCTACGACAGAAAGGCAAAATCAGATAAGTTTCAGTTGGATGAAGTAGTTTTGAAATGGGATGCTCGAAATGAAGATAAGGGAAAGCACGGCAAATTTGAGAATTTGTGGAAGGGACCTTTTAAGATTGCAGCGTATCGGGGTCAGAATGCATTTCTTCTCAAAGAAATGAATGGAGATGATTGTCCTGGAGGACCGATCAATGGTCGGTTGCTGAAGCGCTATTATTTCTGAGTACTTGCTGCTGATCTCATTGTCATTGTATATATCATTTTACTTTTGTTTCATTGCAAGTGTGCACTGATCTCTCATTTTCAGTCTGGGGCCCGGAGCGAAGGCTATAATTCTGGAAATAGAGGTTGGTTGGTTAGAGATTGTAAAGTTAAGTTTTATCAGTCTTCTTGTTTAAAGTCATGTCAGTTTGAGTCTTGTCAGTTTTGGTCAAATTGCAGTCTGTCGTTAGTCAAATCTGCAGTCAATAAAATTGTCCAAAGTTTGTCTTGTCAGTTGAAATAATGATTCCATCGCCCAATGGATGAGAGGCACTGTCTGACTCCCCCCGAGATTTGCTGTTCTTGGCATCTCCATGGAGCCACCATCCCCATTGGAGCCAATGTTAGAGTCGGTCCTTGCAGCCCTCCGTCAGTGATCATTTCGTCTTTTTCATATTCATTATTAGGTGTCTCGCTTGTTCCACTTCGTTGCATTTCACTAGGATCATGCCATGAACTGACGAAGGGGTCTATCGTCCTATGTTTCCTCATGTTTATACCTGCAGCGCTATTTTAAAAATTTTCCTCAAAAAATTATTCATAGTCATTGTCATTACATATATGGTCATTAAAAATGTCAATAAGTGTCCTAGGTCTTGGTGTCTAGGGTTTTTGAGTCATTTATATACTAGTCATAAAGCCTGCAAGGTGAGGAAAGTTCTGCATTTGTGATTTTTATTTTATTATCATCAGTATTTTTAAAAAAAATATATATTTCTAGTCCAAAACTCTGTTTTGGAACTAGAAATTTGTCATTATCATTTTGTAATAAATTGTAATTGTTCCGCCATGAAGACATTGTCAAAAGCAGACCCCTGGTCTCTTCTCTAGCCAAGATAGCCATATCCCTGCAAGAAGACAGCAAAATCATTAGTATCGACCTCAAAAAAGCCAAAAGAAGTTTGTATTTGAAAAGCCAAAAGTGAAATTACAAAAACATTTGTAGTATGGGTTTGAAATTAGATTTGAAATAAAATCTGATTGTGAAGATATTTGTGACATGTATAAAAGCCAAACAAGTTTCATTTGAACCAATTCATAGCTCCCAAATCGTGATTGAAGATTGGAGGGCCGATTTCAGAGTTTTAAGTTGCGTGGGCAGTGTTGATTGGGCCGAGCGACCCACGTGGAGGCCGAGCGACCCACCTGGGCAGAGCGACCCACGCAGGTCAGTTCAGCAGTGTAAATTTACAAGGGGCGCGACCCACCTGGGCCGAGCGACCCACGCAGGAGCAGCGCGACCCACGCAGACACAGGGTTTCGAAATTTAGTTTTAGCGCCCAGTTTTGCTTGGAATCGACTCAACTTGCCTTCAAACAGGTTTCTATCAATTGCTTGATGTTTTTGAACGCACTTGTGGCATCATTGGTAGTTTCAAATGTTCAAACGGAGGATTTAAAACCCCACAGTCATAGCATTATTGTTTTCAGGGTTTTAGGATGAAAATGAATGGTTGAAAGAGTTTGTTTGCTATTTTATGGCAGTGATACGTCCAGCTTTACATATAATATCAATTTTCTCTCATGCCCATTATGCCACTGCAACCATTGCTATTGTTATACCATGTTTAAACCCTTTGTTCCATGGTGACTGTGTTTGTAATGAGTCTCACTGCCCAATGTAAAAACATGCTCATGACATTGTGTCAAACTGCCCATTGAGACCTTTGTGGTTATTATTCATAAACAAACACATTCTATTGATGCCATGCCCTCCCTTTGACTAGATGTGTTCAAACTTTTGAAGGTTGCCTGCTCTTATTTGGTCAAAATTTCACTTGCATTCAAAACAGAGATTGTGCCTTTTCCAATCCATTTAAAGCTGAGATTTTATCCATGATTTGATTCCTTGATGGTGTTTTGACGGTGGGAATATTGGTTGGGTGTTAAAACATACATCCTAATTTTGCTTTCACTGCATTCATATCAGTATACACATTGCCAAAAGCTTGATCAGAGATATGTCAGAGACAGAGTCAGAATATGAGCCAGGGTCAGGCAGTGATTTGGTGACTGAAGGTAATGTGCCACGGGGGTCCCGCAGAGAACATAGAAGCGGTGATCATCGCAGAGAGGAGCCTACTTCTTTGGCTCGGTTGCAGGCATGTCCATTAGCTATGAATTGTTTTCGATTCTTGTCATGTTTCAGATTTTGTGAGATGGTTGCACAAACCCGGCCTCATCGTGAATTAGCACGTCTGTTCGTTCTTCATTTACGGGGTGATCGGGTAAGCCTTGCTGGGGTTGATTTCATTGTATCACCTTTGACTATTGCTCAAGCCACTGGTATACCGAACATAGGCGAGGAATGGAGCAAGGGTAAGCAGTTAGAGAAATTTCACTATGCGCCATACATTAAAACTGGATATAAGGCTTACTTGAGTAGAGTTTTTCCATTCAGATTCTTGAGAGATGAGTATGCACCGCTCATGAGGCTCATTATTCAGTATTTTAGTTGTGAGGGCAGGTATGCTCATCTTTTCTCATACCATGTTCGTTTGCTGATTCACTTCACAAGGGTGCGTATGATGAATATTCCGTATTTCATACACCGCAACATAGAGAGGATGGTGACATTTGTGCAGAAGAAGACGAGCCCAGTGCAGCAGTACAGGAGTATATACCATTTCACTTTGATCAAAATCTTGGTGTTACATCAGTTGGCGGAGAAGGGCATCACTTGGGAGGATTTCATTTCCAGAGAATTTTTCAGAGTGCCACAGCAGCCTCCCGAGGCAGTTCATGATGCAGGAGAGCCCTCACACTAGCCGGACATGCTTGAGGTTGAGCATATCATTACTCCTTTGGTTCAGACATATCAGCGAGGCCACAGGGCCTTATTTGCAGCGACACGGCGGGTACTATCTCCACGTGAGGTGGAAGGGGTCCTGCCGACTTCATCGACACGGCGAGTATTATCTCTACGTGATGTGGAAAGGGTCTCGCTTTCTTCTTCAGTGCAGGTACAGGTACAAGACAGGGGCAAGAGGCCCATGCATGATGAGGGCCCATCAGGAGGCCGAGACACCGATATGACAATCATTGATGTTGATACGGGTTCTCCCAGCTCGAAGCTGAGGGAGGTCGTCCAGGAGCAGAGGGCCGAGAATGACCAGCTGAAAGATCAATTGCAGAAGGCTCAGTGGGTGATTAACTATTTGGAGCAGCGCAACAAACAGCTTGAGGATGAGCTCACATATTATGAGCTGCGTCGAATCCGTGAGGACCGACAGTGGAATCGAAAGAGACCCGGTGACATGACACCAACTGACAGAGATACTGTACTCACACATGTGAACATCCATCTGGAAAAATTGTTGGCGAAGGCCAATCGATACAAAGACATGCTTCGTCACATGAAAGGCCATTATTGGGCTCGCATGCATGTATGCAAAGCGAGAATGAAGATCATGAAGAGGAGGTTGCGCAAAGCACTAAGACGGCGGAAAAGGCCTAATCCACTTCGGATTTTGGCCGAGGCTTCATTGACTGGGCAAGACACATGATGGAGGACCTCCGCTCCAAATTTGGGCAAATTCGGAGAAAATTTTGTCATTTTCAAATTTTTGGTCTAAAAAACAGGTTTTGCAGCTACGTGGGTCGCGCGCTCATGCGCTCGCATTTTTTTGAGACACTTGCTGGAGGAGATTTTTACATTTTTGGATTTTTCATGATTAATTATGCATCCTCTGAAGTCAACTTAGCATTTCAACAAAATATGGATGGTCAAACAGCTCAAAAACACCATGAAAACCACCTTGCTGCCACCTTTTGCACCAGCAGGAAGTACCTCTGGGAGAATGAGGTTTTGGAGGGTCAAATCAACTCCAAATTCAGAAATTCCACTTGGGTTGGAACCTATACATCCAGGGATTTCCAACGAGCTATCATGAGCTCAATTTGGATGTCGGGAGCTACCTCAAAATCAGCCTGGAACATGAGCGACCCACGCAGTTCAGGAGCGACCCACCTAGAGATTTTTCAGAGTTTTCAGCTGCCAGCTCAGTATTTCGCCTATTATGGACCAGTTTTGCTTATGGATAGAATTTTTGGGTTTTTATGATGTAAATTCATGTTTGGCATGTAAGTTTGACTTGTTTTTATCTCTTCTAGAAGATTCACTCTCAAATGAGTAAAAATCATGTAATGGATCAGTTTCCACTCTTTTAGAGGCAAGTGGTTAGCTGCCTAGATTGTAGTTCCATGATTAGAATTGGTTGAAACTGATCCCTGAAGAGGGAATTCGACCTCTAGAGGTGGGGAAAGGGGTTAGAGTGATCTATATATTGTAATTTCTGAGGCATTCTACAGGTTGGACTCTTGGGATACTTTTGATACTATTGTACATACTTTTCATATTTTGGCTAAGGAAAGATCAGGGGTTTTGCGGCACTTGTTGGGATCCTTGTGGTGTTCTGTTCTTGATGATGTTTCTCCTTTATTTACTGTAAGTTTCTTCATGTTTAATGTTGCCATCCTTTCATTATGCTTCTGAACTAAATTGAATGAGTGAAATAATGTTGAATCCATTGTTTACAGTGCTTAGCCTTTGAATTCAGTTAGTTCTATATGTTTTCAGCTGTTTGGAGAGGATCCAAGTTCTTCTTTGCCCTCTTCAGCTCCTCGTCGGTCTAATCTATCCATACATCCAATTTAAAGCATGAGAGAGCCCTCTCCTGTCCTCGTAGGGCTAGCTACGAGGCTGAGCGTGGTTTGATGTAGCCTTGAGTTTTACTTCATTTCAGCCTGAGGTAGATTTGAGCGCTAACACAGTGCAATCCAGGTGGATTCGATTTCATTCAAAGCCATTCTTCAGTAGGGATTGCGCAGAAGAGGCAAGCTAGCAGGTGGCAGATATCGGTGCATGGATTTGCTAGATCAGGACCTAATTATTATGGAGCGATTGTATTGTAATGAGAGCTTGATATGATCAGCTTTGTATGAGGATTATTACATGATCCTTATGACATATATTATATACAAATATTTGGGGTTTTTAGCTTCAGGCTTTCCCGAAAAATCACTGTGTTAATGTGTGTGAATTTTTATGGTTTCATGTGTGCATTGCAATTGTGTTAATTTCTGCATGTGATGATCAATGGTGGAATAGACTCTGTATTGTGCATGAAGTTAAAATAGTGTGTGATCAGGAGAATATTTGATATATAATGCATTAGTTATATAATTTCTACATGGTATCGAATCGATATTGATCATTGGAGTAGATTGCAATTATTGAAGCGGTTGAGTTTTCTGCTGGTGGAATTCGAATTTGTTGCAGTGTTTTCTTGGTGTTGAAGTTGAGATGTCTTTCAATGGATTGCGATTGGATTATGCCCTTGAGGGAAGCTCGAATTATATTGCATGGAAGGACAATATGGAGGCGGTGTTGGAGGATAATGGGTTGAAGGAGTTCATAGATGCAAAAATTCCAAAACTTGCTTCTAGCGATGCAGCCACACTTGACGCATGGAAAAAGAAGACAGAAAAATGTCAAAGAATTATGTTGGAAGGTGGGAAGGATCACATAGTGTCCAGCCTTCATGGTAAATCTTCTCCATTTTTGATGTGGAAAGATTTGACAGACTTGTTCGAAAGCAAAAGAGACCAGAGGAAGTTGGCACTTAAAGACAAGCTCAGGAAAATAAAAATGGAGAAGGGTGAAAGTATACCCAAGTATCTCACGAAGTTTGTCCAGTGCAGGGATGAGATAGGAAGTGTGGGGGTTACTGTAGATGAAGAGGACTTGGTGAGCTTGGCTCTCCCTGGGCTTCCGAAGAGTTGGAATTCCTACGAGGACTCTGTCAATGGTCGGGAGAAACTACTAGGATGGGAGTAACTTTGGTCGGATCTTGTGCAGGAGGAGATAAGGCAGAGTACCAGGGATGGATCTTCATAGAAGAATGAAGATGAAGAAAATTTCACTTTGGCTGCCAAAGAAAGGAAAGGGAAGGGAAAGAAAAATCATTCTCAATCCAATGCGAAAGGCAAGAAGAAGGACTTGTCCAAGGTGAAGTTCTTTCACTGTCACCAACACGGACATTACGCCACTAATTGTCCACAGAAGAAGAAAAATAAGCAGGCTACTTGATCTGCAGCTAGAGAGGCCTTAGCCTCGCAGTTTGAGTTAGATTTTTCATTGATCGCATGCTTGGTCTCAAGTTTGATGGGATCAGTGTGGTTTCTTGATAGTGGTGCGTCTTTCCATATGACCGAAGAAAAATATTTGTTTACTGATCTGGATGAGAAGGATCTTGGAGTGCACATCAAGATGGGCGATGATGGTAGATACAGTGCGATTGGTATCGGGACCATTTCCTTTGAGAGGGATTCTGGAAAACCTTTTATCTTGAAGGATGTCATGCATGTTCTAGGATTGAAGAAGAATCTGATCTCTGTGGCGATGTTGGAAGACAAGGGATATGATGTTTTTTTTAGCGAGGGAAAGGCTTTCCTGCGCAATAAAGCAACTGGTGAAACCCAGAGGATAGGGTTTCGAGTTAAGAACTTTTATTAATTGTACGTAGATGGCTGCGCAACAATGGCAAGCAAATCAGAAGGAGTGGTGAGCCAGAATTATGGCGAATTGTGGCATAGGAGATTGGGCCATCTTCACCATGGCGCTTTGAAAATTTTGCAGCAGATTTCTACCGGGCTTCCCAAAGGTACACTTGCACAGTCAAATCAGTGCAAGGGATGTAATTTGGGAAAATTTGTGAAATCCACCTTTCATGAGAAGGATATTCATTCCATGATGATCCTTGAGAGAATTCACATAGACGTGTGTGGACCTTTCTCAGTAGCTTCAACAGCAAAGCATAGGTATTGTTGAGCCCCAAAGATGTCCTTCTTTTCCACCACATTTCACTTCATTTTCTTTGTCCCTCATCAATTACAGGCCTAAATGATCAATAGGATTTATTAGGATTACTTTAAGAATGTATATAATGACTAACTTGCTATGTTTTCATTATTTTTTTATTGTAGCAATTTTTGACTAGACTCAGCTACAGAACACAGTCATTCTGTAGCCAGTCGCCTATTCCGCAGCCGTTCTCATGTTTACGCAGGTTCCAAGTGTCACCTCAAGGAAAAATGCATATGGTCATATTCCACATCACTCCCCCATCATTTTTTTCTCTCTACGAAGTCTAAGGTCGAGTCTACAGGCGTTTATGCACGTGGGAAACCAAAACTAGGTGACAGACTTCTAATAGGACAAGGACTGTACAGATGTCCTTAATCATAGAACGAGGCCATTACCAGAGTCCTAGTTTGATTTTAGTTTGGAAAGACAATTACTCTTGTTTTATCTCAAAGACGGTTACGTAATTTTGTTATAAGTATGGCTTGGGAGACCGAGAAACAACTTAGCTAGATTTATGTTTTATTGCTAGATCTCAGAAGACCGTAAATACTCTGTTTTGAAGAATTTCTCCTTTAATGAAAGAAGCATCACTTTATTGCAAGAGATGAGTCAATCTTGAGTAGATTTGTGTGCTAATCCTGTGGTAGAGGGCCCCTGCTACCTAAGAAGCTTTGTTAATATTGTTTAGATAAGTAACTTAGCCTTGTTTCATTCTTAGTTTAATTAATTTTCTGAACTTTGTGTTTTTATACTTACTTGCAGCGGATGCCACAGTTAGTCTTATCCTTACAAAATCTTCCAAAATACCACTCACATTGGATGGGATATAACTGTATTATTTAGGATTTAGTTGCATTTCTCTGAACTTTATGACTTTGTGCTCAATTACATCAGTTGTTACAACTAGTCGTGATCTTATAAACTCTTCCAAAATATCACTAATTCTAGATGAGACATAGCTGTGGTGTTTTAGAGCTTTGTTGTGTTTTGTTGAATTGTATGCTTTCATGCTCATTTACATAACATGTTGCAGCCAGTCCTGTTCCATAAATTATTCCAAAATACCACTAATTCCGAATGAGACAGAGCTGAGACATTTTATTGATTAGTTGCATCTTTAGTCTAGTTGTAGTACTCCGGAGGTAGATGTCACATAAGTTTAATTTTGTCACTTTGTTTCAAGTTTCATAATGGAACTCTAGTATAACTTTGTTCATTGTACTTTAAGTTAGATTAGTGAAATTCTAGTTCAAGTTCCAGTTCACTGTATTTCAAAAGTTAGGCTAAAAGCATTCTAGTTTAGTTGTGATCACTATGTTTCATGTTTGATCAATTGCATTCTAGTTCAGTGTTATCCATTGTTCTTTAAGTTGTGTTAACTGTCAAAATTAGACTTCACGGCCTTCATTGTTTACAAACTAATCTTGTTCCGAATTTCTATTAATGCATCATCATATGAATAGGAATGAATTAGTGATATCATTTTAAGGCCTTGATTGTTCTGCAATCTTTTGCAATTTCACAAATAAGCCTTTTTTCCAAAAAAAAAACTAGTTTAGAAAATCTTTAACTTTCGAATAAGGCTTAGTAGTGACAAGAGGAGCTGCAGAATGGATTGATCTTAGCATTACAAGTTAATTCAAAGGAGAAATCTTATTGTGCTAACAAATAGTCTTTTTCCAATTGTGTTCCAATAAATTTTTAGCCATGGATGAGATTCTTTGTAATATTGTAAGATGGTTGTTTACTTAGGAGAACCTAATTTGTACTAAACTTGTCCTTTTCTCAAGCTATTCCAACATATTTATAATGAATGAATTGGATGATTTTATGTTATGAGTTATTGAGTTCATGTTGTGATTTATTTTCTTGCTATGAGTCATTATCAAACTTTGCATTTTCTGTTCTTTAGTACAGGCTTTGCTCTATTTTTAGTGTGACCAACAACTGTTCTTTTTCAACATTTAGTTCTTTTCCTTCTTAACATAAAACCACAAAACCAAAAACATCATAAAAACACTAAACACAACGTAGTGAGAAACAGATACCTAGGCACATATAGTGCACCTCACTTCAACAGTTTACTGACCCTGGTTGATAATTTATGACCTCAATTTAGGAACACTAAGTTGATCACAACAGGTATTATGTGATATTTGTTGATGAATTTTCTCGTAAGTGATGGATCTTCTTCATGAAGAAGAAGAGCTAGACATTCTCCAAGTTCTGTGAGTTCAAGGCACTAGTGGAGAAAGAGTCGGGGAAGCAGGTGAATGCTCTTAGGAGCGATAATGGTGGTGAATTCATCTTTGGCAAATTAAAATACTTTTGCGGCACAGAAGGAATTAGAAGAGAGCTCATAGCGCCTCATAACCCACATCAGAATGGGGTCGCGGAGCGAAAGAACAGAATGATCGTGGATGTTGCACGGGAAATGTTGCATGATCAGGGCCTTCCCATACACTTGTGGGCTGAAGCATGGAACACTGCAGTTTATGTGCAAAACCATTGTCCTCGTAGAGTACTTGGCATGAGTACACCTGAAGAAGCGTTTTCTGTTAAGAAGCCTGATATTTCTCATTTGAATATTTTTGGCTCACCTATTTACATTCATGTGACGAAGGATTCCGGGAAGAAGTTGGAGCCGACCTCAGAGGTTGGGATATTTTTGGGGTACACAGAAACACCCCACAATTATCGTGTGTATTTTCCAAATAGTCGGAAGACTGTTGTGCGACGGGATATCAAATTTCATGAGGAGAAAGCCATGAAGTTGTCTCTTGAGAGGGAGCTACACTTGCATGCAGATGAGGAGCTACCAGTTCCTAAGGATGAGCCTCAGGATGTGGATCAGCCACAAGAGGAGGTTCATGGAGTGGAAGAAACCACTCATGCAGCGCCAAACATCAGAGGGTAGAAGTTCACTACAGAAGCTGAGTGACTGAATCTTGATGCAGCGCAAAATGTAGGATCACCTACATCACAGCGCAGACAGAGACAGTCACCTGGCCGATTTACTAGATACATGGCTCTGATGAGCAAGTGTATCATGACATAACCATCTTCTTTCGAAGAAGCTGTGGAGGACCCTGCATGGGTAGATTCCATGGTGGAAGAGTATGATTCGATTGTCAGAAACAATGCATGGGAGATTGTCCCAAGGCCAGAAGGGAAATCAATGGTAGGTTCGATATGGATCTACAAAGTGAAGCAAGATGCTGACAGGAGCATCAAGAATTACAAGGCAAGATTTGTTGCCCGAGGTTTCTCACAGATTGAGGGGATCGACTATGAAGAAACCTTTGCACTTGTCGCAAGGTATTATTCTATACAGACCATCCTTGCTCTCTCAGCGCAGATTGGTTGGCACATTCATCAGATGGATGTGAAGACTATATTCCTCAACGGATTCATTGAGGAGGAGGTGTACATAGAGCAGCCTGAAGGATTTTAAATCTTCAGTAGTGAGTCGCATGTGTGCAGGCTCAAAAGAGCATTGTATGGGCTGAAACAAGCACCTCGTGCTTGGTACACACGGATAGACAGTTATTTCACCGGACTTGGATTCACCAAGAGTGAGGTGGATCTGAACCTATACCAGATTGTGGTGGAGGGTAAGTTGTTGATCATTGTACTTTATGTAGATGATTTGAAACTGACAGGTGATGAACAATTGATCCTATCATGCAAGGTTGATCTTGCAAAGGAGTTTGAGATGAAGGACTTGGGCCTCCTTCATTATTTCTTAGGATTGGAAATTTGGCAGTGGAAGGGTATACTGTTTGTGTCTCAAGGCAAGTATGCCCTAGAGATACTGGATAAGTTCAACATGCAAGGTTGCAAGCCTATCGACGCTCCTCTTCCTGGTGGTTGGATGAAAGAGGATGCTACATCGGCAGAGGTATTGGATGCCATTGTTTACCGACAATTGGTTGGTTCACTCATGTATCTAGTCAATACACAACTGGAGATATGCTATGCTGTTAACTAGATTTCACAAGCTATGGTTAAGCCTACCAAGCTCTTTTGGAAGGCAGGCAAGCATGTATTGAGATATCTCATAGGCGCATCGGGATATGGATTATGGTACAGATAGTCGGATGAGGTGAAGCTGCATGGCTTCATGGATGCAGATTGGGCAAGGAGCCCAATGGACAAAAAGAGCACATCTGGAGGGATTTTTAGTATCAGGTCTACAGCAATTTCTTGGTATAGCAGGAAACAAAGATCTATGGCACTCAGTTCAGTGGAGGCCGAGTACATGGCAGCAAGTTTGACTGCATGCGAGGCTATATGGATGAGGAATATCCTGGTCGGGTTGTTCGGTTCACACTTAGATCCCACTGTGATATATTGTGATAATTAGAGTTACATTAAACTCTTGGTTAATCTAGTATTTCATGATATATCTAAACATATTAACATTTGGTACCATCATATCAGAGATTGCGTGCAACAAAAGATCATGTTGCTTTCTTACATTCCTATGGAGGATCAGGATGCAGATATTCTGACGAAGGCACTCACCAGGAGCAAATTCGAATACCATAGAGAGAGGATCGGGGTGGTAGATAATCCCTATCTTGCTGAGAGGGAGTGTTGAGATTCAACAAGATGATGAGCTTAGTGAAAAGAGTCGCCTTCACTAAGTGGGCCCGCAGGCTATTTTTGGCGCAAGTCTATTTTTAGACTACATCTATTTTTAGACATGTCGATCATATTATATGAGTTCCAGGATGCTATTTGTGGATGGTTGGTCAAGTTGGAAAAATAGATGGACTTCTATTTTTAGACATATTGGGCAGAATCTATTTTTAGATTTCCAGTCTAAAAATAGATATGTCGAATATTATTATCTCTTAATAATATTTGGACTCTAAACATTATCTTATTCTCTTGGAGCACTTCAGTTAAGTGCACAGATGTGGCACAGCAGCTGACAGAAGGAATTACACTATTCTTGAGGGTTTACTGGAGCTAATGCATGAGGACTTCAATTAGAACTCATGTGACAGAGTTTGGTGGAGTTATAGAAGTAGTTGGTGGATTTGTATTTAGGTTAACTCAGTTAGACTCAGTTGAGATAGTTGTATCTAGTCTAACTGATTGATACACTAGTGAGAGTGGTGTGAATTAATTGGTTAACTAATTCACTAAATAATAACTCATTAATCAACTGAATAATACATCATTTAACTACAGTGCATGGCAGTTTCAGTGGAGACCAGTGGAGAGATAGGTGAAAGGGCAAGTGTGACTATCAGTTGTGACTATAGTGATGCATTGATTGCATCCAACACTCAATAGAGATGCCAATGAGGATTGTGCAGTGTGAGCCAGGTGGATTCAATTTAATTTAGAGCCATTATTCAGCAGGGATTTCGCAGTAGAGGCGGGCTAGCAAGTGGCAGAGATCGGTGCATGGATTTGCTAGATCAGGACCTGATTAGTGTGTAGCGATTGTATTGTACTGAGAGCTTGATGATAATCTTTGTATGAGGATTTTTACATGATCTCTATGACATATATATATATATATATAGTTGGGGTTCTTAGCTTCAGGCTTTCCCGAAAAATCATTGTGTTAATGTGTGTGAATTTTTATGGTTTCATGTGTGCATTGCAATTTTGTTAATTTTCGCATGTGATGATCAATGGTGGAATAGATTTTGTATTGTGCATGAAGTTAAAATAGTGTATGATCAAGAGAATCTTGGATATATAATGCATTAGTTATATAACTTCTACAGCTGGGAGAAACGGGGGTTAAATGTTATATATTGTGAAGTACGAAGTGCAGGGGCCATGGAAGGTGACATGGCAGATGGAGGTGGGGTCTCACCTGTAGATCTCATATCGGAAGATCTATATGATAACAATAATGTTAAGATTCAACAAGATGATGAGCTTAGTGAAAGTTAAGCACCTTCACTAAGTGGGGCCCACAGGCTATTTTTAGGTGTATGTCTATTTTTAGACATGGTGACCATATTCTATAAGTTGCAGGATGTTATTTGTAGATGGTTGATCAAATGTGAAAAATAGATGAAATTATATTTTTAGAATATTGGGCAAAGTCTATTTATATATCATCAATCTAAAAATAAGTGCATGTCGATTATTATTAGCCCTTAATAATAATCCAACAATAAATATCAACTTATTCTCTTGGAACACTTTATTTTAGTGAACAGAGTTGGAAAATCAGTGGGCTGAAGGAATTACAAAATTCCTAGGGTTATTGGTGACTCATGCATGGAGGACTCAATTAGAACTGAAGTGGAAAAGTTATGACAGAGTTTGAAGAGTAGTTACAGGAGTTTTTATTTAGTTTAACTCAGTTAAGTGAGTTAAACTCAGTTGAGCTAGTTGTATCTAGTCTAACTGAAAGACACACTAGTGAGATTTTAGTGAATTAATTATTTAATTAATTCATAACTAGAGACTCACTTGCAACTGAACAAATACAGCAGTTAACTACTTGCATGTTAGTTCCAATGGAGACCCAGTGGAGAGATAGATGAAAGGGTGAGATGGACTATCTGTTGTGACTACAGTGATGCATTCAATACATCTGACACACATTGAAGATGCCAATGAGGATTTCGCAGTCAAGGCAAGGCCAATCCGAATTCATTAATAGGTCTTATTTAGCAGGGATTGTGCAGTGGAGGCAGGCTGTCAGGAGGTAAGAAATTGGTGCATAGATATGAAAATTTCTGCATGACAGTGTGTAATGATTGTTGATTGTACTAAGAGCTTGATGTACTAAGCTTTGTATGAGATTATTACATGATTCCATTGTTATACATAATATATGATAGTTGGGGTTTTTAGCTTTAAGCTTTCCCATTAAACAACTGTGTTTATGTGCGATTGATTTCCTTCATGAGTTTTGCAATTGGCAATTTAATTTCTGAAATTTTAACAGTGGAAGAATTGTGTATTTAGAAAGAATATAAATATTGTTATATCAGGAGGATCTATTAATACATCAATATTAATAAATTTTTACATGGTATCGGAGCAGTTTTATCACTGGAGATTGCAATAGTGAAGAGGTGTTGAGTTTTGTGCTAGTGGACAATTCAAATTTGCTGCAGAAATTTCTTGGTGCGATAGTTGAGTATTCATTGAAATGTCTTTCAATGGGTTGTGATTGGAGTATGCCCTTGAGGGTAGCTCGAATTACATATCTTGGAAGGACAGGATGGAGGTGGTGCTTGAAGATAATGGACTGAAGGAGTTCATGGATAGCGATGTTGCATTACTTGACGGGTGGAAAAAGAAGGTAGCGAAGACAAGAAGAATTCTGTTGGAAGGTGTGAAAGACCATATTGTGTCAAGATTTAATGGGAAAGACACTCAATTTTAAATGTGGAAGTCTTTGACAGATATTTTCCAAATAAGCAGTGACCATAGGAAGTTGGCGAAGAAATATAAGCTCAGAAAAATCAAAATGGAGAAGGGCGACAGTATTCCAAAATATCTCACGAAGTTTGTCCAATCAAGGGATGAGATGGGGAGTGTGGGAATTACAATTGCGGATGATGACTTGGTGATCTTGGCTCTCCTTGGGCTTCCAAAGATTTGGCATAGCTACGAAGACTCTATCATTGGATGGGAGAAACTGCCGAATTGGGAGTGACTTTGGTTGGATCTTGTGCGGGAGGAGATAAGGTGGAATACCAGGGATGGCTCTTCATCGAAGAATGATGATGAAGAGAATTACACTTTGGCTGCCAAAGAAAGGAGAGGGATGGGGAAGAATTCCCATCCAAAATCCGAGGCTAAAGGCAAGAAGCTATATTTTTCCAAGGTGAAGTGTTTCCATTGTCACGAACATGGGAATCTCGCCACTAACTGCCTACAGAAGAAGAAGAACAAGAAGGTTTCTAGAGCTGGAGTGGGTGAGGCCTTAGCCTAAAAATTTGAAGTTTATTTCTCCTTGATCGCATGCTTGGTTTCAAGTGCAATGGGATTGGTGTGGTATATTCATAGTGATGCTTCCTTCCATATGACAAGAGACAAGGATTTGTTCAATGACTTGGAGGAGAAGGATCTCCAAATGCAATTAGAGATGGGCGACCATGGTCAATACAGTGTGACAGGCATTGGAACCATTACCTTTGAGAGGGAGTCAGGTATACCATTTCTATTGAAATATGTTATGCATGTTCCAGGTCTGAAGAAGAACTTGGTCTCGGTCGCTTTGTTGGAGGACAGAGGATATGACAATGTTTTCAGCAAGGGAAAATATTTCCTGTGACATAAAACAACGGGTCAAACCAAGAGGATAGGGATTCGAGTTAAGAATATCTACATGCTGGAGATAGATGTCTGCACTTCAATGATGGGCAAAGAAGAAGAAGTGGTGAGCTGGGATGAGGGCGAATTATGGCACAGGAGATTGGGCCATCTTCATCATGGCGACTTGAAGATTTTGCAGTAGATTTCTACTGGACTTCCTAAGGGTACTCTTGCGTAGTTAGATCATTGCAAGGGATGTACTATGGGTAATTTTGTGAAGACCACCTTTCATGAGAAGGAGAACCGTGCTTCGGTGATCTTGGAGAGAATTCACACAGACATGTGTGGACCTTTATCGGTTTCTTCAATATCAAAACACAGGTATTACGTTATTTTTGTTGATGACTATTCCCATAGATGTTGGATCTTCTTCATGCAGAAGAAGAGTGAAACATTCTCAAAGTTACATGAGTTTAAAGCATTGGTGGAGAAGGAGTCAGGGAAGCAAGTGATGGCTCTACAGAG